>MU225979.1:216202-234645 GCA_018584345.1 Thuja plicata
CTTTTAAATGAATTTTAATTACTTACATGACAACTTCAATAGATTAGTTAGGTGTATTTTAATTGTTCAATGAATTTATTATATAGCTTTAAATAATGTATGTTGTTATAGATTTATGTTTTGATTTTGTTGACGGGATTTTGCTGAATGGGTCCGCCAACAGTCATAAGTTGTCACCAGATACTAGAGGTATTGGCCAACTCCGCCTGTAAAGGTTATCCGGGGAAGTTAGATTCCCCGGGCCTTCAAGCACCTGGGTGTCGGATCACGACGGTGCGGGGCTAGGTTGGGAGAAGTGACTATTTTTGAGGGGGATAGCTGGTTTCTTCAACTCGTTCTCTCTAGAGATTCAATGAGGTGAGGTTTCTCCTAGCATTCTACACTTAGCAAATAAAATGAAAAAAAGACACTGCAGGGTTAGAAACACTTCATCTAACTATAGTTATGTTTAAACGTTCAAGACATCGATAATACTCTGATATACTACACTAAATACCAAAGAAATACACAACCATCAGCTAGTATTTTATCAGTAGCGAGGGAAAAGAGGTCGTTAATCTATTTGACATATCAGAGCAGAAGACATAAAGAACATGAAACATAAAATACCATTAACTCAGAAGCATGAATGCCAACAACATCATTACAAAGAATTCTCCCTTCTTCATTAATGTCTCTTCCAGCAAGCACTGGTGCGTGATACAATGGTGACTCCAGGGGAGCATCTAACTATTGAAAATGGGACAATGGAGCATTGAGATCTGCAACTAGAATGATAAATCGCCTTTCTATTAATGTGGACAGCAAAATCATCAATTTTTCTAACCCTTGGAAATGGGCCAGTCTGGCTATTTATCCACATTTTCTTTTAACCCTAACCCTAACCCTATTTTACATCAGGCTTTAATAAAATACAATATCTGGGGGCTGGTACTACCTGCACCACCCTACAAAAGACCTTGAGATGGAATAGGCCTGATACGTTAGAAGAATAAGACAAGAATATACAGCGAAAGAATCAACCTCAAAAAGAGAGCCAGGAAGGAGAAAGAAGAAATTAGATCCCCGGGGATCGAGGCTACATGCCTCATAAATGGGAAATGCGGTGCCCTATCTCCAATGTGCCAGGTGTACCTTTGAACGGTGCCTCGAGAAGATCATCCTATTAGAAAACCAACTGTTGAGTCGACGCCCCCTTGATGTAATCAACAACCCTCTGACAACTTTTATTAACCGCTCTAAAAGTGACCGGTCGGCCTCGGGGACCAGGACACGAATCTCTCGAAAGAATACAAAATTTGGGATCTGAGACTCCGAGATCTAGGAACTTACGTTCCTAAAAGAATAAAGAATACCAAATGTTTGGGTCTTCTCCGGCCTCCGGAGAAAACTTTATGGTTGTTTGTTATCATTGAAAGCCTGGAGGAGGCGGGAGATGCCATCTTCATCGATATCTTTCAGGCCAGCCCTTCGGTACTTAGCCACTTCAATTTGTTCCCCCAAGTCTGGAAAATTCTCCTTAAACTCATCAGCCATTTTTGCTGCGTCGTGGCCACTAAGTACCATACGAGTTAATCTCATCATTTGGTCACCATCTATTCCCTCCGGGGACTAATATTGGGACTTCATCATTTCATCAAAACTCCCCAAAACTGAATCCTCCAGCGTGCATGTATCTGTACTGAGGGGGTCAGCCTTGGAAGTCTTTGCTACAAAAGACTTGTATAAATTGAAAGAATATTTTACTGCATTAACTTTCTCATTCAGAGTCCCCACCAGTTGCTTGGTTACCTCCAATGTGAGGTCAAGTCTGGAGTGTTGGGTCCTCACGAAATCAAATGATTCATCCCCCAGAATTCTGGATTCTAAAATCATTTCCTCTCCCAGGCCAAGGAGTTCTTCAAGCTCTACCTTCCATGCTTGATAGTTTTTGATATCGCCCTCCCACAGGTCAATAAGAGTCTCCACCTAGTGTAGAACATGCCGGGCCGTATATAACTCTGGGAGGGTGGATACCAGAAAACACCGGGTGTTTCCTATTTGAAGGGTGACTCACTCGTCGACTACCTAAGCCTTCTTCTTCATTGTCCGCAGGGAGTCTATGTCGCTCTGCGGTAGATCTTCAGATGTGGAAGCTTCTAAAGGGGCGGCGTTGATAGGTCGGGCCAGCTCAGTAAGCAAGCCCATAAGGTTTACATTTTTTGCCTTTTCTATTTTAAGCTTTTGGGCCTCCTTTTCATAACAGGCCTCCACTACCCTAGCTTCCTCCTTCAGCAAGTCCACCTCGCCCTATTTTCCGCTTTTTCCCAGCGATACCTCTGCAACGTTGTAATCTCTGGGTTCTACGGTTGCTTCATCGGCGTTTGGGGGAGGTGTTGCCACAACGACAACTGTTTCTCCGCCTGGCCCAGTTCGAAGAGTATGAACTGTCCGGCTTTCTTGGCCTTTGGTGGGGCCTAGACCTGAGCCATCATTTTGGCCAGGGAGAGAGGAGTTCCGGGAGTCGATGGAGCTTTTCTTTTCCTGCTCTCTACTAACCACTAAAGCGGCAGGGGTGGCTTATTTGCAAAAGTCTATTCTCTTGGTTCTTCCCTAGTGTCCTATGGTTGTTGCTCCTTAGTGGTGGGGGCCTCATCCATCCCTTTGCCTGTGTCTTCTTTGTTAGTAATATCCTCAGCAACATTTATCTCCTCAGCCTTGTCCTTTGTAGCTATTGCTTTGTCTAGACTTTTGTTGGCTTCTCCGGGGATTTCCTCTTCGTGTTGCTCTTCTTGTTTCTCGGCATCTACCGCCAGGGCTTCTTCTTCTATCAGCACATCCTTTAGCAATAGCGGGGGTACTGAGCTGAGATTTAAATTTTGGGCCGCGATAATTAGTTACCCAAATGTCGCTCCCGGGAGTGGCGCTTGGAACGTGGTGGCTGGGTTTACGGTTATTCCTGAAGGTCTGATTCCCCTAGAAGATGTCGTTAGTTCATCCTGCCTTTGCTAGTCCACCCCCAGACTCTACATCTCTAGAGCCTCAGAGGAATTCTCTGGCTCTGCCTCCCTTTCCTCTATCTGTTCCTCCTGCTCCTGTGCAGGCTCTTGTTTCGCAGCTTCCTATTCTTTAGCTCAGACTTCTACCTCTGTTTGTCTAGTGTCTCCCTCCGGGTTCCCGAACTCGTCGGTTGTAAAGACATCATCAAATTATTCTTGCAAGGGCGGGCTAGCTGGGACTTTGTCAAGCTCTATTTCTTTTTCCAGATCTGGGGAACTAGAAGAGAGGATCTCTAGTTGTGGGGTCTGGGACGTACCCAGCCCCGGCTCTGCCTTAGGCTTTTAGTTAAGCCTCTTCTTTCTTTGGGTAACCAAGGGTGGCCCTGCATCCCTTATTGCTGCTTATTTTGTTGGATCCAACCCCATTGCCTTTACCATTAAGGCTGCCAATGATGGGGAGAAAGGGGGACAAATTAGCTCGGCCATGAGCACTGGAGTGGCCAGCCGTGTGATCAATTTCTCCCTCATTTGTTGGGAGGCTGCCACTGACTATTTTATCTATTCTTTTATGGGGACTTCTTGTGTAGGAGGGGTTGTATCTATTCTTTTGTCTTTATCTACTCCCTGTGAAGAAGTCCCGGCCCCCGTAGTAAATTTTGGTGCTGGCTGCGAGGCTCGGCAGGTACTTCCGGGGCACACCTTCTTGAAGTAGGCATGACTTTGCTCAACCACCTCTCGGGTGAAGTCCTCAATTGTAGGCCCTTCTTAGGCATCCCAATTTATAGGTGGGAGGGTCATTGTATTGATCCCCTTTACCTTGTATTGGGGATCGATTGTGGGGTCAGTGTCTGAGAAGTCCTCCGGGAACCTCTAGAGCTTCAATCTTTCCATCATGCCTATCGTCATCCTGACGTAGTGCCAGCTTCAGACCTCCACATCATCGTGGAAATCTTCCCAGAAATCCTCCATGTGGTAATGATGAGGCTCTGAAGCCAAGGGAAGTGCCGCTGCAATCTTACCATGCGGATCAAAATTTTTCCGTGCCAAGTAGAATTCTTCTAGGTTGTAAATTTTAAGCTCGTTATCTGCCTCTTTTACGGAAGCCAGGCTACATGAGTAGTTCCCACAGGTGATTGAGAATGGAATATTGGTTACCTTCTTTAAGGCAAAGAGTGCATGTAACTCCATTATCTACCTGTAGTATTTTAAGAGCACGATCTTGTCCCCACAGTGTTTGGGCAACAAGTAGGGTTTTCCGGAGAAGTCGGTGACCCTAATATAGGTGTGCTATTAGAATTGGATGTAATAATGTCCCTAGCTCTAGACCAAATTCATCGCCTCTGTGGATAGGCGGTATCCTGCGTCCCGGGTGGGTGTGAGCAGGTGATAGTAAATGAATGCATCATTTACTCGGCAAAAGCTTGGGAAGCTGGCCTCCCATTGAATCTGTGAGAAATGGTCCCACGGTGCCTTTTATCTCAGGCCAATCCCAAGCACGTCATCTATAAGTAGCCCATGGGCATGGGGCCTCTGCTGCGCTAGGGCCCAAAAAATATAGGAAGTCATGTAAAATTTCTTCTTCCTAGCCAGTTGGAGGAACTAAAAATCGACATGGTTTGAAATTATAGCTATCTAGTCAAAGTATCCTCCTTTGGTGAAGATGCCAAGGAGGAAGTAATACATCCATTTGTCAAATTCTTGGGCAGAGGGCTGCCCAAAGACCCAGGCCAACGCTATCATTCCCATCTAAATGCTCTTTTTGAATTTAGACCTGGGAATTTCTATCTTCATCCTCTTAGGGTCCCTCTTCGGGACCTTGAGCCAGTGAATGTTCATGTATATTCAGGCGGCCTCCTCCAACTGCGTGAATTGGGCTAAGGCATCTGCCTTTGTAACCTCAGAAGCCTTGTCAAATTGAGGGATCCCCAGACCCGCCTGGAATGTGTCAGGGTCAAGGGATACCAGAGGAGTAGGGTACCCGGTGGGTTCTGCGGCCGTGAGCATAACAGCCCAAACAGAAGAGTTGTAATTGGCATCCATTGTTAGGATAAGCTCCAGAGATTGTACAAAGCATAGGAAATAAGTTGCCTTAAGGATCCCAGAGTCCCCGATATTAATGGCCAGCTGATCTCCAGCTTGTCGCTGGATGTACATTATTTTCACTAAGGCCTCCATTTTTGGCCATGTCCCGACACTGGTGTTGGTAATGAGTTTAAATTTGGACTCAGTCTTTGATCCCACGATAACACTGTCTTGTACAAACTTCATGGTCAGGGAAAACTTCTCTAGGGCCCTTTCTATTTTGGATTTAACCGCCGCCCTGGTAGCCGTCGCGGAAGGCAGCTCTGGACTTCCAGGTGGAGAGGATGCAAATGCTTCAGACATGTTTGGGAAGCATACTCTAGAAACCTTCAAGGCAAAGTGACCATCAAAAATTATTAACAAATAAATACTGTGGGGTCCAGAGATCTTACCACCGTGATGCCTGCTTTTCCTAAAGAGTTAGTTTCAATCAAAAAAGAACTGAAAAGCACACGCATTACATGAACTTAAGATTTGACTGAACATCCATGTCTGGGAATTTGATTGTGTTTGGTAAAGACACGGGATGGGTGATGGTAAGAGACCCAAAGCCCGGAGAAGTAGCCGTTGGTGAGGATGTGCAAAAAGATAAACCGTCAAGCCCACGTGGGTGCCACATGCATAAGTAATAAATAGGAGTTATGGCGATGACGGCCGAACCAACTGTTTGAACGCGTGAAAAGTGAAGGCCACTTAGATAGATTTAAATGCACACATGGGACATAAATGGGGGCCTAGCTGGTTTTATGGAGGAGAGGGAAAATTGCCTGTTTGAAATCGGCTGAGAGCCAAGTTTCAAACAGGTGGTATTCTGCTCTGAAATGAACTTACGGGCGAAAAATCAATGACACAGGCAACTCGACCATATTGCTAAGCTACCTGGAAGGATATACATAAGATACACATGAAGAGCCAAGGGATATATACACGGGGAATGGAAGGATATACAACTAATATATACTAGAATTTACACATATACACCGCAGAATGACATCCGCAAGAAACCAGGCAAAGCATGAAATATATACAGCTTTCTACATTATCTACATGCCAACCACACCTGCATAGAGGGCAGACAACCCTTTGGTAGAGCCGACCCACCAACGGGCGGCAAAACCAGAAAAAGAAAACAAACAGAACCAAAAGACAACAAAAAAAAAAGAGAGGGAACACTAGACAAATGAAAAACCGGCGGGAAAAGAGACACCAACCTAAGAATGCTAAAAGGAGAAGGAAAGAAGTCACCACGGAAGCTCTACAACAGCTACAGCTGCCAAATGATCACAACCTAGCACTATGAAGCACTCACAATCGCTTGAAAATGATGGAAGTGTTTAACACTGATTATCGTTAATTCTCTGCAAATCACTCTAAAATTACTTTGAGTGCTCGAGTGTTTTAAACACGGTAAATGTGAAAATGACAGATAATTTCTATTTATACCCATGATAAAAAAAAGGCAATCCACCTCCTTCCGACAATCTTCGGACAAGAAAACCTCCACACCCCCAGGCCCGGGGATTCCCCGCAATGACTACCTTAAGAACATCATGGCGAAGAATCCTGGAGTCCAGAGTCTGGCTCCCGACAAAGAAAAACCTCTGAGACCGAGGTCCCGGAGATAGAAAATTGACCAAATGAAACGCGACAACAGGGAAGAAAACCTCGGAGAAAGAAAACAAAAGGAGAGAAGGCAAGAGCCGCAAGAAAAGACAACAACAGAAAAAGGGGGACCCAACATTTTGCACATAAAATGTAGGGATGGGGATGCAGGGCATAAAAAATGGTGACTATCTAGGACAAATGCCTTAGCACATTTGAGAACTATAGAATCTCTGGTTAGCAAAACTGGGACCAGCCTTATCCCGAAGCATTTGGCAGGCGACGAGCAATATATCTGAGAGAATCTAACCATACGGGTTCCAGTTCATAGCCCTTTATCGGTGGTTTTGTGTGTGCTTTGGAAGGAGATCAAGCCGATGACCTCTGGGAGGAGTAGAGAAGAGGCACTAATTACATTGAACTAGTCATCAGTTTGCTTATTTCTCCTAGAGACTGGAGTTTCATCCCGCTTTCCCTTTTCTTATCATTTTGTTTGTTTCTAGGCGGGAAGGCGGTACTTCTTTCACCATTAAACTTAATCTTAGCTAATTTCAATGGTGTTACTTCTTTCACCTGTCCACCTATATTTAGATGTTTGAAGAGGGGATTAAATTCTGGACCTGAAAAGAATTCCTTAAAGTTTCAGACCTAGGTCAACCAACCAGTACAACCGATCTACCCTCGGCGTGTCTGATTACTTATTCCTTATATATACTTTTATGTTCACTGATTTCCAAACCCTCAGAGATAACACCCGATGGAGATTGCTCAAAATGTGCCACAACCTGTGAAACAACCCCGGAGACCGGGCCAGCTCCACTATGCTAAAAATAGATTCTAAAGTTTACCATGCCGCAGACATCGTACCGGAGACCAGAGTTTATGCGAAGCATTCCAATTCCTACAAGACAGAACAAAATGCTGGGACCTCGAAGGAAAACTAGAAATGAAAACAAAAACACCAAAAGAGGGCTACCCCCGGAGGGCAGCTAACAAGGCTATTTACAAGACTCGGTACCTCGTAGCAAGGCACCCAGAAGAAATATTTACAGGCGGAAGGCTTTACATAAAATACAATTTCGGACCAACTTACCCTATTCAAAGTAGTGTTTGAGAAACTATCCATTGACAAGCAATGAGACAGGTTCACCAGTCAGGGTGTTAAGGTGGTAAGTATTTGCCCTGCAAATTTTTGAGATTAGGTATGGTCCGAGCCAGAGTCGTTGGAACTTGGTATGCTTTCCTTTCTTTTTCCTGGCCTTGTCCCACAACAGGACTAAATCTGAGATCTGAAAAGCCTTGTATTGAGCTCTTCGGTCAAACCATCATTTTACCACTGCTTGATGATGTGCGAAATTTTCAAGGGCTGCATCTCACTATTCTTCCATTCGCACCAGATTTAAGAGCCGAACCTCCATGATGTCGTCCCTGTTGCTAAATTCTTGCATAAACTGTAAAACTGGGATCTGTAAGTTAACAGGAATACAGAGTTTTGGCCATAAACCAGATGGAACGGGGATGTTCCCAGGGTGGCCTTGACACTAATGTGATATGCCCAGAGGGAAAATTTCAACTTTTGATGCCAGTCCCAGGGATTCCGTTCTAGCAGGTGTTTGATCACTTCAAGTAGATTTTTATTCGTTGATTCAACAACATCGTTCCCCTGGGGATAATAGTTGCTGGAAAACTTCAAAGTGATCCTCTGGTTGTAGGTCCATTCGAGTAACTGCGCTGAAGAAAATGCCAGACCATTGTCACATACCAAAGCAAAGGGCATTCCAAACCTTGTGACGATGTTTTCTTCTAGGAATTTGATAACTATGTCTGCCGTGTTATTCTTGCATGGTATAGCCTCGAACCACTGAGTGCAATAATCAGTAGCAGTGAGAATGTATCGATGATGGGCAGATGAGTTGGGGTTGATTTTTTTGATGAATTCAAATGCCCATTGGGTGAAGGGCCTAGCCTCAAAGATTGGTTGTAAAGGCATAGCCGGGTTACACTCACGGTGTGCCACTTTTTGGCAAGTGTGGCATTTTCTAACATGAGTGTAAACATCTTTGAATATGCAATGCCAATAGTATTCAGCCCAAAGGATCTAATGGGTAGTGGCATCGGCTGAGCCATGCCTGGTTCCAAACTGCCTATGAAATTTGTCAATCACCTTTATAGCTTGGTCTCTGTCGATGCACCAGAGGTATACTCCTTCATAGTTTCTGCAGTAGAGCGCAGAGTTTTTGATCATGAAGTGGGCACTTTTCATCCACAGGGTGCAGCATTTATTGGGAGGTAATCCCTCTGGGCATTTTTTATTTAGTAGCAAATATACCAAATTGGTATACCACGGGTCTCAAGTGATAGACTCCACTGTGTAAGCTTGACATTCTATGCGGGGAGTCTCTTCTGCCATCACTCAGCTTAGTCCCTGGCCTCGGACTATCTTCATAGGCTGCATTTCTAAGTCATATTTCTGGAGGATGGCCATCCATTTCCCCCGTCTTTTTCCCAACTCACTCTGCATCAGCAGAGACTTGATGACCTGGTCCAGAATGATAACATGTACCTTTCTCCAGAGAATATAATACCAATTTTTTTTTACGGCGTGAACTAGAGCGAAGGCCTATTTTTCTAGTGATGAATATCAGACTTTGGCATTCTTGAAGGGGGAGCTCATGAAAGCTATTGGTCATTCTTCCCCTTCAACCTTTTGAGTCAACACTACCGCGACAGAATGTGGAGATGCAAAGGAGTAAATGTAAAATAGAAGGGAATAGTCTGGACTAGCCAGGACAGGTGCTTCTATTATTATCTGCTTGATCTAGGAGAATGCCCACTTTGCTTTAGGACTCCACTCAATCTTGGTATCCTTCTTCATCATCTCGTTGAATGGTTTGACTATTTCTACGAATCTAGTGATGAACTGCCAGACAAAATTGATCTTTTTGAAGAAGGATCGCATCTCCTTCTTGCTACCAGGCATTTGTAAGTTTAGCAATGATTTGACTCTTTCTGGGTCGATGGATATTCCCTTCTTAGAGATGATATGCTCGAGCAACTTCCCTTTAGTGACCCCAAATATGTACTTCTTGGGGTTGAGGGATATTCCATACCGGCAACACCTCTTGCAGATCTGAGTGAGATGGGCGGAATGGTCATGCCTGTCCCAGGAAAAGATGGTCAAGTCATCCAAGTAGATGATTATGCACCGATTCACAAGGCCCTCCAATTTAATATCCATGACCTTTTGAAATGTGGCCCCTACATTAATCAGACCAAAGGGCATTCTCCTATATGCAAACGTTCTCCACTTGGTGGTAAACATTGTTTTCTCCCTGTCTTCATACTTAACCATGACCTGGTTATATCTAGAGTACCCATCCAAGAATGACATCATCTAGGATCCATTCACTATCTGTAACACCTCATCCAACGAAGGGAGAGGGTGATTATCTTTCTTGGAGGCCTTATTCAAGTTTCATAAATCCACGCAAAGGCGGATCTCATCTTTCTTCTTTCTCACAGGGACTAGATTGGCAACCCACATAGTGTGCCAGATTAGAAAGATTATCCAGGCTGACAACAATTTTTCTACCTCTTGACGAATCAGAGGCTCGATCAGGGGGTTGACTGGTCATTTCTTTTGCCGAAAGGGCTTAGCATTAGGTTTCAGGGGAATAGTATGAGTCATAATGGATGTGTCATACATTTTTAAGTCTTCGTAACCCCATGCAATTACATCGATGTATTCTCAGAGAACCACAAGAATCTTCTCCTTCTCCTTAGGGGAACAGGAGGTACCAATGTGGATCATCTTTTTTTCATTGGGCTGGCTGATGTTTACCTTTTCAAACTTTCCTCCCTCGGAGGAAGATGACACCTTCTACCGGGCCCGAGGGTCCGAGTCGAAGATTCATTCCAGTGCAACCATCCCCTTCAGGATGGTGTTAGTAGGTAGGTCCATGATCCCATCATCTTCGTCACCCTGTCTAGTATCATCATGGTCTCATTCTTCCAGTATCTGGTTTTCAAAGATGCCAACATTCACCATGAAGGCTAGGATATGCTGATCGTCCTCAAAAACCTAAAAGTGGGTGACATTGTCTGGAATGGACGAGGTGGGGACCATCTCGACTAAGAATCTCTGGAGTCGCGAGCCGGCCATGGGCTTGAGTGTGTTGGTAGAAATGGCAAGGGCATCCGGGAAATAGTTCCGTCACCAGGGAATGAGGTCAATACCAAAGGCATCAAAATCTTCAATAAGGCTCCAAGCCTGATTGCGGTATGCAGCCAACCTTTTGTCATGGCATGTGTATTGACTCTGGATTTGTTTGACAATCAAATCTGAATCACCCAGAGCCTGAAGGTGGGTGACACCTTTCCTTAATGCAAGTAAGAGTCCAAGGACCAAAGCCTCATACTCTGTGACATTGTTGGTATAGTTGAACTGCAGTCTGTAGGACGCGAGGAAGGACTTCCCTCGCGGGTTGATTAATTCTACCTCGGCCCCGCAGCCTTATTTGGATTGGGATCCATCAAACTTGAGGGTCCACAAGTCATTGGTAATCTGGGGCTGGGGAGGGGGGTAGCCTTAGGATTGCTATTGGGAGACTCAGGAGGAGCTCCCTCCCAAACTACTGGTGTGAGGGTAGAGTTTACCTCCGGAGGTGTTTGGATTTGGGATTTCCGGGGAGATGGTACCAAAGGGATGCATCCCGTAGGAACACTAGGCTCCAGGGAATCAGCTATATGTTCTTTATTCTGGAAGGCATCAATGTGCCAGTTAGCGACTGAAAGGCAGGGCCCACACTCAAGCTCTGAATGTTTCTGATAGTGTACTCAACACCAAGCACCGGATAGGAGTGTAGCAAGGGTCTCTGTGGCACCTTGAGAGTCAATCTCAATTCTCATCTTTTCTTCTAGGTCTTGGGTTCTCTGCAGTACTACGGGATCCTCTCCTAGGATGAAATTGAATGTTAAGATTTCAAAGGGTCGGTACACCCCCGGGGAAGTCTCAGAGAAGAAGACCTCACTGACCCTCCCAACCTTGGTAAGGGCCTGTTTCATCCGGGGTTCACTTTCAACCTAGATCTTATTTGATTCTCCTTCCCAGGGGAGCCATAAATGGGTGAAGTCGGTCGAAAAGTATCTATTCAAGGACTTAGACCAATTCTGACTTAATAACATCCCATAAGTCTCTGGGATGTCCACCACTTGAACGTTGATTATGCTAGCTATCCTGGGGTCCTGGATAAGCTGTATCCAGACGTTCTTCAATTCCCCCACCATTTTTATGGTAGTTTTATCTAGCTGGATCACTGCACCATTAGACAGGGTGGGATGGAATCCGAGCTTCTAACAAATGGACAAGGGCATGATGTTACCCAAAGCTTCAAAATCTACTAAGAAATTATGTATATTTTTGCCTTGGATATTCAGGCCTAGTAGGAAGGGATGATCCTCAATGTTTCCCTAGAAGACGGCCGCGTTAGCATCCTCGAACAAGACAGTCTTGGGCGGGCAGCTGACAACTTCTTGGTTCCCCAAGAGCTTCAAAAGAGACTTCTTCTATTCGGGGCAGTTTAGCAAGACCTCCATCAAGGTCATGGAGGTGGTGGTCTTTTCTAACGCCTTTGTAATATCGAATCTTCCTCCCAAGAATTGGTGATTTTCCTTGGCTAGGTCTTTTGCTTGGTTAGAGCTAGGACCCTTTGGAGCAGGTCGGTCAGTCATGTTATCTCGAGGAGGAGGTGTGTCTTTGATAGGAGGCGTGGGTGTGTGAGCTGGTCCTTTACCAGCCTGACTTTGAGTATTGTATGGAGTCCGTGGGTTGGTGAAGGCATTGGCCTTGAAGGGTGGGATAGATTCATCAAAGAGTCCTTGCAATTCAGATTCTTCTTCATCATCCCCGAAATTTCTGAAGAAGATGGTCTCACAGGTGAAGGCGCTGTGGGTTGGATCTTGAACAGGAGGCTCTAGAGGGGTGGCATCATGCGACTGCTGTCTATCTAGTTGGGAGATTATGATGACCTTTTCCAACGTGGCATAATTTATCTCATTGTGTGAACCTGTGTCATGCAATCTACACCAATTAGTCATGGGTTGGAAGTCTGCGACTGGTGTGAAATGTGATGGTCCAGCACTGTTTTGGTTGGCATTTTTGTTCAGAGGTGGGCCTTCGGTGTTCGTGTTATTGTTCCATTATTGTTGATTGGGCCTAGGCCCATTGTTGAAATTTATTCCCCTGGCATTATTATTTTGTTGGCTGGAGAAAATGTTTTCCCTCTGGGAATTTGCATTCTGGGGTGTATAGGACCCCGCCTTCAGTTGACCCATATCCACAGTCAAGGTAGACAACATTCATCAAAGGGATTCAACCTCAGTGGTTAACTGAGTGTTGGCGTCACAATGTGACATTTTTTGTTGTTGGTTTCCCAGGAAGGTAGCAGTATTATCCAAAGTTGAGGGCGGAAATCCTCCAGTCGCAGATGACTGAAAGAAGGGCACTCTGGACGGTTGTGCCTGAGACTGTTGTGCTTGCTACGACTGATTCCAAGAGAAATTTTCCAGACCTGGTACCGCCTAGGTCTGCGTTGGATAAATGTACTGGGCCTTTTGGTCTATCAGGGGTGGTGGGGGATTCATTGCCATCGAGGGGGCACCCATTGCCAAATTAGGGTTATACCCGCCGGCGTACATTGTTCCGCCAGGGATCATGTTGAAGGGCATACTCTCCCCGATCCCGCCTGGAGATTTGTTGAGACCACGGGATAATTCTAAAGCTAAGTTGTAAACCTTTGCCAAAGTGTCCCGGTCACCCGCGGTGGTTTTTCTCCAAAGAGTGGCAACGAAGGGGTCCGTCGCGTTAAGGTAAGTCTGTATGGTTACTTCTGGTGATGGAATAAAAGGGCCCATGCACCGCTTCAAGGTGCACTGGAACTGATGGTTGAATGCTGCAAGAGGTTCATTGGGTTCCTTCCTGATGGAGATGAACTGGCTATGGGACCAGACTGGGTCCACATGTATGTGAAAGGCAGCCAGGAAGGCGTCCTCCATGTCCTGCCAACTGTTTACGGAGTTGGTAGGAAGGTTAAGGTACCAGTTCAACTCCCCTTGCCCCAAGGACAAGGTAAACATCTGAGTCACAACATCTTCATGCTGGATCTGGTGTCGATTCATGGCATCCTTGTATGCCTATAAATTTTCTTCTACGGTCCGTGAGCCTAAGTTCTCATATCGTGGGTAGATCTTCTCCGGGTGGGAGGGTAAGTCGTTGATTGCGCCCAGAAAAGTTTCCATTGGGGACCCGGTGTTTCTGAAATATGCGGCCATTGGGGAAACTTGATTTTGGATAGTTTGGGCACTGGTTCCCAGGATTACCTGAGAAGTTTGGGTATTCTGAGGTATGCTAGACCCCCAAACAATAGTGGCTGGAATGCTTCCTTCGAGCAGTGGGCTTGAGTTTGACAAACCTCCCAGGATTCGGGGTAGACCTAAGTATTCTTTCAAATTTCACTGGGGAGAAAGACCCAATCCCACTGAAGGCTTGACTCTTAAAACTACAACTCAAGGAACCCTCGGGAGGTGTAAAATCAGAATCTCGAGAGGGGGATGAGTTTATGCCCTCCTCCTAGCACAAGTTTATGTTGACGGGGTTTTGCTGACCGGGTCCGCCAACAGTCATAAGTTGTCACCGGGTACCGAAGGTATCGGCCAACTCTACCTGCAAAGGTTATCTGGGGAAGTTATATTCCCCGGGCCTTCAAGCACCTGGGTGTTGGGTCACGACGGTGCGGGGCTCAGTTGGGAGAAGTGACTATTTTCGAGGGGGATAGCTGGTTTCTTCAACTTGTTCTCTCCAGAGATTCAATGAGGTGAGGTTTCTCCTAGCATTCTACACTTAGCAAATAAAATAAAAAAAAGATCCTGCAGGGTTAGAAACACTTCATCTAACTATAGTTATGTTTAAACATTCAAGACATCGATAATAGTCTGATATACTACACTAAATACTGAAGAAATACACAACCATCAGCTAGTATTTTATCAGTAGCGAGGGAAAAGAGATCGTTAATCTATTTGACATATCAGAGCAAAAGACATAAAGAACATGAAACATAAAATACCATTAACTCAGAAGCATGAATGCCAACAACATCATTGCAAAGAATTCTCCCTTCTTCATTAATGTCTCTTCCAGCAAGCACTGGTGCGTGATACAATGGTGGCTCCAGGGGAGCATCTAACAATTGAAAATAGGACAATGGAGCATTGAGCTCTACAACTAGAATGAGAAATCGCCTTTCTATTAATGTGGACAGTAAAATCATCAATTTTGTGGACCCTTGAAAATGGGTCGGTCTGGCTATTTATACACTTTCTTTTAACCCTAATCTGAACCCTATTTTACTTTAGGCTTTAATAAAATATAATATCTGGGGGTCGGTACTACCTGCACCACCCTACAAAAGACCTTGAGATGGAATAGGCCTAACATGTTAGAAGAATGAGACAAGAATATACAGTGAAAGAATCAGCCTCGAAAAGAGAGCCAGGAAGGAGAAAGAAGAAATTAGATCCTTAGGGATCGAGGCTACATGCCTCATAAAAGGGAAATGCGGCACCCTATCTCCAATGCACTAGGTGTACCTTTAACAGTGCCTTAAGAAGATCATCCTATCAGAAAACCAACTGTTGAGTCAACGCCCCCTTGATGTAATCAACAACCCTCTGACAACTTATATTAACCGCTCTGAAAGTGACCGATCGGCCTCGGGGACTGGGACATGGATCACTCGAAAGAATACAAAATTTGGGATCTGAGACTCCGTGATCTGGGACCTTACGTTCCCAAAAGAATAAAGAATACCAAATGTTTGGGTCTTCTCCGGCCTCCAAAGAAAACTTTATGGTTGTTTGTTATCGTTGAAAGCCTAGAGGAGGTAGGAGATGCCATCTTCGTCAATATCTTTCAGGCCAGCCCTTCATTACTTAGCCACTTCAATTTGTTCCCCCAGGTCTGAAACATTCTCCTTAAACTCATCAGCCATTTTTTCCGTGTCATGGCCACTAAGTACCATATGAGTTAATCTCATCATTTGGGCACCATCTATTCCCTCCGAGGACTGATATTGGGACTTCATTATTTCATCAAAACTCCCCAAAACTGAATCCTCTAGCGTGCACGTATCTGTATTGAGGGGGTTAGCCCTGGAAGTCTTTGCTATAAAAGACTTATATAAATTGAAAGAATATTTTACTGCATTAACTTTATTGTGCATAGTCCCCACCAGTTGCTTGGTTACCTCCAATGTGAGGTCAAGTCTAGAGTGTTGGGTCCTCACAAAATCAAATGATTCATCCCCCAGAATTTTAGATTCTGAAATCATTTCCTCTCCCAGGCCAAGGAGTTCTTCAAGCTCTACCTTCCATGCTTGATAGTTTTCGATATCACCCTCCCACAGGTCAATAAGAGTCTCCACCTGGTGTAGAACATGTCAAGCCATATATAAGTCTAGGAGGGTAGATGTAGGAAACGCTGGGTGTTTCCTATTTGCAGGGTGACCCACTCGTCGACTGCCTGAGCCTTCTTCTTCATTGTTCGCAAGGAGTCTATGTCTCTCTAGGGTAGATCTTCAGATGTGGAAGCTTCCGGAGGTGCGGCGTTGATAGGTTGGGCCAGCTTAGTAAGCAAGCCCATAAGGTTTGTGTTTTTCGCCTTTTCTATTTTGAGCCTTTGGCCCTCTTTTTCATAACAGGCCTCCACTGCCCTAGCTGCCTCCTTCAGCAGGTCCACCTCGCCCTGTTTTCCCCTTTTTCCTAGTGATACCTCTGCAACGTTGTAATCTCCAGATTCTACGGTTGCTTCATCAGCATTTGGGGGAGGTGTTGCCACAACGACAACTGTTTCTCCGCCCGGCCCAGTTTGAAGAGTATGAACTGTCTAGGATTTCTTGACCTTTGGTGGGGCCTAGACCTGAGCCATCATTTTGGCCAGGGAGAGAGGAGTTCCAGGAGTGGACGAAGCTTTTCTTTTCCTACTTTGTACTAACCACTGAGGTGGCAGGGGTGGCTTATTTGCCAGAGTCTGTTCTCTTGGTTCTTCCCCAGTGTCCTGTGGCTGCTGCTCCTCAGTGGTGGGGGCCTCATCCATCCCTTTTCCTGTGTCTTCTTTGTTAGTAATATCCTCAACAACATTCATCTCCTCAACCTTGTCCTCTATATCTATTTCTTTGTCTGAACTTTTGTTAGCTTCTTCAGGGATTTCCTCTTCATGTTGCTCTTCTTATTGCTCGGCATCTACCGTCGGGGCTTCTTCTTCTGTCGGCACATCCTTTGGCAATAGCCGGGGTACTGGGCTAAGATTTAAAGTTTGGGCTGTGCTAATTACTTTTCCAAAGGTCACTCCCGGGAGTGGCGCTTGGAACATGGCAGCTGGGGTTACAGTTATTCTCGAAGGTCGGGTTCCACCAACAGGTGTCATTTGTTCATCCTGCCTTTGCTAGTCCACCCCCAGACTCTACATCTCCGAAGCCTCAGAGGCATTCTCCGGCTCTGCCTTTCTTTCCTCTATCTATTCCTCCTGCTCCTGTGCAAGCTTTGGTTCCATGACTTCCTGTTCTACAGATGGATTTTCTACCTCCATTTGTCTCGTGTCTCCTTGCAGGTTCCTGAACTCGTTGGTTGCAAAGACATCATCAAATTCTTCCTACGAGGGTGGACTAGCTGGGACTTTGGCAGGCTCTGTTTCTTTTTCCAGTTCCAGGGAACTGGAAGAGAGGATCTCTACTTGTGGGGTCTGGGATGTACCCAACCCCGGCTCTGTCTTAGGCTTTTGGTTAAGCCTCTTCTTTCTTTGGGTAACCAAGGGTGGCCCCGCATCCCTTATTATTGCTTGTTCTGTTGGATCCACCCCCGTTGCCTTTACCATTAAGGCTGCCAATGATGGGGAGGAAGGGGGACGAGCTGGCCCGGCCATGAGCACTGGAGTGGCCAGTCGTGTGATTAATTTCTCCCTCATTTGTTGGGAGGCTGCCACTGACAGCTTTATCTATTCTTTTATGGAGACTTCTTGCGCAGGAGGGGTTGTATTTATTCTTTTTCCTTTATCTACTCCCTGCGAAGAAGTCCCGGCCCCCGTAGTAAATTTTGGTGCTAGCTGCGAGGCTCGGCGGGTACTTCCGGGGCACACCTTCTTGAAGTAGGCATGACTTCGCTCGACCACCTCTCGGGTGAAGTCCTCAATTGTAGGCCCTTCTTGGGCATCCCAATTTATAGGTGGGAGGGTCATTGTATCGATCCTCTTTGCTTTGTATTGGGGATCGATAATGGGGCCAGCGTCTAAGAAGTCCTTCGGGAACCTTCAGAGCTTCAATCTTTCACTAGTAGAATTTGGCAAATAAATGACCAGGTGACTAAAAATTTTAGTCATATGACTAAGAATTTTAGTCACGTGACTAAAACTGATCATGTTCTACCATTTTTTAGTCACGTGACTAAAATTTTTAGTCACGTGACTAAAACTGATCATGTTCTACAAATATAAATGACTAAATAAATGACCAATTTGGTCATCGGATAAAATCACAACTAAAATGACTAAATAAATGACTAAATAATTAATCACTAATAATTAGTCATCAAAACAAAAATGACTAAATAATTAGTCACCCAACAAAGACTAGCTAAATGAATGATTATTACTCCTTTAAAAATCTTTGACCAAATGAAGGGCTTAACAATATTTTCTAAGCTTGATCATAGGTGAAGTCATAATCCAATAAG
>MU225979.1:242203-264580 GCA_018584345.1 Thuja plicata
TTTCGTAAGTAACATTTTCCTGTACTATTTTGTAACATTTTCTTAATGTTTTGAAACATATGCAATAAAACTAAATAACATTTTCCTAATGTTTTGTAATAGTTTCCTAATGTTTTGTAACATTTTTATAATGTTTTGAAACATGTAATAAAAATAAATTAATTAACTAACTAACTAACATATGATTCTAACTAAAAAATAAATTTAAATCTACATTAAACAATATTTTATATTTTCTAAAATTAAAAATAACAAAATTAAAACAAAAAAACATCAAATAATAGTAAAACTACATTAATTTAACATAACAAAATTGAAAAACATTAAAAAAAAATTTAAAAAAAATTCCTACCTATTTTCGGCCGAAGTACCCCTATTCCGCTCCTCAAATCTTGGAAGGCGCTCAGTGCAAATGAGCCGCTCTAACCAAATTTTGGCGTTTATATAGTTTTTATGGGTTTCGGCCGGACCCCTTTCGGCCGAAACCCCTCTTCCACATCGATGCCACATGGCGCTGCATGTGCGCCACGTATGTCCGACCGAAATGGGTCCGGCTGAAACATGCCAAATGGTCCCCAAGTGTGACACAGTTTCATACTTTTACCCTATAAAGTTATTAATTTTGATATATATAATCTAACATTTTCATTAGATTGAGGATTATAATTTAATTCATAAAAATAGTATTTTATATATTACAATAAATTTATTTTATATTTTTCTAATAAATTTTTATTACAAAAATATGTTTGAATTACTTTAATTTCCAAAAAACATTGATTTTTTTATTAAATATAATGCAAGTATTATGGACGTTCCGGGTCCCAACAAAAATAAATGTGTCAAGAAACCCAAAATCCCATGGCACTCCCCTGATAATTCCCCTTATTCTATCTCCCCTAGGAAGCCTAATAACAAAAAAAGAAGTGACCCACCCGCCGATTTTAAATTCAAGACCACCGAAAAGGCCAAGTGCAACATTTAGCACATTGAATATGATGTGGAAATTACTAAAGAAACAAGTACCCCTTGTCACCCCACTAGGCTCGCTACCAAACCCCAAGAGAAGGCTAAGAATCTTAAGGAGGATTCTATTGAAGAGAAAGATACTAGTGAGTGTAAGAGCCATGAAGAGAATATCCATGGTAAGGAAACCGAGTCAATTGATAGCAGCTCTTCCTATGTTTCCAAGAGCCTTAAAATTGAATCCTTGGATCTCACACTGGAAGTTAAGGAAGGTGGTAAAGTCAACTCTCCAATTGATGCCACCTCCCTTGCTAGTACTAAGGGCATATCTCAGAGAGACAAGACTGTTGTGAGATGAATGTAGTAACTATGGGGTTGCATGGAGGGAAATTAGTTATATTAGAAATGAAATAAATAAAAATGGAGATCAAGTTCTTGGATTTGTCTAAGTTGACCCTCAAGGTGATGCACTCATTGGCCGTCACCCTATGTTTATTGTAGGAGGAAAAGTCTAGAGCGAAGGATTCTCAGGATGGTTCTTTCAAGGATCTCTTTAAGTTCCTATTGGAGGATTGGGCTCGAATGATGTTTTCAAAGTCTAATGTATTGAAGAAGAAGGCCTAGCTTAGGCCTCTATTGCTTGTCTTTTTGCTACTCGATGGTTTCCTCTACTATGGTATTTTTTGGTGTTCCTTTTATAAGGTTTATGGTCTTGTTTAATCCTTGTTGGTTTAGACATACGTAACAAACAAACAAAACTTTTAATAACTATACTAGGTGGACTATGACTCTTGTGTTGTGTTTAGTTAATCTTGTGGTGTTAGTTATGAAGTCTATTCTTGTAGCTAGAAATTGGTTTTGGTTTTTGATATTAACTAGCTAGATGCTCTGTTTAGTTTTTGCTTACTGTTGCCGGTATGTTGACAATGATATCTCTACTGTGGCCACTCTTTGGGCATTGTATCTAAGAGATACCAACCTCATTTATTGTTGTTATTAATATCAAAAATATTAAAATAAAATTATTTCAAAATAAAAATAAATTTACATGAAAACTTATTTTATAATTTAATCACAACTATCATTAATATTTATTTTATAATTATAACTATTTTTTCTTCTATATAAAATTCATGATATATTTATACATTTAAAATAAATTTAGTATTATAAAAGATACAAATATTTCACATAATTTTATTTAAATATATAAAGAAAGATGTCATGTAAAGAAAATGTAAGAATTTGTTGTTTGAAATGGAGTGAGCTTCACAAAAAGAGTATTGAGCTTACTAGAGAAAATTTGCTATCAATTATGTTAAATGAGTTTCTTTTGTAACTATGTAGTAGATAGTACATTCTATTGTTGTACAGTCAATTATAATTAAATTAGTAAAAATTGATAAAATTTATTTATGTATAGAATAGATCTATTCAAATTATTTAATTTTAATAGAAAAATATTAAATATTAAATCTGAACAGTTTTCTTAATGTATAAAAGAAAATTAGAAATAAAAAATATACATCAATAATAAAGTATATATAATAATAAGTCTATTGCAGAAATTTTTATATAAAAATAAAATATATTAAATCTCAACAATTTTCTTTATTAAGTTGATAGGCTTTCCCTCCTGAGCGAGCTCAGCACCGTACACCTAATTTATTGTGTCACAAGTGAAACCTATCTCACACACACTAGTTTTCTTGAGCGGTTTGGATGAAACACAAATCCTGTGACATCGATAGTACACACCATCACTTGGGCTCTTGTATGCACCATTTTCATTATCTTCTCCTCCACTACTCCAGTGTGTGTTGTCTAATTCCGTTGTCTAACAAATGCAATAATAATGAATATTGTCGTGATGTAGGCACTATTTTTTGTGAGCTTTCAATAAAAATTTGTGCCCCCTCTTGTGCTTCTGGCATGATCAACTCTAGATGCTTACCCCTCTCTACTGCCAAAGAATTCTTCTATGAATCCATATTTGAAGATATGGCTAACGATGAATAAAATAACCCAAAAAAAAATTCTAATAGGCCTTTTTTGCTCCGTCAGGATTTTTGCGTCAGGGACAGACTCCATGGAAGCACTTGGAGGAGCATCTAGAGGCTCTTATATCCTCTGTAAATTGGTGATTACGGATAGAGTGGATGGCTCCCAAGCATAACTATTCTAGTGCAATTTTCGTCATCACAAATTCCTTCTCAAGAAACAAACAATAAGATGAGCTGATTCAATTAGAAAAAAGATTTTTTGTGAAAAAAGATAGTTATCAACCATGCTAGCGCGGAATTGAATGGGGCAGACAATATATTTGTGCGGTTAAAATGAAGATTTTGGGTTCTGTCAACATGGCGACAAGAATGAACTTGTTGCAACACGTTGGGAAACCATAAATTGGGTTTCCCACATAAAATTACAGACTACCCTCACTTGAGAAATCAACATAAACAAATGAGGAATTTAATCTATTTGGGTCTCCAACATAAATTTGTAGACTATTTATTGTCAACCATATCTCACTTATCCTCAGCAATGTACACTAGTTCAAGGGTGTTCGAGAATCTGGGAAACGAAAGCCCATCTCTTTCAATTGTCTATTTAATGAACTCAACACCTACACCATCCAATTCATCATTATCTCATCTACTTGAGAGCTCAATAGTGTCGGCTTCACATCTGATAGTCTTGTATGGTTGCTGAGAATGCACATGTTGGACCCTCTACATGATTGTTATGATTGTTGTTGTTGTTTCCTCCTCTTCTACTACTGATGTTTCTTCCCATTCACCATCTCGTCACATGACCAACTATATAGCAAGAGCAGTGCCATTATGAGGGATGCTCTCATGTTTCTCTCCATTTCTCCTCAAAGGTATGTTATGACAGTGGTGAATGATGGGTGTTCTTCTCATTTTGTAGTAAAGTTTATTAGAATAATTGAGAGTGGGTGATTCAGTTACCTCCCAATTATCCTATAGTCCCAAATTCCTCAGAATGTATATAAAAACAATTTCAAACATATAACTCATCTCGGTGAAATGTAAAAATGTATCTTCTAGTTGTTTACCGAGTATTAGTAAATTAATACTGTGATTACCGATCAATGTCAATAAATTAAAGTGTAAAGAAAAATAACAATCCACAACATTCATGCACATTGACACATAGATTTTTAATGTGGAAGCCCTACTAAGGGAAAAACCACCTAGGACTGGTAATCCAGAATATTTCACTCTTTTGAAGTGAGCTCGGTGAAGAGCCAACCCTATTAAAGGTTATAATGCACACTGTTAAATATGACCTTGTTAGAGGATTTAAAACTAAAAGTTCTCTCTTGAACATGCATTCACTATGGGGTCAACAAGAAAACACTCAACATTCATTAGAATGTCATAATAAAGACTTTCACATCCTACTCGGTTAAGAGATTTATCTGTAACAATGGTTAAACTGATACAGTAATGATCTGATTCAAATACAACTCTATTTTGCATATTTTTAGATCTATGCTAAGTACATAATACCTCTGATCAAATTTTTCACTTCAGTTCATCAGATTCACCATACTTTGTCCTACCTGGTAATACTCTTTCCTCTGTTGCTCAGTGATGTCTATAGAAAATGCTTGATTCTATCTTTAACCAGTTTGATCAGTCATGCATAAACTTTGCATGTGCACATCATAGCATCATGTGATTCATAATGAATCTCTTGTCTCTTATATAGACATCATATCTCATTTAATTTTCATCCTTAGATTTTTCCACTTAATCTCCATCGTTGATTTTGCCACTTAAACCATCCTCGACAGTTGTGTTAAAAACATGTTTCAATCTTTGTCGTCTGATTTTCCTTGAATTTTCATAATTGTTTGATCAACATAATAAACTTTATCTTTTACCTCAAAATATCAATTGTGAGCTCAACATTCTATTTGGCCTCGGTTTGATTAAATTGCTCTGTTAATATCGTGTTGTGTCGGGGATCCCTAGCTCGGTTATCACTATGCTTGGTATACACTGTATTTTACTCGGTGTTCACTATCTATTGGTGTATACAGAACTCTTCATTTACCAACCACATAAACTTTGTGTATTCCAGATCTTCAATCCATAATAGATGTTTTCCACCATTATGATTTTCAAACAAGTTGACATCAATGAAAATTTATCAATTGATAATGTCAATCATCATATCTATAACTCGGTTGATTATCAACAAATGAATTCAAACATACAATCAGTTGTAGTTCATCACAGTTCACCTATAGGTGCAAGTGTGTTCTCCTTGGAAAGATGCAAGAATAAATCAACTTGAATTCAGACATATGAGACCCTTATTTTACTCTCCAACCTCATTGACATGCTACTTACCTAGTATAGTCACGTAGGAACTTAGAGAATGCACTCAAGGCTACATCTGTCCAATTATGTTTTAATCACCACAAGCCAGTATTCGCACCCTCTTGACTCCATGTACCTTATTAGAAATGGATGAGAGGGAGAGAAAGAGCTTTGAACCAGGTGTATGAGGAACTGGATAGGCCTTGAACTGAGATTCTAACTTCATGATCACATAGAAGATGCAGTAAATATATTTTGTTGCATCAATTATCAATTTTTCATTCAAAAATAGGAAAATTATAAGGGCTTTGTAAGTAAAGGGAAACATATATGTATCAAGTGTATTGAAGCCTCATAGAGAAACAAACATAAGCCTCTGTCATATTATTGATAAAAACATCACATCCTTTTAGAGGATGCAGAACGTGTCCAACCGCAATGGCTTTCTGCGGGTGCAACATCCCTAGGTCTTGGAGAAGATGAAACCAGTGTTGCAATTCTTGATAGGAGTGCATTCTCTTTCTTGCACCCATCCCAGTCTCCAAGAATTTCTTTTTACCTTTCATCTGGCTGCCATGGCCTATGCATGGCCTATGCATGCCCTATGCAAAAATGACAATCACCAACTGTTATTGCCTGGTAACCCCAAGACTTCAATTTTTGCTTCGTCCCTCTATATCTGGGCATTCTCTTCTATAGCAATCTATGAAGCCTTTGGTTTGGCCAATGGAAATCTGCCAACATTCATATTTCACCGGCATCTATTAAAGCTCGATCAGCTCCCGCTAACAAACATTAGAGAAAGATGTTTAAATATTTAAATATTTAAAAATTATTATTATTATGAAACAATTTGGATTAAGGTTAATTTAAGCTTATATTTACCTAAGGGTTAAAATTGTAATCTAATTGCATGTTAATGGGCCTTGTAGGGATAATCCTAAGATGAAAAGAAAAAAGGTTTGTTGGAAACCACCCAAGGAAGGATGGGTGAAAATCAACTTCGACGATGCTGCTCGGGGAAACCCAGGGATCTCTGGATGTGGATGTATTGCAAGAGATTGTCAGGACAATATTCTTGCCTTTATGGTCAAATTCTTGAAGGATGATACGAATAATGTGGCTGAATGTGCAGTAGCAAAAGAGGCCCTAGTCTTAGGAGCCAAATTATGAATTCGCAGAGTGCACCTTGAAGGAGACTCAGAAATAATAACCAATGGGATATCAAGGGGGAAAATGGTTGAGTGGCACCTTGACAAACAAATATAAAATATTCGGGACCTGTTACAAGAGTTCCAAGACTTCAAGGTATCAGACCATGTTTACCGAGAAGCGAACAAGGTGGCTGATAAACTGGCTAATATGGGGGCGAGTGCAGAATTTGGGACCCAATTTGAAATACATGAAGACTTTAGGCATCTTGAAATAGAATAGACGAGGAGGACAAACTTAACACCCCGCTTAAAACACCAAATCAGAGGTACAAAGGAGTATTAATCTGCCATCATGCCCGATGACACTCAAATTTATTTCATGCCTTAACATGTGACAAATTTTGCAATCATTAATTGATACCCAGCGAATGAGTTACTTCCAGATTGTTCAAAAAAGGTAAATTTATTTAGGGGAAGGAGAGAAATCTATGCGGTTTTGAGTGCAAAGGAGAAATGGAGGCCAACTTTGCACTGGAGTCTGACAGCCAAATGCAAGCTTATGAGGGCAAGATCACGCCAAGGAGATTGAAGAACATCTTCATGTTTAAAGATGTGGATTTCATGGATGACATTCACCAGATTTTTGGGATGGAGTACCTGGAATCATATTGGAGGTGTCGCTCCAACCTAAATGTGGCCTTACTCTTCATAGCATTGGCACTTTCTGTGGGAGAGACCAAGGAGGAGGTCCTAAGGGTTGTGGAGGCGTGCATCGACCCACAATGGTTGCTAGGTTTGGAAGAAATTGTTGACAGAGCAGTGTTGGGGGAAGGGTTGGAAATGGCGCTTGAGCCATGGAGGTGCATTGGAGGCGGGGACACATCGGTTCAGCCTTTGATTGTATGGTCAGCTTCAAACCCACAAGGGGTGTACATACTACGGGTGGAGAAGGGCTGGAAGCAGATCATTTCATATATACAGGAGAACATTTGGGAGAAGGGTGAAGGAAGGAAAGGCTTTATGAAATTGACACCACGAAAGAGTGTTACTACACCGGGCCAGCCTCTGCGACACCAAATAGTAAGGTAGACGAAGAAGATGGTGGGCACAAGAGAAATGGGAAGCTTGCAAGGTGCCAACCCCTCTGGCATATCAAGAGCAGTGCAGGATGACAACGCCATTCCCAATTTTACGAGGGAGGAGGCAACACAATGGTTTAAAGAATAGGCATGAAGGTTGGGAAAGCTGGTGTGTTTTGCGACCGTGATTATTATGGATGTTTTTTGTCTTTTTGGGTTGGGCGTTAATGCCTTTTTGCTCTGTAAAAACACCTATATCAATAGGTGGTTACAGGGGTAGGGAAGTAGTATGTTTGTAATACGGTAGCCAACCGTGAAAATTGGCTTCGAATGTAATCCCTCTTTTATTATTAATATAAAAAAATGTTACCTATCAAAAAAAAATTGTAATCTAATTTTAAAAAAATAATATAATTTAATAAGCTAAAGACAAGTTATAATATTAAAAATTACTATGCAATGTTAAAATACATTTGAGTTTTACTTTCAATATCCTATGGCTTATCTAATAAATAAAAGAGCTTAAAATATATTAAGATCGTATATTAAGATCGTAATTTTGCATGAAATTATATTTTAAATAATTTATATAAGATAAAAGTTTTAAATAGATTGTTAATTTTAGATGGTAAATTTTATATTATGAATATTTTGTTTAGATATATTTAATATTAAAATAATAATGTCAAAATTGTATAGGTTAGTTAAAGAAATATTGTTACTTCTTAAATCATAATAGTAATGATTAAATTTTAATTTTTAATATTGAAAATTAATAAAATTGTTGTAAACAAAAAAATATTAATATTTAGATGGTGAATATTATTTTGGAGTTTTTTTAAAAAACTTTTCTTATGTTGTATAATAAAATTTCTGTTAAATTTTTATTTTTAATAATTAATTATCAATTTAAAAAGGTTTCTTATATAATTAGAGTTATATTTAATTAAAATATGGTTATGACAATCATAGCATAAATTAAGTGCAACTTTTATTATTACTAGCATTTGCACCTTTGAAGCGTGCAAGGGTTACGATGATAGTGTTATATATATTAAATGATGTCGTTACATTGCTAATGTCATATTGATATGACTGTTGCACTATTTTTTCACACCACTATAAATTAAACAAATACTTAATTCCTTATCAAGGATACATAATAAAATTTAAGAAGAAAAACTTATATTTTAATAGAATGTCAAATGTGTCCTCTACATCACTAATCTTTTTAACAAGTACTCTACCACTAATTTTTTTTCTTTCGATAGAAAAATAACTCTCTTGAACATATTTCTCAGTTGTCTACAAGACAAATTTTTACATGATCGAGAGGCTCTCTAAATGATAATAATGGTGATCCTCGAGATGCTTGTCTTGAAAACCAATAGCAAATACCGACAATGCTCCACGTATCAATCACGATGTCATAAAGCACAAATGCAACAACAACCATAATAATACTATACATGCCTTATTCGTCCATTATTAAAAATTATTTTTCCATATTTGAATATAATTTTAATTATTCAATGTTGAGTTCTTGGTGTAGGAGCACTTGATCCAAGAAGTCTAAGGTCATGTAATGATCCATTTTGTTTGTATAAGGTCGGTTAATCCATGTAATTTGGCCATTAGAGCCACCAAAATGTAATGAGATGCACTAAAAGTGCCAAAATGATGTAATTGGTTTAGAATCATAGGTTTTGTTTAAGTCGACACAAGGTACAACAGGTCAGCACAAGGTAGTTATAGGTTGGCACAAACAATTATTAGTTGGCACAAGCAAGGTAGTTACTGGTTACCAACAATAGTTGGTTGGTCTCTAAGAGGTAGTGATCACTACATAGCTGTTTGGATTGCTTATAAAACCTAAGGATGGTCGAAAAAATAGGAGAGGAATAATAAGAGGAAGTCGATGGTGGATAGTTGGAGGAGATTCTAAAGATGAATCAGTCGCACCTCTGACTGTCACCGTGGTTCTGCAGAAATGGTGAACAGTCACGTGTTTGGGTACAACCAAGTTTTGGTTAAAGCATGTAAAAGGAATGAGAGTATGTTCCCATCAAACACTTTATGTAATGTATCCATACTATAATTGAAGAGTTTGTATTTTTTTCAGTCACGGTTTTCCTGTAGTTTGAAATTGCTTTTGATCATCAGATTTGAATGAAGTTAGAACCTATTCATAAGTTTAGTTGAATGGATTAATATTTACTTTTAAAATTCTCCTAAAAAGGTAAGTTTTGTGTTGAATCAGGGAGTTAAGACTTTTGGTAGAATTTTGGTAAAAGGGAAATTGGCCGAGTTGCAGTTATTTCCAAGTGCCAGTGAGTATCGAGTTGTCTAGTGTTAGCCGAGTAAACTAGTATAGGCCGAGTGATAGTAAATGTTGAGTAAACCAGTTTTGGTTTATGTGTTTTAAATGGATTGTAAAAAGTCTTTCTCTGCCTCTCTCCCTAGGTCTTTTGGCAACCCTGGACCTCTTCCTTAGGCCCTTGGACCATCTTCTATGCTCCTTTTGGTAGACCTCCATGTCCACCCATCTACAGCGAGTGAATTTACAACTGCAACCCTGAAACTTCAAAAACAAGAATCAATTTACCAAATATCTTTATCAACCCAGATGTTTCGTTGAGCTCTTATAGACTCCTCAAGTCCAAGAACTTCCACAAAGAAAGAACTTATTCAAGACTAGTTAGAAATTCCAAGGAAAGGTATGTAAATTACTCATTGACTCTGGTTCAATAGAAAACTTAGTGTCTAATGAAATGGTGAAAAAGTTAAAGATACAAAGATTTCCTCATTAGTGTCCATATAATGTTTCATGGCTTACTAAGGGTCAATAAACTCTGGTTAAAGAACAAACTTGGGTTGAATTATCGATAGGAGATTATAAAGATAAAGTCTTATGTGACAATTAAAATAGATGCATGGCATCTACTCCTAGGTAGACCCTGGCAGTATGATGTGGATGCCACACATAGTGGAAGAAAAAACACTTACACCTTAAACAAAGATGAATTCTCCTACACCATGAAGCCTCTACCAGACCCAAAACCAAAAAAAGAACACATTGTGATAGTCATTGGGGAAAAGGAAATGGTTAAAACCATCGAAGAATCAGAGGAAGGGATTTATGCTTTAGTCTTGAAACCTAAAGATCGGGAAGTTTCAAAGGAGAATAAACTAGTGCTAAAAGAGGTAAAGAATATGCTAGATATTACCAAGATGTGGTAGAAAAATAATTACCCTCATCAATCCCACCCTTAAGGGATATAAGTCATCAAATTGACTTCATACCACGAGATTTTTTTCCCAATAAGGCCCCATATAAGATGACTCCTTCACAGAATGTAGAGATATCAAAACAAGTGCATGAATTGTTAGATAAGGGTTTTATACAAAAGACCATGAGCCCTTGTGTCGTACCATCTATTTTAGAACCTAAAAAGGATGGAAAGTGGAGATTATGCATTAATGGTAGAGCCATAAATAAAATCACTATAAAATATAGATTTTCTATTCCAAGAATAGAAGACCTATTGGATCAATTAGGTAAAGCTTGCTACTTTTCTAAGATTGACTTGAAGTCAGGATACCATCAAATCATAATCAAGCCAGGAGATTAATGGAAAATGACATTCAAAATAATAGAAGGGTTATATGAGTGGCTTTTTATGTCATTTGGGTTGAGCAATGCACCATCAACCTTCATGAGATTAATGAATAAGATCTTCCAAGACTACAGTAGAAAATTTATTGTAGTTTATCTATATGACATCTTGATCTATAGAAGCACGAAGAAGAACACCTAAGACACTTGGAGTTAGTCCTGAAAATATTGCATGAACATAAATTAATGATAAATCTAGAAAAATGTGTCTTTATATAGGAAGAGCTAATATTTTTGGGTTTTGTGATTTCCAAGGGTACACTAAAGATGGATCCTTCAAAGGTAGATGCAATCATCAATTGGCCACCTCCTAAAAACCAAGGTGATGTTAGGCGTTTTCATGGTCTTGCAACCTTTTATAGGAAATTCATTAAAATTTTCAGTCATGTGTGTGTTCCTATGTTAGATACAATTAAAGGTAGAAAAAAGATCAAGGTTGTTTGGACAAAGGAAGAAAATGATGTTTGTGAGTATTTCAAATCTAGAGTAGCCCAATACCCTATACTCACCCTTCCTGATTTTCACAATTTTTTAACAGTTGAACAGATGCAAGTAATCCTGCAATTGGAGAAGTTCTTAGTCAAGATGATAGAGCAGGACATAGAGAAGCATGGGTCTTCATTGGACCAACTCCACTCAACTAGGAACTTGAGCTCTAATCATCCAAGGGAGTATGGTGTAGGAGAACCTTAAAAACATGATGCAAATCTATCAAATCCTAGGATGTCTATCTTTCCTAGGACATTGGTGAATAATAAGGAAGTCCATGGGACTCAAAACTAAAAATGAGATCAACTTTGTAAGACCCTTTGCCAAGTAGGTGTTACTATAAACCTCTTGGTAAAAGTTGGTCAAAGGATCACTTAGATGTTAGTTAGGCTATTTTAGAGTCTAGGTTGATTTTTTAATGTCTTTTGGTCATGTGGAACCCCAAAATTTTTAGGAATTAATTGAGTTTCTCATTGAGAGAAAAAAATGCAAAACTGCACAAAATGTTGTCAATGCAAAGTTGTCAATTATGCAACTTTTGCAAAATCATTGTAACTAACTCCCCAATGCTCACAACCTTTGAAAATAAGTTTTGGACATTGGTAAATTTATCTACAGTAACCCATATGGTTAGGTATGAGGAAGAGGAGATAGAGATGTAATTTTTGCATTGAATCAATAAAAATCAAACATTTTTTCCTGTCAATTTGCGAGTTTCTAAAAGTGTATAATTTTGTACGAATGAATGGGAGCATGAGACCAAATGGAAAAGTTTAATATTTGGATTATATTTCATTTGCAACTAGTTTGGGATCCTGAGGTTTTGTTTTCAGTGAGATATCTAATTTTCTGTCAGCAGGGGTCTCAAACCCTTAGTAACCTAGGGTTTCATAGAGAAATGTTGATTTCTCATATTGCCACCATTAGAAAAATATAAATTTGGGTGAGATGAGAATTTGGAATGTGAATATAGGATTATTGAAGTGATTTACAGGAAGAAGGGCACCATGATGAGTTTTGAATAAATATAGGTAGACATCTCCATGTGGCTACCTATGCACAGTCAATAAGATTGAAGGGTTGGAACACTTTGGGGTGGAACCAAGGCTCAAGGGCTTGGAATTGGAAATTTTTAAACCTATTATAAATGTGTATAGGTGAAAGGATCCTAGATTGTAGAATTGGAGTACTTCCTTTGTAAAATTTCCCAATTAGGTCTAGTAGGCCTAGTGAAAAACTTGAGGGTAAGTACCTTAGATCTCATAATCAAGTCTAATGCTTTGAGGTCTTTTATGTTCATCATAAAGGGTATTAAAAAGGGTGAAAATAGAAAAAAATAATTTGTGATTGTCAAAAGTTGTAATCAAAAACCCCTCTGGTTAGGGCTACAAGCTTTAGGATCCCTTAAAGAAGGAAATACCCTCTAGAATGCTAGTAGCAAAGCTTGGGCTATTGGATTATCTCTATTAGGATCCAAATTGACAATATATATGATGGTTTTATCCCATCCAATCAGTAAGATAGTTGTCACATCTTTGGCACAATAGCCCTGAAGTGCACAAGAAAGCTTGACACATGTTGTGTCTCAACACATACTGCAGCTCGACACATACTGCAGCTCAGCACATGTTGTGACTCGGCACTTACTCGACATTTCATCAAGGTGTCAAATCAATGAACCAAATGCACTGAGATTGGTTCAAGGAACTTTCTAAGTGTTTAAGGCAAGTGATTATGGGAAGGTTGGAAAGTTGTAGCAATTCTTAGAACGAAATCAAAGGTGTGAGCCCTTGACTATTTCCTTTTAAGACCCTTTGTTAGAACAAGCCTAGGAGGGGTTTGATGTGAGTAGTTGTAACTACCACAAGGGTAGGGATTCCAAGTTTTTGGATTTAATCTTTGATCAGGCAGAGGCTCTGCATAAAGTGGTGTAGGAGCACTTGATCCAAGAAGTCTAAGGTCATGTAATGATCCATTTTGTTTGTATAAGGTTGGTTAATCCATGTAATTTGGCCATTAGAGCGACCAAAATGTAATGAGATGCACTAAAAGTGCCAAAAAGATGTAATGGGTTTAGAAGCGTAGGTTTTGCTTAAGTCAGCACAAGGTATGAATGAAGACATTTTTTCCATTAGTATGAAAGGAAAAATAGTTTTGAAACTGTCGGTAACACCAAAACTGAAAGTCAGAGTTTAGAGCAAACCCGACAGACAAGTTTACAATCAAACCCGACGACGCAGTGCAACCCAAAAATGTTGCAAGGGAACCTGACACAATAACACGACAGAGAAAACACGATAGAGGAACTTGACAAGCATAATACAATGCAACCCAAGAGACCAAAGAGCAACCCGAGCACCAGTCTACCGAGAGACAGTTAGAATCCTGAGAAATGTGGATCTTACTTCCACATCAGATAAAACACTTGTGTTTTATATTTATCTTTTTTATTAGCTTTAAATCCATTTCTTTAGGGACAAGCAATGTAATTGTAATTGTTTTAATCAGTCTAACTGGTTGAAAACATGCAAACTAAGAGATCAAGGTCAAGTTGTAAACCTTCAATCATAGAGTTATCATTGTAATACATGAAACTCATTTAGATCATTGTATAAATAGATATGTAATCTATCAGAACACATGTGTGTGATGATGATTTTAGTCAAGGATCACATCTATGGATGAGAATAAGAGTTTTATGTAGAAGAACAGCCAAGGATTAAATTAGTTATCAAGAACCAGATTCAAGGCTACCGAGCAACAAAGGTATTGATCAATCACAATATGTGATACATTATACATGTAATCTTTAATGGGTATGTAATCAACAATAATAGATTGCACATACTCAAGTCATTGAATATGTTTGACTACATTCTAACAAGTGTAGAAAATAGACTAAATCCCTGTGAAAGGTGGATTTAACAATCCTTTGTAAATCTCTTAACCGAGTGCACACTAAATAGTGTTGCTAAAGCTCTTAACAGAGTAGACCTTAACCAGTCTTTACATAATTCTCCTAATAGGGTATATCATCAGAAGTGATCAAAATTTTAAGCCTTAACTAGCCCCTTCCATTCTGCAGATAGTGAAGCTTTGTGGGTATCATCCCCACCGTAGTTTTTACCTTCTAACAGGGATTTTCTGCATTACCAAATCTTGTGTCATGTGTTTATATATTTCATAAATGTTTCTATGAATGTTTTACATGCTAATTAGTTTATGAATTGATGTTACATACACAAAGATAGAATATAAAATGGTTGGTAATAAAATGTATTGATTACAAAAGGATAAAGGTTAATTCATAAAAGTTTTGAGGGTATTGATTCACCCCTCCCCTCTCAGTACACCATTCCATTATTTCCAACAATTGGTATCAGAGATAGATCTCAAATTTAGAAAAGTTTAAAGACTTAAGAGAAAATATCATACAATGGAAAGGTACAAGCTAGACAAGAGTATTGAGAATCAGAAGTTAGAGATACAGATCTTCTATGAGAAATATAAAGAAGCTAGAGTCAAGATGAGACAATTGTTGGATGAAAGAAAGATTATGGCATCTTGTTGTAATGAAACAGACTATCATGAAGAAGAGATACATGATTTATTTGTGTCTTCGGGATCTACATCAAGAAAAGCATCAGACACATCTGAAGAAAGTATCACAAGCTTAAATGAAATCAATCAACATCTGGCTGGACAAGTGAAATCTCTGCAAATCAGTCAAGAGACATAGATGGTAAGAATGATTGAGGTTATGAACAATGCTAGACAAGCTAAGCAAGAGAGAACACTAGCTATTAATGATAGGAGGAAGATAACTAAAAAAATACAAGAGAAAGAGTCAAAAATACAAAGACTTACAGAACATCATCATGAGATCACCAAACAGATTATTCTTATGAGTCAGAAGGAAAACTGAATGAACATAGAACTGAATGGAAAGATGGAAGCTATTGGTGAGCTAAGAGAAGAAAATGAAAGACTAAAGCATGAGGTGAGAATTCAGCAATAGCACAGTGACATGATTAAGAGAGCTGAAGAAAGCACCAAAAGGATGGATGATTTTCTGGATAGACAAAGGAGAGTAAAAAATAATACCAAACTAGGGTATACCAAGAATGGAGAATCACCATACCAAGCTGATCCAAAGAATGTCTACTCAAATCCAAGACCAAGAAATAAGTCATGCAATCATTGTGGAAAACCAGGCCATACATCAAATGTTTGTAGGAGAAAAATAAAAGGTATTCATAAATCCACACCTTCAAATTCATAGGAATTTTTTATAAATGTAACAAGAAAGGACATAGAGCATATGAATGTAAATCTGAGGTGAAAAAACCAAAGAAGGAAACCTACATGGACAAATACTGTCCTACTTGCAAAATCCATGGGCACACATCTTTTGACTGCAGGAAGAAGAAAAGGCAAGCATGGAATCCTAAAGAAAATGAAACTGCCTATCAACTGAAAAGAGTCGGTAACTCATATGTTTGGGATTACAATACATGGGAAAAATGCATAGCATGTGGAAGATTTGGACACATAGATGCAAACTGCATGATAAAATGGATGAGAAAGTCTAAGAGCTAGACTAACCTTGGAATGGCATGCTTACACTATCATAAAGTTGGTCATCTAAGCAAGGAATGCAGAGACCGGGTGACAGAGACCAGCACCTTTGCCAATGGAAACACCATTAAAGACATCAAGAAGATGAGAAAAAAGATGTGGAGGAAAGCTACAAACACTAATGAAGCTTGACCAAGCATTGCAAATGGTGACACCTTATCCAATGGATCTGGTGATATCACCACCCCCACCTAAGAAGAACAAGTAAGTATGGAAGTGCACTATACTAAGTTATACTTTACATTAGTTCTGTTATACCTAGTTAAAATGCCAAACTAGCATGATTAAAGATGCACTATGGTATTACTTTTTATGATTCTGTGGAAACAATCTCATCGGTTAATGCATACCGAAAAGCTTCGGTCAACATACAAAAGCTAAGCTGTCAAAGCATACTGAGAATCGTTGGTGTACATGTGAAAACCAAGATAATCAATATAACCCGAGACTCATCTGTAATCAAGTAAAAAGCATTGTTGTCTTTGCAAGATACCGAGATCCATCGGTAAATGTGTGAAAAGTTGAATGAGTTGACACTTGCCCCGAGCATCATATTTTCACCAAAAACAAAGTTGGCATGTAACACAAGCAACTTCATCTTTGACACCCGACAAGTGGGTAGAGCATTAATTGCTCCACTTAGGGAGCCATCTATAAATAGGGAAACAGAAGAGCTCATTATTCACTAGGGATTTAGAGAGAAGAAGAAGAGAAGAGAAGAGAAGAATGAAAATAGAGCGACCAGATTGTAGAGCACCCCAAGAATATTCACAGCATAATAGATTCTAAACAAACAAAAGATATCAGAAGGTTGAAGTAAGTAACAAAGATCACCGAGGTCACTATTTTTTTTTATGGAATGCCCTAAATTTTCAAGAAATGATGGCAACCACGTCTCATACTTCCAAGTTGAAAAATGCCAAGGATAAGAAAGTTAACCTCATCAAGAACACTACATGTGAGGAACCTCATTATAATTTATGTCTAGAGGTTGCATCTCAACTTGACAACATTGGAGCTTTTTCAGCAATACCACCTAGGGTTTTACTAATCAAGGATGTTTGATCCTATATTCACTGTAATATTTCTAAAATTGGAGACCTCAAAGTTGAGCAAGCTTACAAGAAGCTATGCACAGACGGGAACATCAAAGAAGAGCACAAACATAGCGAGGTGAAAGGGCTGAAAAATTCCCTAATGTTTCCAAGGGAGTTCAAGACCGAATGGATTTGGGTAGTACTGAGCAAAGTGCATGACCAAAAGATATGGATAGATGATCCAAATCTGATCACAAGAGATGTGATACACGTTGTGACTGGTTATCCTATAACTGAGAATCCTAAGGCACTTAAACACCCTCCTCGCCTCGACATTGAGAAGATGACAGGTGCAGTATGGGATAACAGAGGATTAAAGGTTAACACCATTAAAGATCTAGAACTAAAATTAGGTGCATGTGTTCTAGGCTACAAGTTCAACCATGCCACCAGGTTAAACAACATTTCATGTGGAATAGCTGACACTACCCATAAGATAGTAAAGAAGTGTCTACAATTGGACTTATCTGAGCTTCTAATGAAGCAATTGGAGGAGAACATGAGGACAATCAGGACTGCAAAGTCTAACTCATGTAAGTTTGGTTCACTTATAATGTGCATATTTTTCTATTTTCAATAATCCTTCCCATCCATAGGAAATGTCAACTAGGATACTTCCCGACCAGTGACCATAAAAATCAGTGAATACATCAAGTCACTAGGTGATAACTTTGTATCAGTTATGGATGAATACTTTACTGGTTTTAAGGAAAGAATGCAGAAAAGAATGAGGATTCCAAAACAATTAGTGGAAAAGTATAAAATTGATAAATGTTTTATGGTGGACACTGATTACACCTATATCAAGCCAGTTGTACTGAGGATAGCATGGTTGGCACCACTTGAATATGAGGTCAACATAGATCAAGCCACCAAAGCTATTGAAGAATTGATTAATGAACCATTGGACAAGTCACAACCTAGGTTTGGAACCTATGAAGAAGCCAAGGAAAGAATTAAAAAAGGCTTAGTTGTGAAGAAGATTGACAGGAAGAAGGAAAAAATGGTCAAGACATTGAAGAAAAAAATTTTGGTAAATGATGAGGAGACTGAACAAAATGACAACACCAAGGGACAGTCACCCATTGGTGAAGAAGAAGAATTAAGTGACTTGGAATCCATATAAACTAATGCACTACCTACACCAGCAAAGAAACCTAGGACTACGGCTACATCTAGGACCAAAAGTCAGACAACAAAGGATGCAAGTCCTTCACTGATCAAGAAAGGACAAGTAAGGACATACAAAAGGAAGCCTTAAATAGGGAAAAAGGCACCAACAAAAAGAAGAAAGTTCCTCAGAACAAAAGAAGACATAGAGGACACTGAACAGGATGAACAACCTGTTCAGAATAAGTTCCCTACCACCATTGATGAGGTATGTGCATGAATTATTAATTCAAGTTCAATAACTGACCCCAAGATTAGAAAATGGCTAACTCTGGACCCTGAGGACCAGGATAAGTTAGAAGAGGCAATCATTACAACAATGTGTGTATTCAAATATGTTCCAATACAATTTTAATATAACATGCCACAAGAAATTATGAATAGATTGTTGGAAAGGTGGTCATATGCACTAAAGGAAGAGAGACAAATAAGGGAAAGAGCCCTAGTTTCATTCATGCCACCTGAATCTAAGATGGAAGTGATTGAAGAAATGATGAAGAAACATTCCAACTAGTTCTCACAAAAATTAAGAGCCTACAAAGTGCTACAGGGTCATCTAATTGAGCTTGATAGAAAAAGTGAGGATGAATGGAGAAAGATACTTGATGTACCAAAAAGGGATTCAAGCCCAGAGCCACAATTAGATCTAACCGACAAGCCACACAATGTTGAAGATCATGCTAAATCGAGCCCAGAGCACTTTAGTATAACTGATGGTGAGGATGTTAATGATGAAGAATTAACACAAAAGCTAAGAAGGATATGGACACTGTAGATGAAACATGGCCTGATAATACTATCATTGATATTACCGGAGGAGATCCCGCAGATGAGGTATAGAAATATGAAGATGTCACTATTGTCTCAGACCAAACTGAAGAACAAGAAATAACTAAAGATGCTTCATAGGTGAATATATCAGGCCAAATGCCATTGTTAATACAAGATATTAACATAATCTCACAAAAGGAAAACTCACCTGAGCCAGTTGCAAGCATTCCTGAGGATAAGGGTGCAGAGGAACAACAACGCACATCTAATGAACAGAAAGATACAACTAATGAACAGAATGTAGTACATGGAGAACCAAAAGGAATAGATGAAGTGCACAAAGATAAAGGTGAAGAAGAAAATAAATATGATGCTACTCCTAAGGATATTGAAGGAGATGCTACAGATAAACCAAAGGTTGATGTGGAGATGTCCACTCCCAACCGATGAGTAGATACTGAGCAACAGGCAAAAGACTCAACACCACCAAACCCTTCATAGAGCACATCTAACCAAGAAAAGGATCTTTCTTTGGTGCTACATTCAAGTAATTCCCATATAATATCCAAGAAAAAAGAAGAAGAACAAGAAAAACAAACTACAAGTTACACTGGATGAAATTATAGAGATACCGAAATGTGATCCAACTACATTGGATTATGAATCTCTAATTGAGTATGGAGAAATATGTCAGCAAAAATATATGCAAGAAAAGCTTAGGAAGGAGCACAAGGAATCACAAGTGCTACAAATGACAAGGGACATATTAACACAGATTGTTCCTGACATAGATGTTGATCACAATGCCCCAATCCTTAATCAACTTACCATTCTTACCGATGCCATCCAATCACAGAATGTGGATGCAGAAAAAGAAATTAAAGAGCGAGCAGAGTAGAATTACCAGTATAAATTGACAGAGAAAATTAGCCAAGAAGTGGCAAAGAACAAGGTGAAGATGTTTGAAAAATCAAGTGAGTTAGAACCTATCATTTCAGAAGCAATAGCCTTAGTTCAAAAGTTAAGCACTTTACAGAAATTCACTAAGGAGAATAGTGAAAAGATTGCACAAATAGATGTAGATCTAAATTCTAGTGCTCAAAGTCTCTCAACAATAGACAATGCAATACATTAGCATTATGCAAAGGTCATGGAAGATAAGAAGTTGAGACTTCAAATCCAAGAGGCGGAATCAAAGTTCAGGGATGAGGTAACAAACATATGACAACAACAAGGCAATTGATAGCCACCCTAGAGATGTCTGTCATCGACATCATCTATGATATGCACGCCAGGATCACATTAGAGAAAATGGCACTTGAACACCTACAAGAGAAATGGGAAAAGATGATGGAGGACATAAACGACTCTCATTCCCAAATTTTTGACAAGCTGTGAGTGATTAAAAATTTGCCCTTACTATCAAAAAAGGGGGAAAATGATATGTATATGAGGAAATTGATAGGGTACAAAAGGGAAATACATGGTGTACATTAATAAACATTTTAGTATTTGCACATTTTAGTTTTTGATACTAATTTCAAAGGGGGAGATTGAAGACATATGTTTGCCATTAGTGTGAAAGGAAAAATAGTTTTGAAACCGTCGGTAACACCAACATCAAAATTCAGAGTTTAGAGAAAACCTGACAGACAATTTTACAAGCAAACCCGACAACACAGTGCAACCCAAAAATGTCACAAGGGAACCCGACAGAGAAAACCTGACAGAGAACCTGACAAGCAGAATACAGTGCAACCCAACAGACCAAAGAGCAACCTGAGCACCAGTCTACCAAGAGATAGTTAGAATCCCGAGAAATGTGGATCTGACTTCCATATCGGATAAAACACTTGTGTTTTATATTTAGCTTTTCTATTAGCTTTAAATCCATTTCTTTAGGGACAATAAATGTAATTGTAATTGTTTTAATCAGTCTAACTGGTTGAAAACATGCAAACTAGGAGATCAAGGTCAAGTTATAAACCTTCGATCATAGAGTTATCATTGTAATACATGAAACTCATTTAGGTCAAATCATTGTATAAATAGATATGTAATCTATCAGAACACACGTGTGTGATGATGATTGTAGCCGAGGAGCACATCTATGGATCAGAATAAGATTTTTATGCAAAAGAACAACCAAGGATGAAATCAGTTATCAAGAACCAGATTCAAGGCTACCGAGCAATAGAGGTATTGATCAATCACAATAGGTGATACATTATACATGTAATCTTTAATGGATCTGATACAAGTGTAGCAAATAGAAGAAATCCTTGTGAAAGGTGGATTTAACAATCCTTTGTAAATCTCTTAACCGAGTGCACACTAAACAGTGTTGCTAAAGCTCTTAACAGAGTAGACCTTAACTAGTCTCTACATAATACTCCTAACAAGGCAGATCATTAGAAGTGATCAAAATTGTAAGCCTTAACCGGCCCCTTCCATTCTACAGATAGTAAAGCTTTGTGGGTTTCATCCCCGCCACAATTTTACCTTCTAATAGGTGTTTTCTGCATTACCAAATCTTGTGTCATGTGTTTATACATTTCATGAATATTTCTATGAATGTTTTACATGATAATTAGTTTATGAATTGATGTTACATACACAAAGATAGAATAGAAAATGGTTGGTAATATAATGTATTGATTACAAAAGGATAAAGGTTAATTGATAAAAGTTTTGAGGGTATTGATTCACCCCTCCCCTCTCAGTACACCATTTCATTATTTCCAACAATGAAAGGTCGGCACAAGGCAGTTACAAGTTGGCACAAATAGTTACCAATCAGCACAAGCAAGGTAGTTACCGGTAACTGACAATAGTTGGTTGGTCTTTGAGAGGTAGTTATAACTACGTAACTATCTGGATTGCTTATAAAACCTAAGGATGGTCGAACAAATAGGAGAGGAAGAACAAGAGGAAGTCAACAGTGGATATATTTATATATATATATATATATATATGTATATA
>MU225979.1:354118-366849 GCA_018584345.1 Thuja plicata
GATTATGATTTGATCAAGAAAATTGATATAATTGATATTGTTGATATTTGAAAATATTGATTCAGGGATTTGATAAATTGAGAAATGGGGGCCCAAAGTCTAGGCGACCATTTTAGGGTGCATACAAAAAGAACATGGCACACAAAGTTGAGGTTAGCCCTTTGGGCTGATAGGATCACAATTAAGAAGGCAACTGGTAAATCCCCTTTTGAATTGGTATATGGTTTACCAGCAAGGTTGCCAATAAATAATTTATTACCTATTTACCAGTTTATACAAGAAGAACACTTAGATGTCTCTGATCCAATGCAAGATAGAATGATACAGTTGATAGAATTGGATGAAACCAGAAGAGATAGTCAGAGGGAGAACATAGGGTTACAACAGAAAATAAAATATTTGTTTGACAAGAGGGCTACTAACAGAAAGTTTCAGGCTGGTGACTTAGTCCTCCAATGGAATGCAATGGTAGAGGACAGAGGTAAGCATAAGAAATTTGAGTCTTTATGGTTAGGGCCTTATATAATCTCAGAACATTATGGCAAAGACTCATATTTGTTGAAAGATATGGATGGAGAAGGTTTTGAGTTGCCTGTGCATGGGCAATTTTTGAAACCTTTCTTCAATTAAAAATTGTTGCAGTGCACAATTAAATATGTATTATATGTTTAGTCTTTTCCCTGTTTGTAAGTTCTGTAAATATTTCTCTCCTGCCTTTGGTGTTCGGTTCTATTTTTGTGGTGGTCTACAACCAGAGATTCTATGGTTCTTTGTCATAAACCTTGTTTAGCCAATCCTCATCAGAACCACTGTTGGTTGTATTCCAGGTTTTGGTTTCTTTCCCTCGTTGGTTTGGTTTTCTCTATCTAGGTTTTCATGTTTTCATGTTTTCAAGCCTAAAACCTGTGAAAATATTCAAAAGTATTAAACCCTAGCTTGTTCAGTGTTTAAATTTGAAGAAAAACTCTAAGGCATTGTTCGCTTATGTTTCTCAGTTACTTTTTGCCTCACTTAAGTCATGAGCTCTATTCTAATCGCTTAGTCGCACAACTTAAAATAGCATATTCCTTTTTATCCCCAACTTTGCGATTAGCTTTTGTCGCATTGTCTCATGCAGTATAAGAATATTCCCTGTTCTTTCCCAGACTTCACGATTTTCTTTATGTCACGTAATCGCTAAATCATTTGAACAGAGCAGTAATATGTCAAGGGGCCCACAGGTGAGTCGGGAGGTCACAAGGAGTTTTCAGCGGTCAAGGGTTTATTAAGAGACATCACAATTACCTTCTGTCACATAATCGCTAAATGAGTCTCATGTGAAGAATGACATAAAAGCTTTAGTCGTGCAGTCTCTCGAAAAGATGCCAGTTAAGTTGAAGTCCACGAGACTACACGACTAACCTTTAACAGTTTGGGATAAAGCACAGTCGGGTTGTCGCCAGATAACTCATCTTTCAAATCAGAATAAGACATGTGTCAAGAGGCAAATGGATTTCAGAATGATCGCTTAAAGGTATAAGTTTATTCAGTGACTACGAGACTAATTAGGGGTAAATTTTAGTCGCAAGGTCTTCAGATATTTTAAAAGTATGATAAGTTACTTGGTGATTAAGCGACATCCGTTAGATAAAATCATGAAAAGATTCTATGGTAGTCACCAATTGTGAAGATAAAATATCCTAAGGAGAAAAGTCCTCGCAACTCAGCGGCTAAGGGTATGTCGCGTGGTCGCAAGATGATTTTAAGGGCAGGATGTTTTGTCGTGATGTCTCATGAATTATTTCGCATTCAACATTTTTATTCGGCGATCATGCGACTAAGGGTTGTCGCGCAGTCTGGCAGAAGAGAGATAACATTTGGCGACTAAGAAATAACTGCAGAAGCTAACACTAATAGTTAGTCGCATAGTCTCATAAAATAACGTGGGTTAGTGATAACCATTCGCGACTTTGATTTCCTTGTGTCATGTGGTCACCAAATGTTGACTCTGGTTAGTAAAGGTAAGGAAGTTGTACTGTCACCATGCCTCCAGATAAATCACGGGTTAAGGATTGGGGTCAGCAACAGATAAAATGAGTGCAGTCGCCTTGTCGCTTAATGCTAATTTCTGTAAAAAGGTGCCAGTATTAAATATGTTAGTATGAATTATTCGACGGCCAATCAGATTTTCAGATTTTGATTACTGTGCAGAAAAGGGGTAGCTGAGATGTATTACAGAGGGCCAATCCCAGGGTGACATGTCAACTCATTTGAATTTTATAAGATTTTGCCGAGGATTCAGTTTTACAAATTTGATTTTTCTGTCACACTCAAGAAACTACGGCTAGGTTTTCAATTATGTTCACAATATGTGGAATTAAAGATAGAATTGATGTTCTGAGAATCATGAGCTATGTACTTTGAACAGTTACTATAAGGAGTTGATGGCTTGTTCATTTACATTCACCTTGCTTTCAGAGTCTCTAAACTTAAAGAGTTCAATTGCCAAACAGAGTAAAATTCAAAGATTTGCAGAGTTTTCTGTGATTTAAAAGTTCATTATTTCCAGAATTGTGCACAGAATAGTCACTAGGCCTCAGTGATAGATTTGTTTCAATACCGGTAAAGAAGAGGAGATTCAAGCACTGAAAACATGAGCAGAGCGGTGAGTGTAGCCTCGACCAGCAGCGAAAGTGAGAGGGTGGAAGATGAGGCTAAAGGAAAGCTTAATTATTCAGATGAATTCCTCTGTTTGCTTCCTGGTTTGACTCAAAATAAAAAGGTTAATGCAAATGTGCTCATTGATGACTATCGAGATGTTCGAGATGTTGTTACTCCAGGAACAACAGTTTTTTCTCTTTTTAATTATTTTTAAAAGAATTCTGACAAGGCCATCCTTGTATCAAACCCTTGGACCTATGGTTTAGCCAGGTTAATTGTTCCTAATGTCTTCCTAGATGTAGACTTGTTCTTAGACCTGACCAATCATTATGACATTTTGTCTAAGACCATCATGAGGGATGATGGCACTGCCTTATTGATATTGAATAGAAATTTGTTCATGCAAGCCTTCATCTTATATAACACCATGTCTATAAGAATTGACATGATGAAGCAGCAACAGAGATATACTTTGAAGCCTGGGATTGCTAGGAGCCAGTTGCTGAAATATATGCTAAAAAAAGTGAGAAAGTATTTAGATCCTATGTCTCGGAGCTGCCCATATTATTATAAGGATCTACACTTCTATATCAAGTATGTTTCCTATGCCCTGTGTAGAGTGTTGGGGATAGATGGTGACACAGAGAAGATTGATGAAGGGATTTTGATGATGGTGTTGGACCTACAAGAGGTCCACTCCAATACTAGTTATGATTATATTCAGCACATCATAGATGAAATGCATGAGGGTTTCATTGCAACAAAGAAGAGGATGAAGAACCCAAAGGAGAAGTAGCCCAAGTTTTTACATTACTCTGTTCTTATGCATCTCCTTTTGCATTTCAATTTTGTTATCATGGATGTTAATAATCTAGTCCCTTAGAGATTCTACCAAGCAGGACCAAATCCTATCCAATTTTCGGTGAGGGTTTGGAATTACACTTTTAGGGAATGTGATTATTGTGCCTTTCAAAATTAGATTGTGTATCCAATAGTACAGAGTTTGGGGAGCAGCAGAACAAGAATCCCACTAAAAGTTATACAACTGCTTAGGCCGTGTGAGTATACGGATAACTGGGGTGGAAAGCATAATTGGGGTGACTTCTTTTTGGAAGAGAATTACATAGTCATCATGGTATATGGGTGTATTCACCCACCTAATCTATTACCATATTATGTACCAGTAAGGGTGGCAGCAATGGAATTTATATGGCAGCTATTGTTGAAAGACAATGAGCATTTTGTGTCACATAAGAAGGGGAATTTGACCCCTAGGCAGTTTAAGATTTCTAACTTCACAATTGGCAAGGGTTCTATTGATGCAGTGGGTCAATGGTTGGAAGGATACAGAATGGGGGCAGCCCCTTATAGATACATTGACCGAGAAGGTTTTATGGCAAGGGTAAGAAGATTGTATACTCCTACAATCCCTAATACTAATGTCCATTGTGAATGCATAGAGGAAGATGCAACAAGGAATCTCTTTGATGAAGATGATATTCATACAAGAAGACTGAGGATTCAAGAGTTTTTAAAGCTTGAGACACAAATAAAGAGAAATGGGTTGGCTTTTGGAGGTTTTTACCCTGATCTCCCATATTTTGACAGGATTAAAGACATCATAGACAACTATTATGTGCTTATAGAACAACTTGATACGGTTCTTGACAAGAAAGGTGCTCAGACACCTGATCATTCAGAATCTGAATATAATAGTAGTAGTGACAGTGATTATGCATGTCCTACTAGGTATGCTCCACCACAGCAAGATATTGTTGAAATACCACAGTTGCAGGGAGCAGAGGGCCACATTATAGATTTGACAATGGTCACCCAACCAGATGATATAGAAGAACCTATTGCAAAAAGGCAGAAACTAGAGATAGGTCAGCCTTCAACTGAAGGGCAAAATAAGAAGAAAGACAAGGCTAAGGCCTTAGTACGTGGAAATAGATTATATGATCATAACCTAAGGAAGGCAATTAGGGAAGGTAAGAAACACCAGCCTGATTTAGATGATGAGGTTCAGATGCCCCTTAAGGCTTGTATTGATGAGAGATTGATTCATCAACAAGAATTTTTGAATGATGATAATTTTGTGAAAACTGAGGAGTTTAAAGACTTCCTAAGATGGTATAAGAAAGAACAAATAAGAGAAGAGCTGATAGTTGATGACAAAGAGACCATAACTAATGATGCATTTATGGCTTTGCAAAATTATGATCCTGAAAATGAGGATATTTCATCAGAGAATGCCAGGAAACTGGTATTAGGAAGTGGAATACTATTGGCTGAGAGTTGGGATTTAGCATCCACCTTCATTATTGATCAAATAAAGAAACAGTCAGATCTCAAGATGGCTAGTGAAGTTCAAATAGGTGATGTGATAAAAGGATTTGGGTATAGCCCAAAGTCTCAGGCCTTTGCAATGTGGAGCCTGTGCCCAAAAGATCAAAAACCCCAAGTGGTGAATATTTAGGAGAATATGGTGGGAAATCAAATGGTGTGGACGATGCAAAATACAGGGGATTTGGAGATATCCCAAATCATGACACATTGGGCTCACTTGAATGAAGACAAAACTAAGCAATTGTCTGGTAGATGCAGCACATTGGTGGAAGAGACTAGTGCATTAGCAAAAGATAGAGAAATGTGTTAAGTGCAACTTTATCAACGGGATCAGATGATAAAGAAATTAATGGAAGAATTGGAAATGAAGCCTGAGGTGATGTATGTACCATAGCCCTTGCAAATTGAAGACAAAGCAAAGTCTGAAGAGGTGGTTGAGGAAAAGGCTGAGGAAGAGAAAGGAAATGCAAGTGCTTTAAGAGCATTGAAAGGTGTGCTGCAACATAGAATTGATATCTTAAAAGATAAAGCTGATGTTATACTCAATACTTATAACAAATTGCGAGCTTTGCACACTGAGGTAATGGGATATTTGGATATCCTCAACCCCTATTTTACTAAGTGGTCTACTGGGGTGTAGTTATTTGAGAAGTTAGCATCATTGCAATCCCTGAGATCATATTTGCCAGAAATAGTGACTGAAGTTGAAGATGAGATCAAAAGAGTTAATATTTCTCTCTCATTCTTTAAGGGAAAATTGAACCAAATTGAGGTAAAGTTAAGCCTTTTTCTGATGATTTTAACAGATTTATACCTTCCTTAAGAGGAGATGATGATCAAGTGAAGGCCTTAGATGCCTGGAGGGGTGAGTTTGATAGAAAAATGCCTAGTAGTGAGGCATTTATTTCAGGAACTGATATTGATGTAGAAGGGTTCAATAAGATATTGGACGAAGCTTTCAAGGTAGAAACTGACATCAATAAGTTTCTAGTAGATATCAAGAATATCACTGATGCGAGATGGGACAGGAAAAAGGTCCAAATACAGAGTACTCAGGACTTCAAGTGGCCATCAAATGATGAAGTGAAAGAATGGGAAGTGATGACTACACCCAAGAGAAATAAGCCAGCAGTAGAAGAAGAAATTTTGGACAATGAGTAAGGATGACTACTTGGTACCTCACCATTGAAGATAAAGAGGACAGTTATTGCAAAAGGAGAATGTAGGTAAATCTAAAAGCATGGTCATCCAGACTTGACATAACTACTTCCATCTACCATGTATACTATCAGATTCAAGTCGCTAGATCGGGAGAAGTACAAAGAATATTTGTTTCTATCTTTTTGACTTGGTCATTCCACCACTTCTTCTCTTTCTTTCTTTTTTTCTCTTTCGTAGTTTTAGGGTTAGGTTTTCCAAGACCATCCAAAGCTTGTAGCATCCTTTTGAAAAGGATTCGAATATGGTTGAAGACCTATATATAGAAGAGAGTTGTATTTTTCAAAAAGATGAAATATAATGTAAAGAATCAGTCTTTCTAAATCTGTGCCTGTGTTCTTTCAAGCTTCAAAGCTTTTTCTTATGTATGAAAGAAGGATTACATCAATAAAATATGGTACAATTTTACTCTTCTTTATTGTTGTCTCTTTATTTCCTGTGTATGCTTTTTTAAATTTAAGATTGTAAGGCAGGCTGAAGCATTTTGGTTATAAGGTGACTATCTAATTACTTGCAAGTTTCTTTCATATAAAGAACTAAGTTTTGTGAGTAGTTTCAGGAAGCATATCATTATTTAAGGATTTGATACAGTATTTTAGAGGTAATCAGATAATTTCTAAGGCAACTTATCCTAATTGCATGTAGGTTGTAAGGCAGCTTACAGTGTTCTTTTTATGTGAAACTTCAAGCTTTTGACTCTATAACCCAACGGATAAGCACTGATCTAGACCTGGGTCTGATAATCTATCATCATCAAAGTTTTCAAGACATTCAAAATTATTCCAAACACACTTGTCACTAAAATATATGAGCTGAATTCATCAAGGACTTATATCAGCAGGATATTGTCCACTTTGTTGATTCTTTAGAGAGTGAATCATTAGGTCATCCCTCCTAAAGACGAAAGGAAGAAGGATGCAAATCCTTGACTCATTGGCCTATGTTCTCAAAACCATAGCCTAGCTTATAGTGCTCTATTTTAAGTTAGTCATTGCAATCTCTAAATGGTTCTATAAGTTGTTACAGTGAGGTTTTTAGTTCATACCCAGTGAATGAAACAATCCACCAAATATACAGACTGAGATATCAGTAATCTTTAAAAGGTAAAACCTGCCTGAGTCTATGGAGCTCAAAAATGAAGAAGGATATTATCCAATCCTTAGAAATTAGCCTTTCTCTTTCCTAAAAGAGGTTGCAACTGAGTATACTAGGTATATTATCATCATTAGGTAAGTATTGTAAGAAAAAGAGCTAACAAACTTCTAGACTATTTTTGGTTGTTTTCTCTAAAAAGTTCAGCAGCGACTTTTTTTGGTTGTTTCCTCCAAAAAATTTTAAAAGACTTCTAAAACTATTAATTATTTTAGATACCCTTTATGAAGTTATAAAACATATGTCAAACTCAACCGACATTGTTTTGTAACATCATGCTCAAAACTTGTTGTCCTCAGTCACATACCTTTGGGACACTTGGGTCAATTGTGGTCGCAAGCATTACACTGACTTTGTGGGTGGAATGGATGTCACTGGTGTTTACCTAGCCAACTGGAGCTAATGGAACAAATGGTTCGATGCCAGGATGGACAATTTGAAAGACACACTATGGAGCTACTTTCAACTGACCCTCACTGCAAGTTTTGACATCGACTGAGATTGTCTTTCCAAATAGAAACAAAGTTGAATTACCCAAAATTGGGAGAGTTTGTTTTCGACCTCAAAAACATGATCACATAGCCCATAACAGTTTGTTGATACCTCTCACAAGGTCTGAGATACGAGCCTTGGAAGATTGGTGCCCAGTCGAGCTTAGTGCACCTTGGGGACACTTAGCTCAAGCGTGGTCGGAGTGTTCCAGTGAGAGGTGGGTGGAATGGGTTTTTAATAGGCATCTACCTAGCCAACCAGAGCTAATGGAATAGATGGTTTGATGCCAGGATGGACAGTTTGAAATATACACTACGAAGCTACTTTCAACTAACCCTCATTGCAAGTTATGACATCGACTGGGATTCCCTTGCCAAATGTAAACAAAGTTGAATCACCAAAAATTGAGAGAGGTTGTTGTAGACCTCAGAAACATGATCCTATAGCCCCTAACAATTTTTTGATAACTCTCATGAGGTCTGAGATACGAGCCTTAAAAAATTGTTGTTCGATCATACTTAGTGCACCTTGGGGACACTTGGCTCAAGCGTGGTCACGAGCATTTCAGTGACTCCGTTGGTGGAATGGGGTTGTCACTAGTGCTTACCTAGCCAAACGAAGCTGATGGAGTAGATGCTTCAATGCCAAGATGGACCATTTGAAAGATACACTACAAAGATACTTTCAACTGACCCTCATTGCAAGTTATGGCATCGACTGAGATTGCCTTGCCAAATGGAAACAAAGTCAAAATGCCAAAATCTGAGAGAGGTTGTTGTAGACCTTAGAAACATGAACTTGTAACCCCTGACAATTTTTGGATACCTCTCATGAGGTTTGAGATACGAGCCTTGGAAAATTGTTGCCCAATCGTGCTTAGTACACCTTGGAGACACTTGGCTCAAGTGTGGCCGCGAGCGTTCCAGTGACTCCGTGGATAGAATGGGTTTGTCAATGGCATTTACCCAGCCAACTGGAGCTAATGGAATAGATGGTTCAATGCCAGAATAGACCATTTGAAAGATACACTACAGAGCTACTTCCAACTGACCCTCATAGAAAGTTTTAGCATCGACTGAGATTGCCTTGCCAAACAGAAATGAAGTCAAAATGCCCAAAACTAGGAGAGGTTTTTTTAGACCTCAGAAACACAAACTTGTAACCCCTAATGGTTTTTGGATACCTCTCACGAGATTTAAGATACGAGCCTTGGAAAATTTATGCCCAATTGTGCTTAGTGCACCTTGTGGACACTTGGCTCAAGCGTGGTTGTAAGCGTTCCAGTGACTCTGTGGGTGGAATGGGTTTGTCACTGGAGTTTACCCAGCCAACCAGAGCTGATGGAATTGATGGTTTGATGTCAGGATGGACTTTTTGAAAGATAAACTATGAAGCTACTTTCAACTGACCCTCATTGCAACTTATGGCATCAACTGAGATTGCCTTGCCAAACGAAAACGAAGTCAAATCACCCAAATCTGGGAGAGGTTGTTGTAGACCTCAGAAATATGATCTCATATCCCTTGACAATTTTTTGATACCTCTCACGAGGTCTGAGATACGAGCCTTGGAAAATCATTGCCCAATCGTGCTCAGTGCACCTTGGGGACACTTGGGTCTAGCATGGTTGCGAGCATTCCAGTGACTCCGTGGGTGGAATGGGGTTGTCACTAGTGTTTACCCAGCCAACTAGAGCTAATGGAATAGATGGTTTGATGTCAAGATAGACCATTTGAAAGATACACTACGAAGCTACTTTCAACTGACCCTCATTGCAAGTTATGGCATCGACTGAGATTGCCTTGCCAAATGGAAACGAAGTCAAAATGTCCAAATCTAGGAGAGGTTGTTGTAGACCTTAGAAACATGAAATTTTAACCCCTGACAATTTTTGGATACCACTCACGAGGTTTGAGATACGAGCCTTGGAAAATTGCTGCCCAATTGTGCTTAGTACACCTTGGAGACACTTGGCTCAAGCGTGGCCGCGAGCGTTCCATTGACTCCGTGGATGGAATGGGTTTGTCACTGCCTTTTACCCATCCAACTAGAGCTGATGGAATAGATGGTTTGATGCCAAGATAGACCGTTTGAAAGATACACTACATGGCTACTTTCAAATGACCCTCATTGCAAGTTTTGGCATCGACTGAGATTGCCTTGCCAAACAGAAATGAAGTCAAAATGCCAAAAAATAGGAGAGGTTTTTGTAGACCTAAAAAACACAAACTTATAAGCCCTAATAGTTTGTGGATACCTCTCACGAGATCTGAGATACGAGCCTTGAAAAATTTATGCCCAATCGTGCTTAGTGCACCTTAGGGACACTTGGCTCAAGCGTGGTCGCGAGCATTCCAGTGACTCCGTGAGTGGAATGGGTTTGTCACTGGAGTTTACCTAGCCAACCAAAGGTAATGGAATGGATGGTTTGATGTTAGGATGGACTGTTTGAAAGATACACTACGAAGCTACTTTCAACTGACCCTCATTGCAAGTTATGGCATCAACTGAGATTGCCTTGCCAAATGAAAATGAAGACAAATCACCCAAATTTGGGAGAGGTTGTTGTAGACCTTGGAAACATGATCTCGTATCCCCTAACCATTTTTTGATACCTCTCATGAGGTCTGAGATACAAGCCTTGGAAAATCATTGCCCAATCGTACTTAGTGCACCTTGGGGACACTTGGGTCTAGCGTGGTCGCGAGCATTCCAGTGACTCCGTGGGTGGAATGGGGTTGTCACTATCATTTACCCAGCCAACCAGAGCCAATGGAATGGATGGTTTGATGTCAAGATAGACCATTTGAAAGATACACTACGAAGCTACTTTCAACTGACCCTCATTGCAAGTTATAGCATCGACTGAGATTGCCTTGCCAAACGAAAATGAAGTTGAATCGCCCAAATTTGGGAGAGATTGTTGCATACATCGGCAACATGATCTCATATCCTCTGACCATTTTTTAATACCTCTCATGAGGTCTGAGATACGAGCCTTGGAAAATTGCTGCCCAATCGTGCTTAGTGCACCTTGGGGACACTTGGGTCTAGCGTGGTCACGAGCGTTCCAGTGACTCCATGAGTGGAATGGTGTTGTCACTAGCATTTACCCAGCCAACCGAAGCTGATGGAGTAGACACTTTGATGCGAGAACAGAAGGTTTGAAATATACACTACGAAGCTACTTTCAACTGAACCTCATTGCAAGTTTTGGCATCGACTGAGATTGCCTTTCCAAACGCAAATGAAGTTGAATCGCCCAAAACCAAGAGAGGTTTTTGTAGACCTTGATAACATGATCTCTTAGACCTTGATGGTTTTTCAATACCTCTCACGAGGTACAAGATACAAGCCTTGGAATATCATTGCCCAATCGTGCTTAGTGCACCTTGGGGACACTTGGGTCTAGCGTGGTCGCGAGTGTTCCAGTGACTCTGTGGGTGGAATGGGTTCTCACTAGAATTTACCTAGCCAATCAGAGTCGATGGAGTAGATTCTTTGATGCCAGGATGGACGATTTGAAATATACTCTATGGAGCTACTTTCAACTGACCCTCACTGCAAGTTTTGGCATAGACTGAGATTGCCTTACCAAATAGAAATGAAGTCGAATCGCCCAAAACCAAGAGAGATTTTTTTAGACCTCAAAAACATGATCCTGTAGCCCTTGATGGTTTTTCAATACCTCTAAGGATGTCTGAGATACGAGCCTTAGAATATTGCTACCCAATCGTGCTTAGTGCACCTTGGGGACACTTGGGTCTAGTGTGGTCGCGAGTGTTCCAGTGACTCCGTGGGTGGAATGGGGTTGTCACTAGAATTTATCTGGCCAACCAGAGCTAATGGAGCATAAGATTCGATGCCAAGACTGAAAGTTTGAAATATACACTATGGAGCTACTTTCAAGTGACCCTCATTGCAAGTTTTGGCATCGACTGAGATTTCCTTGTGAAATGCAAACGAAGTCGAATCATCCAAAACTGAGAGAGGTTTTTTTAGACCTCAGCAACAAGAACTTGTATCCCCTAATGGTTTGTAGATGCCTCTCACGAGGTTTGAAATATGAGCCTTGGAAAATTGCTGCCCAGTCGTTCTTAGTGCACATTGGGGACACTTTGGTCAACCATGGTCGCGAGCATTCCAATGACTCCGTTGGTGGAATAGGGTTGTCACTAGTGTTTAACTGGCCAACCGGAGCTGATGGAGTAGAAACTTTGATGTCAGGATGGACCATTTGAAAGATACACTATGGAGCTACTTTTAACTGACCCTCATTACAAGTTTTCGCATCGACTGAGATTGCCTTGCCAAATGGAAACAAAGTCGAATCACCCAAAACCGAGAAAGGTTTTTGTAGACCTCAGCAACACAATCATGTATCCCCTGATCTTTTGTTGATACCTCTCACGAGGTCCAAGATACGAGCCTTGGAATATTGCTTCCCAATCGTGCTTAGTTCACCTTGGGGACACTTGGGTCAAGCGTGGTCGTGAGTGTTCAAGTGACTCTATGGGTGGAATGGGGTTGTCACTAGAATTTACACGGCCAACCAGAGCCGATGGAGCATGTGATTTGTTGCCAGGACTAATGATTTTAAATATACACTACGGGGCTATTTTCAACTGACTCTCACTGCAAGTTATGATGTAGAGGCTTGGAGAACTCCACAAATTGGACAACAACATTCCACACCTTTGTAAGAGAATCCTAAGGTCTCACCGTATACCCAAGGGATTCCTCTTGCTCGAACAGGTCAAATGACTTCAAAATGACACAAGGCTAACCACAAGACTTCCTAGGGTCCTAACAAACTCCAAACAACTTGTCTTGACAGGTTACAAGTGCATGATATGTGAATTTCAAAGACCAGTCAGCAC
>MU225979.1:401650-412828 GCA_018584345.1 Thuja plicata
TCTTGCCCCCCAGTTGAGATAGGAAGAGGGGTTGTCTATTATGATTCCCTCAAGCTCATTACGCAAATGAGTTTACATAATGGAGAGAAATATAAAAAGAAAAGGATATGCTAAGGTATTTCTTTGACATCGAGGAAATGTTAAAGATTCGACGTTAAATGAATAAGACATATATCAACCAAATCTTGAACAAATTGTCTAAACTCAACACAATCACAAAGATAATATTTGGTAGAATAATGAAAGAAATATATAAATTTACCATTACTAGGTTTTTGTTTTTTTGGAAAGTTCCTATAAGGGAACCTTATTTTAGAATTATATTTGATACTCCAATAGATTTTTTTGGCCAAAGCTAAGTGATCATCAAAAGGTGATGGAGTTGGTAAAAGAATGTTAAGAGGAGCTTGGTTGAGATGGGGATGGTAAAGGATTAACATGAGTTACGAGACCTACACCACCTATATGATCTTGTTGAGGAGGAATAATAGGATTGTAATGCCTTGTTCATTAATATCAAGCCCTAAACCTTTGTATCCTTGTTGAGTGGTAATATCATAGCCCATGTTGTAAGTAGCCTTTAATGTAGAAGGAGAAGGCGATTCACTTTGAGGCTTGTGAGTGTGTGTTGTATAAGGAGGAATAGAGGTAGGAATTTTCTCTTTGGGGAGATTATCATGCTTATCCTCTTTAGGTGGTGAACAAGAAAAATCATCTAGGTAATTTATAACATCCGGATCATGGATAATGTTTTGAATTTTTTGATAGGAATCACAAGAAGTATTCATGACATGCTCACTATGAGCTAGATTTTGAGGAATATGATTAGGGAGATTATGATTAGCATTAGGCTCATTAACAAAGACCCTTATGTTATCTATGTATGTCATGCATTTTGTTAAAATTTGAAGAAGAAATACACATGAAACATTGATAATGGTCTTGAAATATGCCTTGTAAGGAGGAGATATACTAGTTAACCTCATTATGCCATATGCAAGAATACCATGAAGTAATACACACATAATGAAATGCAATACACTATGAGTCACTCCATGTGTTTGATAAAGAGATATAAGAAGGAATGTGATAACATAAGCAATTGCACACCAATCCAATTTAGAGATTTCCATGTTAACAAACATACAACTAGATCTCAAAATAAAAATGGAAATCTTATAATTAATGTTCACCAAAATATACAGATGAACCTATATATCTAGATGCATATAATGTGATAAAGCTATGAATGCAAACAAGGAGATCTAAACACCAAATTATAATAGGGATGTAATAATCGGGTTCACCAAAATGTACAATATAAAATGGTGAGAAATGATAGGATGAGGATCACTCACCAAATTATAAAATACATTGGATATACCAAAACCTCCAACAAGGTGAGTCTGATTAGCATAGCCAAGAGGGTAAGGGTGCTAATGAAAGATCTACAAATGTAGGGTTTTGGATTCCTTTATGATAGGAATGAGAAAGCTATATAAATCTGATATAATATATATTTTTGATCTATGAAAGTAAGTGCAAGAGGGAAATCGGAGAAATTAACACATCTTGAAGAAAGAAGAGGCAAATGGACCTTCAAATATGATTTTGACTATCGTAGAGGTTTTAGAATTTGGTAAACCTCTAGATCTAGGTTTTTTATGCCTGTAACTACTTTCTGTGAAAATCTCAAACCCAGAGGATGAGGTCGATCAGAGCGGCCTTGTCTAGGAAGATGTTCTAAAATTTTGACCCAGTCCTTTTAACTCCAAATCTAATATTTTTTTAGGATTTCTGTAATTGTATCTAAGGCTCTCGAATCTAAATCTGAAACTCCTTTACCTACTCTTGCACACAAAAAATAATGAGAAGAAGGTTGAGGGGAGGGTTTTTCCTTGGTCAAACCCCTATTTAGGAATCAACCTTGAAATTGAATAAATGTAATTGAAGGAAATGTTTTCATGTAACAGAGATTAAATCTAAACAATAAAATATATCATACCATGTAGATGTAATTGTCTATAAGTATGTGATCAAGAATGTTGATGCAATAGCTTTGACTCAACACAAAAACCAAAAGGAAATAATGTAAGACAAAACCTCATGTAATAGATATTCTAATTCGCCACAATGTGGATTAAAGAAGAAGAGGACTTGATGGATGAATGTAGATCTCCTTTCTTGATGTCAAACTTCTTTGTTTGGCCTCCAATAGGGAAATAAGATATATTTATGGAAGGAAATGCCTTGAATGCATGATGGAAATGAAGACTTTAATGCCTCCTTGCACTTGAATATTTGATGGACTTGAATGCTTGATAACATATGTCTTCAATGGATGCTTGCTTGCTTGCACTTGAATCTCTTGAATGCACAATGTATGATAGCTTGCATGTGTGGGTGATAATAATAATAGATATCAAAATGAGAGGCTTTGATTTCCTTTTATACTCATTTCGGGGCTATGAACTCACAATAGGGTCTTAATTAAGACTCTAGGAGAAAAAACCCTACATTGGGCCCGGAGCCAACCAAAACACAAAGCCCTAGGACAAGGTTGACCTAGTCTAGGACAAGGCTGACCTATGCGGCCTTGTCCGGACAAATCAATTTTTTCTAGGACTTAGGCGAATGTGTCAAAAAGAGGTGGTTGAAACCACAGTCTACCAGGATATCAAAGCGAATCTTGAAATCCAAAAAGGAATGCATAGGTCCTAAGTGGGAAATGCATTATGTGATTGGATGCAAAATGGGAAATCATGCATAGAAGTTAGAGCCAAATCTCAAGCTTTTAAAGAAGCAGGAGGACCTATATTTAAATTGAATATGCTTTTAAGTGCAATATGAGGTCCTACCATAAGAAACACACTAAAGTAGGCTAAAAATGGTCCCAAAATGAGCACAAATTAAGTGCTTACTTTTTAGGACGGTATAGGTGCTAAAGATGGGGGAGGGGGTGGCGGTGTGGTACAATTTCAAGTACATATTTAAACAGTAAAATATTAATTTTTACATGACAATTTGGACCATTCATCATTTGGTCATAGATATAATAGTAGAAATTATGGTGCCTTTTCTTACCCTATATGAAAACCCTCTTTTATGAAAGAATTTTATTATAATAATGTATTGGATTGTATTATGTGTAGATATTTTTCATAGAGAGAAGAGGGAGTTATAGTAGATGTGTTGTAGGTTGTATCCCTTTACTTTTTTTAATAAACAAAAAGGGAGGACCAACTATATCTTTGTGGAGTTAGACCAAATTGGGTGAAACGTGTATATCTGTGTCTTTGAGTTTTATGTTAATTCATGTTTTAATTTTGCATTCATTTTATTTTACACTTCTTTGTTATTTTGTTCCTAATATGATGAATTAAAATATCGTGACATTAATCAACACCATGTTACAATTACACCAATAAATTGATGAGAATTGTTGTCAATCAGGATTGTGCCAATAGAAAGATGCAAAATCTAGCTCTCCTGTTGAAATATGGAAATAATCTCAGGTTGTGGGTATCCTATGGTAAGAGTGAATCTCTAGGATTACAAGGTTGGTTCCTTATTAGTGCCCACCTAAACTAAATTTGAATGAGGAAAAGGGTAGAAGGATGTGCATGTAAAAATGGAAATCTAAAGTTAAAGGGTGATGCGGCAATATAATAATTTGACTTGCAGCTAAAATAAAAACTTCACATGATCATTCATAAAAGACACCTCAAAATCACAAACTCCATTAGACATACCCTGCAAAAATGACTCATATGACAACTTCCAATATTTTAATATTTGAAGAGGAAAACCCTAATGTTTTCTCAGTTTCAACATTGAAAAGTAAGACACAATCATAGATCTACACCATGGTATATCAAATTCTACATAAAACGTTGAAAATATGTTGATTCAACAAAGGTGAAAACACAATATTTGGATCAACTCAATCACAATCAATGTTGGAAACAAAAAAATAATGGAGAAGGAATCAGTCTATGTATATCAACAATCAGGAAATCTACAATAAATCATCAAGTCCAATACAATCTGCTAATATTTTAAAGATGCAAAAATTTGGCCAAAAGTTGGAACCCCCAAAAATGGGATCAAAATACAAGATGTAGACCTCAAATCAAGAAGGGTCGGATAGATGAGGAAAACAAGGAGGAAGAGGAATCAACCTACTAGAAACATGCAGTTGACCACCTCAAAACTCTCGTAGACCCAAGTCTATCTCATGTGGATCTCCAAATCAATCTCAACTACCTCATAACTGTCCCAAAATCATGCAAGAACTCTTTGATCAGATGCAACTGAAAACCCCCCCAAAATAGGGGTGTAACTGCCTGTAAACCTTGTCAACTGACAATGAACTCAAAATGCACTCAAAATCCCTTCAAAACTACCACTAAGTGATGGAGAAATCGAAAACCCCTCCCCTAGTATATCTACTCGTGTAAGAAACAAAAGGCCCTCCTACCACTGAAAAAACAAACTCCAGATCTACTCAAAAAGATGAAAAACCCTCCTATAAGAACATCTAATCATGCGAGAAAAATAAATCCCCTCTACCCAATTAAGTACATGCAAGAAATCAACCTCCTCTATCAAAAAATAAACTCCACTTCCTTATTTTCCTTAGTATGCCACCACCTCCTTTTATATTATTTTATAATTGTATTTAATGCATTTAATATTTAATGAATAGCAATCATGTTATTTATTAAACACTAAATATATTTAAAAAAATAAAATAAAATGCAATAATATTATATTATATTATATCAATTCCCTTAATTAAACACATGGCCCCACCATGGATTACTTGCTCTCCACATGTTGCAACAAAAATAAAAGGCACATAATACTTCTTGATGACATAGACAGGTTACCCAAAAACCCTAAAGAACCAAAATGCCTTAAATCATATCTCATTTTTCATTTTTTTTATCTCTTCTACTCATGATCTGCGCCACCATAGATGAACATATGGAGCTAGGGTTTGTTGTAGTTCGATCTGGAAATAAGTATGTATCTCGATCTTGGAGGTTTGAGCTCTGTTCTTTCCTCTTTCAACTTGGTCTCATTTTTATTATATGGTCACGACATATGTTTGTTCCTCTTTTCTGTAGACGGGTCTGTATATGGCCACAAATTTACATTACAAATTGTACCTCCATATTCTCCACGTGGCTACCATACTAAACATCTCTGCCCCTTTTACCATTGGCTCTGAGATGAAAACACTTTGTTTTTTTGTTTTTTTTTAATTTATTTGTTCCACCTAAGTGTATCTTTTGATGTTCCTATGTTTGACCATGAATACCTCTACCTACAACTGAAGGTTTTGCATCTAGGTAATGTTCCTCTCTGGTTTATTGTGAGGATCTACATTTTGATGCGACAGCTCTGACTTGGGACATAGAGAGTTTCACACATTTCACTGATTCTTTTTTGTATTTGAATATTTCTCTTCGTGATATTAGAAAATAGGCTCCTCTATTTCTTTCCACTGCTACCTCCATTTGTTTAATGCAATGGTGCCATGTGATTCTCTTGTGACTCATAAACCCTTGTTGTCCTTGTATTTTGGTTGCGGCCTTGAGATGTTTGTATATTAGTCATTAAGAAACACTTTTGAATGCATTTGAAAGTTTGATGATTATCTAAACATCTTAGTGATTCCTCCTTAACAAAAATGATTTCCCTCGATGACTCCTTTGAATGATGTATGTGACAGCTAGGGGCTCTCTTGTCACTTTGAATATATTCTGAAGTTGAAACTGTATTTTATAATTCTCTACTCTCAAAGCATGTACATTACATAATTCATTCCTTGAAATACTTGTTGCTCTATTATTGGGCCTTCACTTACATAGCATCATGATAAATACATTATATACTACTCATACCTTCAGTTGAAACCATTGTGGGTGTAACTCGACACTAGTTGTTATTGTCCTTTTCTTTGTATCTTTTGCTTTAAAAAGATTTATCTCTAAGAAAGATGGAAATCCTTCCTAAATTCTGATTAATCTAGGATATATTAAAACATCATATGACTCAAAATATGAAGAAGATGCTTATTCATGTTCTAGGATTATTTGCTTGTATAATGTGACGTTGTACTTTGAAATACCACTGTTGTAGCCTTGCATCGATATATTTTAGACACTGTGACTATTTCTGAATATCCCTTCTTGGTATACTTGGTGTATGGTAGTGTCATTGTGTTTTCATTGTGATTGGCTCCTTAGGGTTTTTCATGGCCATGTTGTTTCACTATTGTTCTTTCTCCATTTATTTTTTATCATCACCTTGTGTAGTTTCCCATTCATCCCTTCATGGACGTTCATTGTTGTTTATAAGCTAGAACTTTGAAGGATCACTTTCCTTTTATGTAATGTGATGACATTAATTTGTCATTAGTATACAAACAACACTTTCGGTAAGCCTACATCGAAAGATAGGAAAGAGCAAACCGAAGATCAAATTAGGAGATCACCAAAAATGACTAAGTACAGAAAGAACGAATGACACAAGTCAGTGTGTAAACCGAAAATCACAAAGTAGAAAGATAAAGTGGAACCCGAAAAGAAAGTTATAGTGTAGACTGAAAAGACAGATATAGTGCAATCGACAGTAAAAACCGAAGGACAGTCAAGCACGACTGACAGACAGAACCGAAAGTCAGTTGCAGCCCGCAAAAAGTGGATCTGACTTCCATGTCAGATAAAGAAAGTGTATTCTATTTATAGGATATTTAATTGTTTTAAATCAATTTCTTTACAGACAAGAAACATTAATTTAAGTATTTTAATCAGTCTAACTGATTTAAAACACATAGACTAGGAGATCTAGGTGTAAGTTGTAAACCTGATCTTAGAGTTAATATTGTTTTTATCACAACTCGATGAAGTCAATCCATCTATAAATAGATGATGTAATCATTCATTAGAATGTGTGTGTGAGAAGGAAAAAGAGAGGGGAGAACAAAATGATCACATCTATGGATTGAATTGAGAGTTTCAAGAACTAGAACAAAAAAAGAAAAATTTGGTTAGCAGAACCAAGAACAGAGGAAACTTATAATCAGAGGTACTATTCAATCACAGTTAAGGTGATAATATTTTTATGTGAACTACATAGGATCTATATTAGCAATAGGAGATTTCATTTACCAGGTCAATTTGTAATTTTTTATCATTCTAACAAGTGGAGCAAAGTGTAAAAATTGTTTCAAGGAAGGTGAACTTAACAGTCCTATTGTAAATATCTTAACCGAGTGCACACTTCATTAGTGTTGCTAAAGCTCTTAACAAAGTATATCTTAATAGGTCTCCACTTTAATACTCCTAAGAGGGTAGATCATCAGAAGTGATCAATTGTAAGCCTTTACCAGCTCCCTTCCAATCTGCAGATAGTAAAGTTTTGTGGGTGCCATCCCCACCGCAGTTTTTACTTCCTAACAGGATTTTTCTGCGATATCATATCTTGTGTTATGTGTCAATTATGTTCATGAATGTTTCTATGAATGATTCACATGTTTATTGATGTTATGAATTAATATAACTCACACCAAGAAAGTTTAGATCAGATTGAATGGACATGCAATTGATTACAAAGGTTGATTGATTAAAGGATACAAAAAGTTTTAGAGGTACTGATTCACCCCTCCCCTCTCAGTACATACTTCCCATTAGTCCCAAAAATAATGATGTTGTTCCCCACTTGAACCCATGTTCTGCACCTGCTCATATTCTATTATTGATTGCACATTGGCCACTAGCCCTTATTGATTTTTTTTCTTGTTGATCTCACTCTTCAGATTTGTTTTTTATTATATCTCATTGTATCATTGTGTTGTGGTTTCTCTTTTCATTGTTGTTTCATGAATGTTGTCCTTTTGTATCTACTGCCATAGCTATTTATTGTGCTTATCATGACTGCTCCTAGAAGGATTTCACTATTTACTTCCTTGTTGTTTGAACTATCATTACCACTATTGTTCCAAGACCACCTTCCATTTGTTTTTACTACATTTTTAGAGATCATTTCTACATCTGACTGTCCTGCACACAACTGTAGCACTAAATTTGAATAGGATGGGCTTACAAAAAGTGCATATTGAGGGTGATTCAAAAATTGTTATTGATGCAATAATAAGGAACAATTCTCCTACTTGGCGAATTCAAAATATTCTAAGAGAAGTTTGTCATGTGTTACATCAATATAATGATTTCAAAGTAACCCATACTTTAAGGGAGGGTAATCATGTGGTAAACAAATTGGAAAATTAGGCATGCACATTAAATAAACCCCACAAAATTGTTTGGGAAGATTGGAGTTTGATAACCATTAATGATGATTGAACATGTTCGCAGATATAAATAATAGGTGGTGAATGCTAGCTTAATCACACACTTCAACCGACAGTGAAAGGACAGAAAGCATGATATCATAGTAAGGTTGGAATGTTTCAAGGGCTTTGGATGGGACAGGTCTGGAGATGTTTTATGAATGATGGTGGATTTCTAAGGTGAAATTAAATACAGTATAGTGGTTGGATTATATAGAAAGAAAAGTAATTTATAATATTAACTAGTGCCAAAAGTGTTTCACTTACTGGTCCAGCGACAGTGAGGATTGCAGTGGTAGCTGAGTGAAGAATTTGTGACAGTTTGAAAATGGAGGCAAATTTCAGTGTAGATTCAAAGAAGCAAACGAAGGCTTTTAAAGGGCCTGCCAGCTATGAGAGGATTCGGGGATTACTGAAGATAAAATCAGATGAAATGGTTCATGCGGTAATTGTTGTGATTGGAGAGCAATTCCAGGAAAGGCAGATCAAACGGCGCACAAATTTGGATTGTGTCTCAGTCTTCATTGCTTGGGGTTTGGAGATTAACAGGATTGTTGAAGAAGTGAGTTGGGTCACAAGGGATCTGTTTGATGACGATGTCACTGAAAGGATAGAGTCCATCCTGTAATGGGCTATTCTAGGAATTGGGTAGATATCTCAGAATGTTTTGAGGATGATGAAGAGGGTAGGCGATATGGGCTCATCCCTTTCCTACAGTGGAGAGCTAATGCCGATAAACCCCTTATGTATAGCCAAGCAATGGTAGGGTGGCAAAGGGTTGTAGATGAATTGGCGTTGTAGAATGCCTGGGCTAGAGCAAGAGCTGATTTCTTCGATCTGGTGGTGCCGCACAAGAAATGAAACATGAGAGGTGGAGGCAGGAATGCAGGGGTGGTGGATTAAGGTGACAATGATGTTGTTAATTTTTTCATTTTTAATGTGAATAGGGTTGGATAATATTCAAAGTCACGATGCAGACCCAGTCACGTATTACGGGTGGAGGATGTGATGCGGACAGTGATGCTGATGTTTTTAGGTGTTTTTTGACATTTTGAATTTTGTCATTAATGGTGTAATTCTCTGTTTTAAAAGGCAGCAATGATTATACTTTACAGTTATATGGATGCACTTTTTTAGAAATGACTTAAAGATGGGTAAATGCCCAAAATTTTCTTAAATGGCATTTGTAGAAGGGATAGTTTGAAATGATGGGTAAATGCCCAATATTAGTGGTAGAAGGCAACTTTAGATAGATGTGGGTGTTATGTAATTTGATATTTTAATATATACAAAAAACCTTACCGACCAAAAAAAAAAAGATTTGTTTTTTATTATATCTCATTGTATCATTGTGTTGTGGTTTCTCTTTTCATTGTTGTTTCGTGAATGTTGTCCTTTTGTATCTACTACCATAGCTATTTATTGTGCTTATCATGACTACTCCTAGAAGGATTTCACTATTTACTTCCTTGTTGTTTGAACTGTCGTTACCACTGTTGTTCCAAGACCACCTTCCATTTTTTATTACTACATTTTTAGAGATCATTTTTACATCTGACTATCCTGCACACAACTATAGCACTGAATTTGATTATCATTTGCATGATGGTCTTTCTGCTCTTCGATGTGGTCAATTAATAGCACTAAAAAATTGTATTCAACTGTCCACCGTGATTGTATATACTATAGCATATTAGCCCTATCTTGTAACTACATGCCAACATCCTCTAAATTTAATTGTTGTTTTGGATGGACTCCTTTCCCTTATTATTGTCTCATTATTATCCTAGCACCATAGACACTATAGTTATGTTCCAACTGATTGAACCTTTGTTCACTAAAATTGTAGATCATTGCATATTTTGATATTTTTGTTATCTATCGACTCTCTATTTTGATCATAGTTCTTACCATACTTAACAAAACAACATTTATGTGTATGTACCCTAAAATGGTCGCCTAGACTTTGGGCCCCATTTTATCATTTTATCATTTTATTAATTTCCTGAATCAATGCTTTGCAATATTTTCAATTCAAATCAATTTCCTTGATAAAATTGTAATTTATTCAATTATTCAATTATTTCAATATTTCCTAAGGTTTGATCATTTTTATCTAATTAAAAGATTTAATTTTCTTTTTAATTAAATAAAATTTATCTTATTTAATTAAAAGATTTAATCTCCCTTTTAATTGAATAAAATTTTATCTTATTTAATTAAAGTAAATTTCTCCCTTTTAATTAAATAAAATTCCTCTTATTTAATTAAATTCAATTTCCCCCATTTAATTAAATAAAATTCTTCTAATTTATTTAATAATAAAGAAAACCCCTCTTTTAATTAAATAAATAAAAATCCCCACTTAAAGCTCTTCTTTTGATGGAAAAGGAAATAAATTAAATAAAAATCCATTTTTCATCACATCTTCCTTAGTTGGTGGGCTTTTTGCCTCTTAATCATAGCCTTTGATTTTTGCCTCTTAATCTCAACCATTCACTTTTCTTTATAAGGAGCCTTCTCCTTCTCATTAGGAGACATCTTTTTCATAGCATTGTTATGTTGCAGGTTTGGAGAGCAATTTTGGAGGAGGATTTGAGCACTTGAGCTTGGATATTACAACTTCTCCCTTCTTGTCTTCTTCTTCTTGCATCCATGGCTATTCATGTAGATTAGATTCAAATTTCCTTTGATAGATTAATCTTGCATTTGTATTTCCTTTCATAGATTAATCATGCATTGTTATCATTTAGATTAATTTCTTTTCATGCATTGTTATCATATAGAGTAGATCTCATTTTCATGCATTGAATCTCTCA
>MU225979.1:430071-459372 GCA_018584345.1 Thuja plicata
AAATTGCGCTCTCTCTCTCTCTCTCTCTCTCTCTCTCTCTCTCTCTCTCTCTCTCTCTCTCTTGCAAACATAACATGACCATATTGCTTATGGAACTAATTATCATCCCAATTTAGAGATTTTTTTTTATCATGTTTGGAACATTGTGATTAGATGCAACCTATCACTTCTTTAGCGAGACCTTTGTTGTACAAAGAAATTCATTTTCTAAATGGCCTACCAATTGATCTCATGAACTACACTAACATATGCATAGTTGATTTGAAGTGATGACTTCTCCATTGATACCTTTATTTCATTGACAACATCATTTATGAATATCCTACTAATTAACCCCATGTACTCCATAAATTATGCAAAAAAGACCAAAATTTTTCTTAATTCTCCTTCGTCACCTCTTTGGCATAGGTACCAATTGTACACAAAAATGGGATTGCTAATATAGATATAAAATAACCATAATCATATACCATTAAATGACTTTTATTTTAGAATCAAAGAAGAAAGAAATTTTAACGTCCGTGAGGCTAAAGATAACCTATGGGACAAATCGCCTCACACACTATTTTTTTCATTTCAACCCTTTTCTTGTGCAACTTGATAATGGGTGCCTCCAAGTGGTAAACTATCCCATTGTTGAATAAATCAACCCAAGAATTAGTTGTCAAGATATTAACATAGGTGTCCCTAATGTCCTTGAAGGCATCAGACTCTAAAATGAAATGCTTTTCTATTTCTACTTTTTAAGAAGTGTAAAAAATACACACTCTTTCTTCCCAAGCTTATTTTGGTCTTTTCCAATGCCCAATTTCATAGCGAACTTGATGAAAGTTGGTCCTTAACTAGGCAATAAGAATTTTGGATCTCTAAGAGATATTGACCCCTATGTATGCTTTTTGATGATGATTATGAGTAGGATTGAACTCTTCAATATAATTCTATTTCTTTCTCATTACATCTTTATCCCAAGAACACTTGTGGAACTTATCTATAAAAAAATCTTTTATCTCTGTACTATTTGTGGGGAACGAGTTTAATTAATTATCCTATTTACTAAGCCATTTTTTATTTTGTCAAATCCAAGTCTTTTTTTTTGCACAATATGTCATTGAAGACAGCCTTAGGTTATCTTCCCTCTTCCATTTAATCAATTCATTTTAAATATATTATGAGTCACACCATAGAAATCACTTCAATAGGGGAAACTCCCACCTCACTCTACATAAGAACTTATGGGACTGAACTTTTAATTTTGAACTTGTTTATGATCAAGCATTTTTTATTTTTCTTGATTTCTTCCTATTCTAGATCAAAAGTACTACTGACCTACAATTCATAACTATAGAGAACAACCTAAAGCACTAAAATCCCATCAAGAGTTCATGTATTTTTCCAATCTCGTAGCTCCACCTCTCTACATCTATTTTGGAAAGCATAAAATTATTTCAAAATTCCCAAAGTTTTCTTCTTTTTGCACCCTTCCCAACTTAAATTTTTGAAGTCAAATCTGAGGTATATATAATCTATCACTTTTTCAAGCATATTACCTTCAAAGTAAAACTTATATTGGTTATGTTTTCTTTTATAAGACAAAACCATCACTTTTGTTTTGCTAAATTTGACTTGCATCCCCACTGAACTACAAAATTACTCGAGATAAAGTAACTTTTTAGGTAAGCCAAGAGCAAAATTAAAGATCAGAATAAGGTCATCTAAATACAAAATAAGTCTTATAAAAAAATCACCTAAATAAACACCATAACCTCCTTGTAATTTTAACCACTCTTCATGTTTTTCAAAATATAAACCAAAAAGGGTAGGGGATAATGGACACCCTTTCTTGACACTTATATCACTCCTAAAAATTTCAAAGATGTCATTTGAAGTTTTGGTTTTGACTTTAACCTCCTTGTAGAACCTATGAATCACTTATCTAATATGTATAGGGACCCCAAGTTACTCCAACATGTGGTAAAACGTATCTCTAGGGACTGTGTAAGAACTTTTTTGAATCTACAGAGCAACAAAATGCTTCTTCCTTTTTCTCCCAAACTTTTTTAATGATGGCATTGAAGTTAGATAATGATCAACCTTGGAATGCTTAATTCTGAAACTTATTTGTCCTTTAGCATGTTTATCCTTTTTTATATACCCATATGTTAATTATTTTTTCTAGCATGGTTCCAAATAACTTTGCAAACAAAGAATTTATCATAATAGTTCTATCATTGGAAGGAATGTTTGTGTCACCACTCTTGAAAATAGTGTAAGAATCTTCCAATAGAAATAACCCAAGATCTAGAGGCCAATGAATAAAAAAATAAAAAGAGAGACAATATCAGTAGATAATCAATGAGTACAATGTAGATGTGCCTACTTAAATAGGCAAGGCATGATAACTAGGAGATGTACAAGAGATAACTTATCACCCACATAAGGTGGAAGAACGTGTCTACTAAAGGTGGATCATCATCCATTGTGCAATAAAGTATGTGCAACAACTTGAGGATGATAAGTGATAAGTGTAGGATAAAGGTGGAGACAACACATAAAGTAAAAATGTGATGACAACTATCACCACCTAAAGTGGAATTTCTCCTACACCGTGTGAAAAATAAAGGTAGAAACTCCTAAGTGTCTCATATGAAAACTACTATGAATGCATTATCCTAAGTAAGATTAAGTAAAGTGTAATCAGTGAATAATTAATTACACCAAAACTGATGCAAGAGCATCCTAGGGAAGTTGGAAATCCTATGTCGACCAAAAATATTTTTAAGTTTAGTTTTGTGCTTGGTAGGCGAGTTGGAAAATCTCGGTGGAGTCTGGTTGTTCTCAGTCATTTCAGTGCTCGGTTCTCGGTGGAAGGAGTGTTTTTCTTCAGCGAACGGGCTCAGTGTCTGTTGGCAGCACTGTTTCACCGAACGGGCTTGGTAGATTTGTTTGTGCTTAGTACCGATTTGGGGGTCTCGGTTGATGAGTTCACTGACTGTCTTTTATGGATTGGGCGGACATTGGAGATTTCATCCATGATTTTTTGGGGTCATTGGAATCGTGCAGAGTTCTGAGGCGTGCAGATTTGATGCATTGGATCTTTTGTGGACCTAAATCTGATTTGGTGCTTTCTTCTATGTATTTATTGTTTGTTTGCAGTCGATTGGGTCATTTAATATGATTTATTGTAGATTGTAATGGCTCGACTGAGATTTAATATTTGTTTGTGAAGTCGACTTGTGGCTATTTTGTATATAAGGAGTGTGTAGGTAGCATTTTAGGGGAGGGCAGAGGTAGAGGTGGAGAGAGTGAGTTGATAGCAGATAGTAGTAAGTGGGTAAGAAAGAAACTTGTAAGATTTCTTGGTGGCTTGTGAGAATAAGTTTAGATATGGTTTCTTCTAGTTAGCTAAAGGGTAGGCTAGTGAAGTTGGATCCTGTGAGATCTTGTTGAATTTTCTTATGTATTGGTCAAAACCAAGAAGGCCTTATAGCCTGACATGTTGCATGTAATTGGATCTGAATATGAATATAAATTTTATATAAGTTGTTATATCTATATTGTGTTTGGTTTTTGTTGTTGTCTTGTTGTTGGCTGTAATTTTGGACAGTCCATTATTGGATCCTCTGAGCTTGACTGCATCAAGTGGTATCAGAGTTGGTTCATTTTAAGGGTGAGGTTGATCTAGTTGGTTTGAGTGAAGGTTGCAGGTTTTTGTTCCTATACTTGTGAAACTTATCTGACTGTTTGTGTGAGGTAGTAGGTTGCGATCTGACTTGCAAACAGTTCAGAGGTTATCACAAGGTGGTCAGTTGGGATTCGTTGCACAGTTTTTTGAAGATGTTGGAAGATGCCTACGAGAATATTGGAACCTAGGGTGATTGCAGATCTCTTTGATGAGGTGGAATCAAAGGTGACGAAAAGGTTTAGATCTGAGATAGCGGCAATGAAGAATGAGATTGTAGCTGAAATCATGAGGGCTATTACTAGTTTGCAGAGAAATCCTAGAACAGAGGATAGCTATGAGGAAGCTACCAAAGATTTTGAAGCTAATATAAAAGGTGCTAGATATAGTAGAGATGATAGAGTTGATTGGTTGGAAATATCTATGGCTCGGTTGAATACAATTCATAGGATGGAAGTTTCTAATTTTTTAGGTACATTGAACCCCGAGGACTTGATTGATTGGATAAGTGAATTAGAAGACTACTTTGAGTTGGAAGATATTGAAGATCCTCTTAGAGTGGGGTTAGTACAAATAAATTTGAAAGGACATGTTGCCTTATGGTGGAAAGAGTTACAAAGAGATAGGGAGGAAGAAGGTGAGATGAAAATCACTTGGTGGAGGTTAAGGGTGACAAGATTGAAAGCTAAGCTCATACCTACCAACTATGAACTTGAGTTGTTTAAGAAGTTGCAGAATTTGAAGCAGGAAGATCTCAATGTGAAAGACTATACTGAGGAGTTCGACAAGATTACTATTAGATCTGGACATAGGGAGATTTCTAATGAAAAGTTTGTCAGATATGTTAATGGTCTTAGATTCAATATCTAGGATGAGATTAGCATGTTCAATATTGGTTCAGTTGAGGATTCTTATCAGTATGCACTAAAGGCAGAAGATAAGTTAAAAAGGAGACATCAAGGTAACTCCTAAGGGAAAGAGGAGCATGAATAGTCGGTAAAGGATAAATCGAGAGTTGAGGAGGAACCGAAACCTATTGAACTGAGGAGAATGGTAGGTAGAGGTATATTCAAAGGTACCTGTTATAACTGTGGTGAAGAAGGACATCGGTCATTTGAATTTCCCCATGCAGATAGGAAGTTCAGTGGTCACTGAAATCCTGTGGTGTATAAAGTTATAGAGAATGAACCCGAGGTGGAAGGTGTGAATCTTTTTCTTAAGAGAACATTGTTGTCCATGAAACAAGTTGATTCTTTTCCAAGGAAGAACTTGTTCAGGACTGTGTGTAAGTCTGGTGGTAAATTTTGTAAGGTGATTATTTATGGAGGAAGTACTGATAACTTGGTTTATGAGGAGATGGTTTGGAAGATTAATTTGAGGAGGTTGAAATATCCTTGTCCTTATAGGATAATTTGGTTACAAGAAGATCATGCAGTAGAGGTGAAGGAGAAATGCATGATAAGTTTTCACATTGGTTCTTATAAGGATGAAGTATTATGTGACATTATGGAGATGATTTATTGTCATTGGGAAACCTTGGCAGCATGACAGAGAGGCTATTCATTACTATAAGAGGAACCTCTTTACTATCCTGAAAGATGGATAAAAGTTTATTTTGATTCCATTGAAGGATGAAGACCACAAAAGGAGGAACTTGAGCATTGGTAGAAAATATGATATGACTGTAGGGGTTGGTGTGGACATTAAGGTTCAGAGATCTGAAGGCACTTCAGAGAGTTCTAGTGGTAAGAGGAAGCAGAATAATAACTGAGGTATGAGTGTATTGATTTAGGACTTAGAGGACATGTATATCAAGAATCAGATTGAGATCTATGTGATGAATCCCATAAGATGTTCATGGAGCTGCTAGAACATCTTTTCGCACCTGGGGTGTCTGATGCAGGAGCATCCTAAGGAAATTGGCAATCATGTGTCAACCAAAAATATATTTAAGTTATGTTTGGTGCTTGGTAGGTAAGTTGGCAGAGCTCAGTGGAGTTTAGTTGTTCTCGGTCATTTCAGTGCTCGGTTCTCAGTGGAAGGAGTATTTTTCTTCATTTAACAGACTCGATATTTGTTGGCAGTGTTGATTCACTAAACAGGCTCAATGGCTTTGTTTGTTCTCGGTACCAACTTGGAGGTCTCAGTTGATGAGTTCACCGACTCTCTTTTTTGGATTGGGTGGACATTGGAGATTACATTTGTGATTTATGGGGGTCGTTGGGATCATGACGAATTCTGAGGCATGCAGATTTGATGCATTGGATCTTGTATGGACCTAAATCTGAATTGGTGCTTTCTTCTATGTATTTATTATTTGTTTGCATCTGAATGGGTCATTTAATATGATTCATCATCGATTATAATGGGCTGACTAATATTTAATATTTGTTTATGAAGCCGACTTGTGGCTATGTTGTATATAAGGAGTGTGTAGGTAGCATTTTAGTGGGAGGGCATAGGTAGAGGTGGAGAGAGTGAGTTGATATGAGACAGTAGTAAGTGGGTAAGAAAGAAACTTATAAGATTTCTTGGTGGCTTGTGAGCACAAGTTTAGATCTGGTTTCTTCCACTTAGTTGTAGGGTACGCTGGTGAAGTTGGATCTTGTAAGACCTTGTTGAATTTTCTTATGTATTGGTCATAATCGGGAAGGCCTTACAGCCTGACATGTTGCATGTAATTGGATCTGAATATGAATATAAATTTGATATAAGTTGTTATATATGTGTTGTTTTTGGTTTCTGTTGTTGTCTTGTTGTTGGCTGCAAGTTTGGACAGTCCATTATTGGATCCTCCAAGCTTGACTGCATTAACCCCCCCCCCTAAGTGCAACTTAAGGAAATGCACTTAAACTCACATTACAAGATGGGTCTTGGCTACTAGGCCATGTTAGGTGTCCATGTACAATATGCAAGTGTAAATGCAATGCAATGTAATCTCTCATAAAAAAAATAAAGGGACAAAACTCAATGGGACAAAATCCCCTCCCAAAAGAGAGATGAATACATAAGAGAAATATGAAGAAGAATGAGAAGGATGAAACCCCATATGAGGAAAAAATTCCCCCCATAAGAGAGAGTAGAGAAGTCAATTTATCCCCCTGATGAATTAACCCACACCCCCAGGAGATCTCATAGGTAAAGATATTTTTTCTTAGTGAAGGGTTTGGTGAATATGTCTACAATTTGCTTTGTTGTAGTAAAATATCTCAAATCAATGATCTGCTCCTGTATCAGCTCCCTAATGAAGTGCATGTGGACCTTGATGTATTTGGTCCACTAATAATGGACCAAATTCTTTGAAACCCGAATTGCACTCTGATTGTCACAATGAATGATTATAGGTCATGAAATGCTAAAACCAAACTATGTCAGGATATGCTAAAGCCAAATAGCCTAATTAAATGCATTAACAACCCATTGATACTCAGCCTCATCCAAAGAGAGAGTATTAGCATGCTACATCTTACTCTTCCAACAAATGAGGTCTGCACCAAGATGAAATTTGTAACCTGAAATGGACTTATGATCACCAAGATCGCCAACCCAATCTGAGTTTGTGTATACAACCAAGTCTAGTCCAATGTAAGTTGTATAATTAATCTCATAAGTATGTGTACCTTTTATGTAGTGTACTATACATTTGTTTTTCTTATAATGAATCTCATGTGGCTCTTGCATGAAGCGAGAAACCATGCCAATTGCAAATGATATGTCAGGGTGTGTATGTTTCAAGTCTATCAAGTTTCTTACAAGTTGTCTATACAATGTGGCATCAAAAGCGGTGTAGAACACTTAGCCTCAATCTTGACACCTAAAATAAAGGGAGTCAATGCAGGCTTACAATCAGTCATGTGGAATTGAGCAAGTAAATCAAGAGCATACTTGGGTTTAGAAAGTGTCATCCCTACTAAAGACTGTGTGATTTCAATGTCGATAAACTAGTGCAAGTGGCCCAAGTTTTTCATTGAAATTTTTTCCTACAAAGAAGACTTGACACTACCAATGATGGATGAAGTTCTCCCTTTTATGATCAATTCATCAACATAGAGCACACATAAAAAATGAGAGTCATCATGTCACAAAATGTAGGCATTATTATCTGAATGACACTTGGTGAACCTTATTGAGAGAAGAAAGGAATCCTTATCGACATACCAAGCCCTAGGATCATGTTTGAGGCCAAAGATAGACTTACTCAATTCACAAACCAAAGAAGTATCATGTATGAATCCTTATGGTTTCTCCATATAGATATCCTTGTGAAGATCCCCATGTAAAAATGTATCTTTACATCCATCTGATGTACAACCCAGCCATGAGATGTAGTAATATCAAGTGTTAAACAAATGGAGTATATCTTGGCTATGCGTACAAAGGTCTTAGTATAGTCAACACATGGAACTTGTGAGAAACCTTTTTTCACAAGTCTAGCCTTATACTTATCCACACTTCCATCCGCTGCAAACTTGGTCTGATAGATCCACTTACGTCAAACCATATTCTTTCTTCCATTAGGAAGATGAACTAAGTCACATGTGTGGTTCCTTATCAAAGAAATATACTCTTCCTCCATGGATAAATCTCATTCAGGAACTCCTAATGCTTCCTTACAAGATTATGGATTAGAAATTATAGAAATAAAATCATGTGGAAAGGATTGATGTTGTGACCTTGTACTTCGAGTGTCTGAAGGATCCCCCACAAAATAACCTTCTAAACTCAAGAGTCTATTAAGCCCAATGAGTTCTAGTATAAGAATTAATTAAAAGGTGTATCCTCAACTGCAAGTAGACCCTGCAAAGGTGTAATCCTGTGAGTTGGGGTTTAGATGGATTCATCATCTGAGTCACTATCACTTTCCACTATGGAGGAAGGAAGAGGATGAGTAGAGGCCAATATATGTTATATTTCCTCAAAGTGTACACTCCTCTCAATGAATATCTCATGGGTCTCAGAATCCATAAGTCTATATGCCCTCATACCTTCAAGATATCCAACAAATATGCAAGGTCTACTTTCAGGTTCCAATGCCTTGCATTTTTGTCAAGGTATTCATGCATGTGATGGAAAACCAAAGACTCTAAAGTGTCTCATACTCAGTTTTCTACCACACCAAGCCTCAAAAGGAGTGATTCCCATCAAAGCTTTATGAGGAACCCAATTTGGATGTGTATGGAACAACCTATAGCTTCTGTCCAAAAAGATGGACCAAGAGACTTAGCATAAATCATGCAACTAGCCATCTCCTTAAGGGTTCTATTATTTCTCTCTACAACACCATTATTCTATAGAGTGTATGCAACTGAATGTTGAAGATCAATTCCCTAAAGTGTGCAAAATTCCTCAAGTCTACTATTCACATATTCCCTTCCATTGTCTATACGAAGAATCTTAAGTTATTTTCTTGATTGCTTCTCAACGTGAGCCTTGAAAGCTAGAAATCTATCAAACACTTCACTCTTGTGACCAAGAAAGTAGACCCATTTGAAGCAAGAGAAGTAATCAATGAAAGTGAGGACATAGCGATCCTTGCCAAATGAGGGTACTGGAAAGGGCATGCTACATCATTGTGAATTAGTTGAAGAACTTCTAAACCTCTCAAAGTCTTTCACTTCTCAAAATTCTCTTGTCAATTCTTTCCCATTGAACACCATAAACATACACCATCTTAAATGTGTATATAGGAGGTAGACCCACGACCATATCCTTGGAGCTTAGTTGCTGAAGGTAGCGGTTAAGATGTCCAAACCGCTCATGCCATTACTTGCTTTCTGAATTTGAGTGTTTAAGCAACGTTGTAGAAGGAGAACTAGGTACAAAGTGGAATAATGACTAAAGCCTTATGTTGTGATTAGTTTTTCCCACTGCCACCAAAGTACCATCCTTAAGTTCTTTGACCACAACTGAATCGAGAAGAAACTCAACTTTCATTATGTCTCCATAATGAGTAATTTGGTAAATTGAAAGTAGATTGGTGCTCAAGTTAGAAACATAGATAACATCCTCAAATGATCGATCACCCATGTCAACCAAACATTTTCCTTTAAATTCCACTTTATTATCACCTATGAAGATGTTGGTACCTTAGTTGGCTCCAATGAAGAGAATTTCTATTTTGAAGAACCCATATGATTATTGGCACCCGAGTCAAGTATCCATTCTCGTGAATAACTTGTAGTTTTCAAAAATGCTTTGCCTTTTCCTTTTGATTGTGAGGAGGTGGAAGGAGATGAAACCTTCTCTTTGTAATTTATTTTATTTCTCTTTATAATGTTTTTCAACTAATCAATCCACTTAGTGATGATGCTCATCATGACCTTTCTTCTTGAAATAAGAACAATTTGGTCTCTCCTTCATATTTGAATTCCCCTTCTTGTTGAAAGAAGATGAAGAATTTCCTTGCTATGAGGAGGTTGATTGTGCTTTATCTTTTCATGGCTTTGACTTCTACTAATTCTGCTTCTTAGAGGAACCATTTCCTTGATTTCCATTATTTGATACAAAATCTATGGACCTTGAAGACTTGAGAATCCCCATACTCATAAATTTGGATTGCTCTAACATCAACAACTCTGCAAATACATCAAATGAAGGTTGAGTGTAGGTACTTCCCATAGTCAACCAACGAGTCTAAAAACTTGAATCAAAAGTTGCATATTTTGAAGGAAGCTTGTTCAATGTGTTGTGGACTAATTATGCATCCTTCATGTCAATACTACAATCTTTAAGTTGTGCTCTCAACTCATTGACCCTGTTGACATATTCTTGAAATGTGTCAATGTTCTTAGGATCCAACTTGAAAATTTCTTCATGAAGTGTATAGACCTTATTCTCATCCATTTTACCATACAAATCTGCAAGTTTATCCCATGCTTCCTTGATATTCTTACACATGGAAATGTGGAAAATGAGATTTTGAGAAATATATTTCCTCAAAGTACCTAGAGCCATAGAAATTTTAATGAGCCATTCATTTTTTACATTAGCATTAGTATTAGGGTCTGTTGGTTCTACCATTGTTCCATCAACATAGTGATTCAAACTTTTTTCCATTAATTTACTCCATACATTATCTTTCCATGTGGCATAGTTATGCGGAGTTAAAAGTGGATATTTAGGAGAACCCATAATGCAAAAAATGAAATGAGCATGAGAGAGAGAGAGAGTAAAAAACCACGAGATGCCCTCCCCCCCCCCAAATTAAAAAGGATGAATTTTGCACATTATATATAGTGCATGTACAATTGCCACTTACCACACAAGAGCTAAGTGGACTTTTGATTTTGATGATTACAACTCCTTTTATAAGTCCAAATCAGGCTCAAATCAATATGGATAAGGATCCAACTAAAATCCTAGCATTATAATGATCATGAATGACCAAAAATACCTAGATCTAAAAGTGATATTTCTACCTACAATGGCTAAAAATTGATAGTAGATCTAAAAAGTAGACAGAAAGTCATGCACTTTCAAAAAAATGATACTTGAAAATGTGTCTGTATGAGCTCAAACAAAGCCTATGAAGTTGCAAAAATGAGGATTAGATAGGTGTAGTCACTAAAAACTAAGATTTCTACAAAATATGTCTACCAAAACCAAAAAAGAACACCACCACTAGAAAGTTTGTGAAATTCTACAAAAAAAAACACTAAAGGGAGTCTATATGACCAAGTTATGAGCCTCCAAATTTGAATTGCAAATCTGAAAATGAAAATGGTGAGGGGATCTTCAATTTCAAAAAATGATGACATTAGAAATTTAGGGGATTGAATTTGAACGGTCTTCACAAAAAAAAATTAAGGTTAAATTTGACATCCAAACGACCATCATAGAAAAAGAAAAATAGGCAAAAATGATGGTCAAACGACTCTCAAATTTAACTTCACACCTAGATATGTGACAAAAAATTACTAGCCCCTTCTTCTGATTGGGACTATCATACAGGCGTCGATGTGGTGGGTAGACATTTGTCTGCATGGCCACTTCTACAACTATCACATGGTGGCTCTAGGAATGATGGGGGTCGTAGTGGCGGGATCCGCCTGGGGTTGTGTTGAAGGCAAACTTTTGTTAGTGGTCTGAAGGATGAGGGTTGCGGTCAGTAGTAGTGGCTACTGGCAGGAGGAGGCTGGATGACAGAGGTGCTTAGATTTTATCCCACGTTCCTGGATTTTTATGTTTCACCCTTGCTTTTATACACCCATCCAGAATGTGTAAGAAAATGTAGCGGTTGTTGGTGGCTTGGTGCACGCCGATGAATTATGTCATTGTTGGAATATAATGTGAGTTGATCTGAATTGTTCAGATCTTTATATCTTTGACTTACAACCTATAAATATTGTATTGAACTATCTTGTTTACTTGCCTGTGAAAATCCCGACAAATAACAGGGACAAGGGTGTGCCACCAAACAATTTTTTCTAGAAAATATAACTGCAACAATGAAATTGAAAATTGCATATATATATATAACTGCAACATTTTATATATATATACATATAGATATATATATAAACAAATCATATCATTTTACATAGATCGGGTCATATGATCCAATTTGTAATATTTTTTGCCTCAAAAAGAAATTTTGTCAAATATAGACAAATTTATAGTTAAATTTACCGAAACAACCTCTTGGACGCAATGGTAAGGTCAAATTTGGTGTATGATGCTCCTGAAGAATGTTGGTCCTCAGATCTGCGATTTTGACCTTCTCTAAGCACACAAAAATCTCTACAAACAGGCTACAAATGGACTTCCAATGACTCTGATACCATGTAAGAATTTTACAATAGCAACAACCCAAGATCTAGAGGCCAATGAATAGCACAGTAACAACAAAGACAATATGTACAAGAATAAAATGAATTCTCATCAATAAGCAATAACTAAATTGCAATAGATAATCAATGAGTACATTGTAGATGTGCCTACTTCAATAGGCAAGGCATGATAACTAGGAGACGTGCAAGAGATAATTTATTACCCACATAAGCTGGAAGCACATGTTCACCAAAGGTGGATCATCCTCCATTATGGAATAAGATCCATTGTGCAATAATGTGAGGATGATAAGTGATAAGTGCACTAAAGGTAGAGACAACACAAAGTGAAAATGTGATGACAAATATCACCACCTAAAGTTAAATTTCTCCTAAACAATGTGAAAAATAAAGGTACCAGCTCCTAAGTGTCTCATATGAAAACTACTATGAATGCATTATCCTAAGTAAGCTTGAGTAAAGTGTAATTAGTGAATAAATAATTACACCAACAAAGAGGAATCACAAGACTAGTTGTCTAATATAAAAGGAACCCCTGTTCAAAGAAGTTGTTAAAGATATTTGTAATGTTGATACAAGATCATCTTGGGATCTTGGCAATCTTGCATCAACCAAAAATATTTCCCTTCTTGTTTGTTTGTTGTTATGTTCCAGTTGGGCAGTTCTGGTGTTTCTGTTAGCGATCGATCGGTGGTTTTTCTTTTGTGATGTGTTTGCTACAGTGTGTTTGTGGCTTTGTGCTAGACCTTATCCTATGATCACACATCATTTGGATTCATTGTGCATGAATTCTTGCATATTCTTTGTGAGACTGTCCTATTCTTCATTTTTCCAGTCACTCATTATTATTTCTGATCATTTTCCAATCGTTCGATGGGAATCTTCGTATGCGATTGTGTTAGCTCATTGATACGTTTGAGGCTGACATTATCGTGTGATCACATATCTTATATTATTTCTTTGAGGTTGTTCCTAAAGATTTGGGCCCTCACCTATTTTTTGTATTGAATTTTCTCAATTATTGGAGAATTTAATATTTTCTAGGCCAACTAGATGTTGTGATGAGTTTATAAGCTTAAGGAATTTTTCTTAAGGGATATGCGATCTCATAATATTATTTGGCTTTAGTTTGGCTAGGGTTTGTAAGGGTTTACTGATCATGATCAGGCATGTATGTTTGACATGTGAGACTACATGTTGCAGATCTATTGTAAATGATTTTATGATAATAATAGAAGGTTGATATCTCATTTCTATCCATATTGGCTTATTGTTTCTTGTTTGTTTGTTGTTCTATTCCAATTGGGCAATTCTGGTGTTTTTGTTAGGGATGTAGATTGATCTCTCTAACGTTTCTTCATCCCTGACTGCATTAAGTGGTATAAGAGAAAGGGTTTTGCACCTTCGGTTTTCTTGTAGAGTGGTGGTTGAAAGGATCTGGCCTATAACTACTAAGGATTATGAAAATGACCAGGAGAAATGCTAGAGGTGGAGCTAGGAATGCATATCCCGTGGTCTTATATTTGTTGAGATAAATTTTTGCATGATTGGAAGTAGTAGAGACTGTTCAGAGGAGAGGGCAACATATAGAAGATGAAAGTGATAAAGAAGGAAATGAACAAAATAAGTAACCAATAGTGGAAGGAGAGAAAAATGAGGCACAACCAGAGCTTAATCATGAAGAGGAGAGATTCATTAGAGCCTTGACTAATGTTAATGGGAGACCTCATTTCAACCCACATGATTATCATGGAAACCTAGATGTTGATGAATTGATAGATTGGATCACAAATATGGACAAGTATTTTTAACTTGAACAAACTAATGAAGAGAAGAAGGTAAGGTATGCCTGCACTAATTTAAAAGGACATACATCCCTGAGTAGTCCCACAATAGTGTGTTCCACTTTTTTGAACATCCTGATTTTGCTGAAATTACACATTTTTAGAAAAATGTGATGATTTAAGCCTTGAGAGGTCCCATTTGAAGGAGTAAATTGAAAATGGTTAGATAAAAGCCTCTTAGATCAAACTCTCTTTGGCATAATCTCTCTACTCCTCAGTTACACCTATAACCGAGTCTCCTTTGCACCCACCAAAATGCTGACCAAAAATCACTTTGACATTAAATTTTCGGGGGATCAAATGAATTCATTTGACAAACCCAAATGCAGGATGATATTACTCAGAGAAAGATTTCTAATGAATATGGTTTTTATATATATTGAGTTTATTATGACTTTGTTTTTTAATTTTTACTAAACAAGGTTGTCTGACCATTTAGCAACTTCTCTATTCAACACTTCTGAAAAATAGTAAATTAGGAAACAAAAATTATGAAAAATATCTAGGAAATAGGTATTTATGTTACCTTTCTATAAAAAAGAAAAAAGAAAAAATGAATTTTGATATATACATATCAAGTTAGAGAGATCAAAATGAACATATTTGCAAATTACAGTTAATGTCACTTCATAACTCAATAAACTATAAAATATTCAACCAAATTGAACAAAAATAATTGGATTCCCTAGATATTGGTATTAAAAACCTAACTTCAAAAGAATTGCATTCTTATAATTTTTAGAAAAAATGTTATGTTGATCAAAGTGAGTGTCACTCCTGAAAAATGTTGATTTTTCAGACAAAACACTTTTTGAAGGAGAAGGAAAATAGATACAAATCAATTACAATTTTTTTTAAAAAAATTATTTAGAAACTAGAAACAAAATGCAAAAATTCACTAGTTTACATCATCTTCAAATTCTTAATGGTTTTGTAGCAACATGTATTTGAAAGAGATTTTTTTTTTCAAAATGTTCGTTTTAGTGTCAAAGTTGGCCAAAAAGTCGGACACAGTATTTTGGGATCACCCCGCTATGGCGGGAACATTTGCAGACAGATCCATAGAGAATGGGTAAAGACAAGGTCAAATCTTGGGATAGGAAGGTGAATAAGTTGAAGGATAAGTTTTTTACTAAGGATTGCCAAGTAAGTTTGTTTAGAAAGTTGCATAACTTGAAGCAAAGAGACCTAAGTGTTAAAAGTTATAGTGGAGAGTTCTACAAGTTGAAAATCAGAACGAGTCATATCGATGATGAAGCTAAACAAGTTGCTCGGTATCTTAATGGTTTGAGGATGTCCATACAAGATGAAATCAGTCTATTGTAGACTAGGAGTGTGGAATAGGATCATAAGTGGGCCTTGAAGGCTGAAGAGAAGCTGAACAAAAGGCATGAGAAAAGACAAAGAGGCAGAGGAGGAAGATTCCAAAGAGGTAGAGGGAGATCTTCTGTAGATCAGGGAAAAAGTGAATCAGAAGTTAAGAACGATGATCAATATAAGAGGAATGACAGGAGTTCCTACCATAATGAAGGACAAGGTAGTGGTGAAAGGAGGAAGTTCAGTGACACTTATTTCAAATATGGTGAAGTGGGACATAGAGCCTTTAAGTGCAAGCAAAGTAACTCTGAGAAGAGGACAAAAGGTAGTAGGAGGACAATATTTTCTAATGAAGAGTCAACCGGTTTAGTGAACAACAGTCAAGCAGAGGAAGGTGCAACCTTGATGACTAGGAGAATCCTATACCATAGAGAACAAGAGAAGGATTATATATGGAGGAAGAATTTATTCAGAACTAGATGTGAGGTACAAAACAAGGTGTGTAGTGTTGTCATAGATAGTGACAGTTTTAATAAACTTGCTTAAGTGGAGTTGATTGACAAACTGAAGTTGCAGAAGATGGAGCATCCTAAACCCTACCAGATTGCATGGATACAAGATGAACACAACGTACTGGTAAGTGAATAATGCCTAGTTAAATTCAAGATTTGGAAGTATTATGATGAGGTTTTTTGTGATATTATGCCTATGAATGTGTGTCATATCTAGTTGGGTAGACCATGGTAGTATGATAGGAAAGATATACATGATGGTAGCAAGAATATTTATACTATTGTTTCTAATGGGATGAAACAATTTTTTTTACCTTTAGAGGAACCTCTTAAGAGTGAATTGTGTACTAGTGCAAGAATTTGTCTATAAGATGGTAGGAAGTTTTTGGATGGTCTGAAGCATAATTATGTGTGTTTTCCATAGTACCTAAGGAGTCTAATAAGAATGTCTTGGTAGCTAAACATCCTAAAGAAATCAATGGATTATTGAATGAGTATGCCGACATCATATTAGATAATATACCTGATGGATTACCACCAATGAGAAGTATTATTCATTGCATAGATTTGATACCAGGGGCTAGTCTTTCTAATAAAGCAACATATAGGATGGCATCGATAGAGAATGAAGAACTTAATAGGCAAGTGCAAGATTTTTTGCAGAGAGGGTTGTTCAGAGAGAGTTTGAGTCCATGTGCAGTGCCTACAATGTTAGCACCTAAGAAGGATGTAAAATGGAGGATGTGTACTAATTCAAAAAATATCAACCATATTACAATTAAGTATTGGTTTCCTTTACCAAGGATGGATGATTTGATGGATTGTTTGAGTGGAGCTAATTATTTCACCAAGATAGGCTTGAAGAGTGGATATCATTAGATTAATATTAGAGAAGGTGATGAGTGGAAGACTCCATTTAAGACAAATGAAGGATTGTATGAGTGGTTGGTAATGCCACTTGTATTATCTAATACACCTAGTACTTTCATGAGGCTAATGAATGGAGTCTTGAAGAGATTCTTGGGTAAGTTTTTCATTGTGTATTTGGATGATATCTTGATTTTTAGTAAGAGAAAAGAGGAGCATTTCACGGTTGTTAAACAAGTATTGTAGAGGTTAAGAGAAGAGAAGTTGTTGATAAACATCAAGATCTGTACTTTCATGGAGGAGTTAGTGTAATTGGGATTTGTAATATTTGTTGGAAAGTTGACTCCCAGAGGATACATGATTTATTTTGTGGTCATTATGGCAACAAAATCATATAGAGTTTTTGTCAAGTAAACTTGGAAGACAAAAATGACTAAGTATAGAAAACATGGCAGACAGAGTTATATAGTGATCAGCACATCAGCGCACGTGCAAGTGATCAAATCAAGGTATGTGCATTCACATACATGTTCTATGTTACATGTACATACTAAGTCCACACATGCATGGTATGGAATGACAGTACGAATAAGTTACAACAAGAATAGTACTACTGCAGTTCAGAAGACAAAGCATGGAGCTGACTTATGTTTTGGATCAGCGTATAATATTTTGTTGTGTAAAGACCAAGCGCCTATGATAGAATGTTTGTAATCATGTCTTTATTATTGTAGTAAACACACTTAAGCCAATTTGTTTGAAAGCATTATGTATTATGTTTTTGGGCCGACTAAAGTCTTGTTTATAGTCACGTATATTCAGGCATAAACATATATATGTAATGAAAAGATATATTTGAGGTGTTGAAGAAAAAAGTAGAGCAGAGTAGTGTAAAGATGTCAACATGAGATAGAGCCCCTAAAGAAGATAAGAGCATAAGCGCATAACTGGAACTGATCAGACATTTGTGTCATATACAACAGTTCACTTTTGGATATAGTGCATATCTATTCTCAGGAGGTTGTAACCTTCTTTCTCATTGAGACGTAGTGAGCTCTTGGACAGTGAGTCCTCACACCTAACAGGGTTGTTTGTAAAAGACTCCTAACAGGGTCAGGCCTTTAACCAGGTCATTATACTTGCATTGTAAAGACTGCTCCTAACAGGGCAAAGGAACTTTAACAGGTTCAATATACTAGTGCAATATTTGTGGGTACTAATTCCCACCGGGGTTTTCCTCTCATCAAGGTTTCCCAGTAATCATATCATGTGTTATATGTTCTTGTGTTAAGCTTCATTGATGTATATTTGATTTATGTTTAAATTTCTGAAATATAATAAATAGGAAAACACTGATTCACCCCCCNGAAAACACTGATTCCCCCCCCCCCCCCCCCTCTCAGTGTTTCTAACAATTGGTATTAGAGCTCCGGTCCTCTGAGAGAAAAGTTTAACCACTTGAGGAGATCATGGATTCAGCAGAAGCTAAACATCTGAAAAAGAATCTTGAAGTAGCCCTTAAAGATCTAGACAGATCTGAGAAAGAAAATGAGGATCTTAAACTAAAAGTTGATGGCTCACAAATGCTTATCAAAAAGTTAAGAAAATATTTGAAAGATTGCTCTACAAATTATTTGGGTAAAATGGTCAAGAAACTGAATGAAGAAAACCTATCTCTAAAGGATAAGATAGAAGAATTGAATGATCAGTTAACTGATAGCCTAATAGATATTGAAGAAAAGAAAAAAGAAAATAAATAGTTAAATGAATAACTCATGCACGCCAATATGAAAATCTTAGAATTGGAAAACATCAAGAATAAGATTGAATCTAAACTATCAGGAGCAAAAGACAAGATTGATAAACTACACACAAGCTCTGATCTAATTCAATCACAGATTTATGCATAGAAAATAAAAGGTGACACCACTGGTATGGGATACAGTATAGCTCAAATTGAGATCAATTCATTACAAGAAAGAAAGAAAGCTCAAATAAAATCTACAAAAGTAAAGAAAACTAAGAATCATGAAGAGACTAAAGTAGGGCACAAGGCAGTCAACCGTACTTGTTATACCTGTAACAAACATGGTCACTTGGAAAGATATTGTAAAGAGATAAGACCTTTCAATGGTTATTGTTACTCCTGTAACAAGTTTGGCCACAGGGCTATACATTGCAGAACAAATCAAAGAAATCAGTCACAACAGAACCAAAGAAATATGAAACAACAAAATCAGAGAAATCAACCTCTAAGAAACTTGCAGAACATTACATGTCAGATATGCAATTACAATGGACACACAACCAAGTAGTGCAGCATGATAAATAATAACATCAGACCTCCTATCATTTTTCACTCATGTGGAAAGGCTGGACACATCTCAAGGTTTTGTAGATCTAGGACTCAAAAACAAGATAATCCTAAAAAGTCTCTATTTGAAGAATTAGGAGAAGTTAAGTTTGTGGAAGCTAAAGCTAACTTAGATAAATTATGGGTCGAGGTAAAGAAGGATAATGATGAGAACAAGGTAGTAGATGCATCCATAGTGGACGCATCCTCTACTTCTGGTTAGTTGAACTTCTTGGTCTTAGGCAGAGCTATTCTAGCTCTAAACCCCTGCGTGGCTGGTATACTCACCTCCAAGTATGCGCCTTTGGATTTATGTTTATGATCATAATATGTAGCAGTATGCATGCATGCAATGTTTATATCGCATTCTGAACAAAGATTGGAACTCTCTGTGAAAACTGTGTACGGTAGCAAGCATTAAATGCAGTAACCTTTATAAAATTAGTAAATATTCGATCATCTTCACATTTGTATTTGAGATCACATAATTTGGAGAGCATAGGAGCACTGAACATCAAAGCACTAAAGGATAATAGATTTGGTGGTTAAGTGAATGGCTAAAAGTTGGAATGGAACCCTAGCAGTCGCGTCGTTTCAATTTACCATGAAACCCTACTTAATCAAGCTGCAAGTAAGTATGGCAACCCCAGTTGTATTTGACATTGCAAAAATGAAGAGATTTATCTTTAAGAAGCATCCATTCAAGTTTGTATTAGATAATGTTGAAGGGGAATTCTCTAAGACTCTACTAGGAGTCATACATGTGGCAGATATTCGTGCTTGCATTTACTGTAAGAAAGAAACCGTTGGGGATAATAGTATAGCTACTCTCATGGCGTCAATGATGAAACCTGACTATTCATTTAAGGATGAATACGCGCATCTCACTGATAACCCTATCTTTGAGTATTCTAATGCGCATGGATTATACGAGCTAGAATGGGTTAAAATCTTGTTGAGCAGGATACATGATGACCTCTACTGGATTGGTGAAGTTCCCGTCTGCATTACCGCAGATCTAATCCATGACATGACTGGACTTCCTAAGACTGGACCAGTTCTTCCAACTAGTAAGGATGTTGAGAAATAGGTTGAGCAAGCATGCTTATCCAGGAGTGATAGGCACGGGATGACAGTTGATCCTATTAAGGAAAATGACATCAAGCTCCTCACTATGATACTTGGTTACAAGTTTCAGTAAGCAAGGAGACTAAATAGTGTGTCCGCAGCAACAGTTCTGGTAGCAATAAGAATGGTGAGAGATAACACTCAGTACAATCTCTATGAACTATTGCGTGCACAGCTGATTGAGAACATCAAGGCTATTAAGCATGACAAGAGAAAGATATTCGGGTTTGGCTCTCTAATCATCTACATGTACTTCTACATTGTTGGTAAGGTTGCAAATCTTTACCTAGATAGAAGCAAACCCACTATGTCTCAGATTTCACTAAAAGCCACATCAGAGAGTAGTGTGAAGGATTCTATGGACATGGACATCAAGAAATTTAGGATCAAAATGCATAAGAGGTTTAGATTATTTGAGAAAATAGTTGAGAAGTATAAGGAGACCATATGTTTCATGGTAGAGACTGACTGCACTTGCATGGAGGCAGTTGAGCCTAGAACCAAATGGATTCACCCACTTGGTTATGAAGTTGAGGAAAATGTGTTGGAAGGATATGCACAAGTTCTTTTGTCTGCGCCCAAAGATCCTAATGAGCCCAGTTGGGGCACTTACAGAGAGAAGACAAATGAAGTCGATTATGTCCTATACAATGCTGATAACAAAAGAAAGGCATCTAGAATTACATCTAGCATCCTAAAAGTTCATGGGATCACACAAGAAGACCTAGATAAAGCAAGGGAAGCCAAGATTGCAAAAGAACTTGAGAAAAATTTTGCACAAGTCAAAATAGAGAAGTCCGATGACATCCAGAAGAAGAAGAAAAAGAAGATTGAAGAGAGCACTTATGCGCCCTCTACCACCATTGATCTAGAATCCTCTCCACCTTCTGTACCAAGAAAGAAGTCTAGAGGAAGGAAGCAAGCACCCACTAGTCACCCATCCTCAAGAAAAAATCAGAGTACAGTAAGAAATACTCAAGCTCCTCCTGAGGTAGGATTCAGACCTAGCCTTAATGTCTTAAGGAACAGGATTGTTAATGAAGGAAGACTAGATACAATTACAAAGGTTTATGACAAGTATCAAGAAATAGATAAATTTGAGATACATTATATGCTCATCTCTTACATGATTAAGTTTAAAAAGTCAGTTCTAGAACTCAAAACAGTGATACCAGACAACTTATGGAACATTCTAGAGATAATGAAAAGGCATGCAATTGAGGAAGATATGAGGATTAGAGAAGAAACATTGGATAATCTTCTCCTTGTTTGCACACATGATGAGAAGGAAATTCTATTAGATTTGGTAAAGCCTCATCTCAAAACCAAGACAAGGACTCTTCATATTATGAACAAAGAGTATGAGTTAGTTGGGAAAGAGACTGAAAAAGCTTTTGCACAAGTGTTTATGGATAGACATGTGTATCCTTCAACGACGCCTACAGCAAAGGTAACTCCAGTTCCTCCCAAACAAGTAGCAGAACCAGTGATTCAAAATGCACCTAAGACAGGTCCACAGGTTTCAGCGCCCTCAGTTTCAATAGCCTCTAATACAGTAAAAGATTTAGGAGACACTATAGTGATTGATGATATCAAAATATCCATGATCACATCTGACAATGATATGGACAAAGTTGAAAAAGAATTTGTAAGCACTAAGGAGACAAAGGAGGTGTGCACTGATGACACATCTTTACAACAAGATGAAGTTCCCTCTACAGATCCAACAGACTTGAATATAGAGGAAGATAATCAAAATAATGAAACACCAGTTATGGAGATCCCAGTAAAAAGTGAATGCATGGATACTAGTTAGAATACTATATTCACACCATCCATTCAACCATCTACTTCATTTTTGTCAAGCTTAACTCTTGACTCAGCAAGTCTGGATGCGTGGGGAGAAGAAGACTTGATCAAGATCAGCGTCCTAGCCATGGAAAAAGCCAAAGACAAATAGGTTATGAGAAACCCTCTCTTCTTGGAATCAGTAAATATTATGAATGACCTAGTACCCGCGGACAAGAAAGTAGCCAAAATTCAGTCATTTGATAATGTAGACAGCATCCTAACAAGCTTCAAAGCACATTTTACAAGCTTAGTAGACTCAGCTACTAGAATTGTAGAAGATAAGTATAAAAAAGGAAAGATTAAATGAACTAGTAAAGAATTTTACCTTAGATCTAAACTCATTAAAGATTGGTCAGTCTATGTTGAAAGAGTTGGCAACTAAAGGCAGAAATGTAATAGCTAACTGCATGGATAGAGTGAAATTCACCTCTGAACATATCAAAAAGATAGAAGAGGCAGATATCTTGGTTGATAGTGTTAGAAAATTAGTTGAAATATCTACACAAGACATGAACATCTGCAACAATATCTATCAAGGTCAGTTGGACAAGATTGAAAAGGAAAAATTTGAGATCAATAAGATAAGAATCAGGCAGACTCAATTGAGAAATGCACTAGCGCCCTCCTTAGCAGTTCTGGATGAGAAAATCAAACAGATTGATGCCACTATGGTCAAGTATGATCAAGGTCCCTGTATGGATCTGATAAAAATAGAAAAGCTTACATATGCTTTATGCGCCCATCTCTAGACAGTTGATGCAATGAAGGCATTTTGGCATAAAGAGATCAAGTCTCTTCAGATTGTATATCTAGATGTATGCATGGAGTAAGTATCTAGAGACTTGCAAGTTTTTGGACATCTTTGTCATTAATGTCAAAGGGGGAGTAATGTATATAAAGAACAAGTGTATATATGGAGATTAGTGTGTGTATATGTTAAAAAGATATAGTGACATATAGTTCTTTTTGTGTTAAGTCAATTTTGATATTTTGAGTAACTTGGTCACATTCCTTTGTTGCCATTAATGACAAAGGGGGAGATTGTTGGCAAGTTGACTCCCAGAGGATACATGAATTATTATTTTTTTCATTATGGCAACAAAGTCATATAGATTTTCTATCAAGTAAACTTGGAAGACAAAAATGACTAAGTATAGAAAATAGGGTAGATAGAGTTATACAGTGATCAGCACATCAACGCACGTGCAAGCGATCGAATCAGGGTATGCGCGTTCACATACATGTTTTATGTTATGTGTACATACTAAGTCCAGACATGCATGGTATGGAATGACAGTACAAATAAGTTACCGCAAGAACAATACTACTGTAGTTTAGAAGACAGAGCATGGAGCCGACTTATGTTTTGGATCAGTGTATAATATTTTGTTGTGTAAAGGCCAAGCGCCTATGGTAGTATGTTTTTAATAATTTCTTTATTATTTTAGTAAACACACTTAAGCCAATTTGTTTGGAAGTGTTGTGTATTATGTTTTTGGGCCAACTAAAGTCTTGTTTATAGTTGCATCTATTCAAGCATAAACATATATATATGTAATGAAAAGATATATTCGAGGTGTCGAAGAAAAAAGCATAGCAGAGTAGTGTAAAGATGTCAACATGAGATAGAGCCCCTAAAGAAAATAAGAGCATAAGCGCATAACTGGAACTGATCAAACATTTGTGTCATATACAGCAGTTCACTTTTGGATATAGTGCATATCTATTCTCAGGAGGTTGTAGCCTTCTTTCTTATTGAGCAGTGAGCTCTTGGACAGTGAGTCCTCACCCCTAATAGGGTTTTTTGTAAAAGACTCATAACAGGGTCAGGCCTTTAACTAGGTTAGTGTACTTGCATTGTAAAGATTGCTCCTAATAGGGCAAAGGAACTTTAACAGGTTCATTATACTAGTGCAATATTTGCGGGTACTAATTCCCACCGGGGTTTTCCTCTGATCAAGGTTTCCCCGTAATCATATCATGTGTTATATGTTCTTGTGTTAAGCTTCATTGATGTATATTTGATTTATGTTTAAATTGCTGAAATATAATAAATAGTCAAACACTGATTCACCACCCCCCCTCTCAGTGTTTCTAACAATATCTGCTGAAGGATTGAAGATGGATCTTGAGAAATTGAAAGCCATTTTTGAATGGCCTACACTAGGGAATGTTGGAGAGGTAAGATCATTTCATGGGTTGGCTAGTTTAATCAGAAGTTCATTGGGAACTTTAGTTCAATCTATGGAGCGATGACTAAAACTATGAGAGGAGATAGAAAGAATTTCAAATGGACACATGGAGCACAAAGGAGTTTTGCATTGTTAAAGCAGAAGCTGATAGAACAACCAGTGTTGGCTTTACCTGATTTCAATAAGGTGTTTCAAGTAGACTATGTTGCTAGTGGAAATGCAATTGGAGCTATCTTGACTCAAGAATGAATACCTGTTGCTTATTTTAGTGAATATTTGAATGATGCTAAGACAAGTTATTCAGTGTATGATCATGAATTCTATGCTATAATCCAAGATTTGAAGAAATGGAGACATTATTTGTTACCTAGGGAGTTTGTAATGTATATTGATCATCAAGCATTGAAGTATTTGAGCATCCAAGGTAAGTTGAATCAAATACATATGAGATGGGTTGATTTAATGCATAACTATACATTTGTGTTGAAACATTAGAGTGGTGTGTCAAATAAAGTTGTTCATGCTTTGAGTAGGAGAAGGACTTTGTTGACTGAAATGAAGATTGCAGTATTGGGTTATGATGAATTGAAGGTCTTGTATGAGGAAAATCCAGACTTTAGTGAACCTTGGAAGGCTTGTAAGGAACCAATTATTGCAGACAAAAGTAAGTGGTTGGATTATTTCATTCAGGATGGAATGTTATTCAGAGATAGTCAATTATGTATACCTAGGAGTTTTATGAGAGATAATCTGATTAAGGAGAAACAGAGTAAAGGTTTAGCAGGACATTTTGGCATTGATAAGAGAGTAGCTTTGATAAGTGAGAATTAATTTTGGCCACAAGTTCAGAAGGATGTGAGGAATTTTGTACAAATTTGTAAGGTATGTCAAGTTGAAAAAGTTAGTAGTCAGAATGTGGGGTTATATACACCTTTGACAGTACTGGTCAGACCTTGGGAGGAGATTAGTATGGATTTTGTACTTGGTCTGAGTAGAACAAAAAGAGGCTATGACTCAATTTTTTTAGTTGTAGACAGATTTTCTAAGATGACATGTTTTATTCCTTGTAGGAAGACTACAGATGTAGTGAATGTAGCTAATTTATTTTTCAGGGAGATTGTGAGATTACATGGATTACCTAAGAGCATTCTTTCATACATGGATAGTAGGTTTGTAGGTTATTTTTGGAGGACACTTTGGAAGAAGATGAAAAATGATTTGAAGTTCAGTTCTACTTTTCATCTATAAATTGATGGACATGCAAAGGTTGTGAACAAGAGTTTAGGGAACTTGTTGAGGTGTTTAGTTGGAGATAACCTGGAAATTAGGATTTAGTTTTTCCAGAAGCAGAGTTTTCTTATAACAATTTAGTAAATAGGAGTACATGGAAGACACCATTTGAAGTGGTTACTGGGTTTAATCCTCAGGGAGTGGTAGAATTAAGGGATATTAGTCATGATGTTAAGAAGAATGATGATAGAGAGGAATTTGTTGAGGTTATGAGATCATTGCATGAAGGAGTGAGACATCATTTGGAGGAAATGAGTCAAGTTTATAAGAGGAGAGAAGAAATGAAGAGGAGACATAAGGAATTTCAAGTAAGAGATGAAGTTATGGTATAATTGCAAAAAGGTAGATTTCCTGTTGGAACTTATAAAAATTTGGGGATGAAGAAGTTTGGTCCTTGTAAGATCTTGAGGAAGTTTGGTTCAGAGAATGCATATGAAGTGGAATTACCGGAGGACATGGATATATCACCAGCATTCAATGTTGCAGATTTGTATGAGTATCATGAATCAGATTGCAATAGTAATGAAGGATCAAATGTTGGACAATAGGATCAAATGTTGGACAATATTATCTTAAGAAGCAGGTTGATCAGATAGAGAAGATTTTGGATAGTAGAGTTGGTCGAAGTACAAGAGGTAAGCAGTATATGGAGTATCTTGTCAAATGGAAGGACATACTAGTTGAAGATTCTTCATGGATTTGTCAAGATGAGGTTGACCACTTTGTTTTTCCTTTTTCCCCCCAAAACTGAGAGGATCACTTTTCAAATACCCCAGGTGTTTGATGCAGGGGCATATTGGGATCTTAGAAATCTTGCGTCAAACAAAAATATTTGGTTTCCTATTTGATCAGTTTGGTGTTTCTATTAGTGGTCGATCTGTGGTTGTTATTTTGTGTTGCAGCCTCTGTAATGTGTTTGTGGCTTTATTTTGGACCTTATCCTATGATCTCACATCATTTATATTCATCATACATGAGATTTTGCAAATTATTTATGAGAGTGTCTTGTTCTTCATTTTCTCGATCACTCATTGTATTTTCTGATCATTTTCCAATTGTCTAATGGGAATCTCCGTAAACGATCATGCCAGCTCATTGATATGTTTAAGGCCAACTTTATTGTATGATCACATCTCTTATTTCTTATGTTGAAGGTTGAACCTGATGTTTTTGGATCCTGACCTATTTGTTGTAGCATGTTTTCTCAATTATTGGGAAATGTGATCTTTCCTAGGCCAACTTGGCATTGTGATTGCTTTATAAGCTTATGGACTTGTTCCTAAGGGATGGGTGATTTTCATAAGATTATTTGGCTTTATTTTGGCTAGGGTTTGTAAGGGTTTATTAATCATAATCAGGCATGTATGATTGGCATGTGAGACTTCATGTTGGAGATTTGTTGTAAATGATTTTCTGATAATAATAGAAGGTTGATATCTCATTTCTATCCATCTTGGCTTATTGTTTCCATTGTGTTGTATTGGATGAAATTATTGGACTGATCTCTTTGAGGTTTCTCCATCCATAACTGCATCAAGCTATCATAGGCTTCAGATTTCAAGCTGTGCAGAAATAGCGATCAGCTTGGCGAGCTCGATCCCAGACTACGCCTAAACCGATTTGAGGAACGGATTTAGCACACAACAATGCAATGACTTAAATAAATGATGCTAAAAGAAATATTGCAAAGAAATTAGAAAGTAAATCAATTAAAAACACAAAACACAACACATAATTGATGGGCGACCACAAATTCTTTATCCTTCTGCAATCCAATATTACAAAATACAAAGCCAAGTGTGCATGCGTTCCCAAACACAAGTCACCTCAAAAGATATCTGAGCTAACCTACGATTAGCCAAATTTATTACAATACATAAATTTGAGCTCCAAGCTCTGCTCAAATAAAATAATATGAAACTCCTCACTTGTTGTTGCTTGTTGCTCCAGATCGCCTTTGCTCCAAATGAATTCGCTTTAATGAATCACCCCAAATACCTGAAGCTTTCCTTGCTTAAATAGGCACCTCCTCGGAATAATCCTTAGAGAATGAACTCAGTCTGCACTGTATATCTTCATTGCATGACTTAGAAAAATCCTCAAGAGCTTGATTCATGAATCACAGAAGATACCTCTAGATCAGCAACATGTCAGCCTCAAAACAACTCTCCCAAAGAGTAAGTCTCATGCAATCACCGCACATTACCGTTATTGAGTCTGCCCAACTCACATTGACCTTAAGTGGTGCCTCAAAATTTCAAATGCCTCAAACATTGTTCAACACAACCCCCCTTAGGACCAGTCTGCTAAGTCATATATGATATTTGTCTCCATAGACCTTGATCAATGCAAAAAATTGGGCCATGCCTCCCAATTCAACTTGGATCTAAGTGTTAGATGTGTTTCCAAGTCATGTCGAGCTTGCCAAAAAGACCTCACAGTCGAGACCCATTACATCCTCCCCCACCAAAGTCATGGCACCACCCTTGAATCCAATGCACCTCCAAACCCAAAGATGCATGAGAGGTGTTTTTCTGCAACTTCATTTCTATTGTCGTGAGTTCCCCTAAAGGAACTTTGTAACCCAAAGAGTTTTTCTGCACTTCCAAGTCATCGTCTCACGAGTAGCTTTGTCCCAAATGACCAAGAACTCATGAAATAATTTTGTTCTAGATCCCCTTATGTGCATAATGAGCACTTGCCAAACTCACTTGTTTAGATTATTGACCACATTTACATGACCTTGGGTTGGAGCATTCTGGACCAAATCCTCCAAATTAAGATGACATACTCGAAGCTGCAAAACATGAAAAGTTGGATACACTCCAAGATGTAAGGGAAGGTTCAACTTGTAGGAAATCGGTCCAATCTTCTACATGACTTCAAAAAGACCATCCTATCTCCTCACCAACAAAGTAATCAGTTCCTTGGTCACCTTGAACTGAATTGGGTCCATGCGTAACATAACTTTGTCGCCAACATTGTGTTGGCTAAATATTTTGCAAGTCACTAAGACTACAACTTGCAAAATGTGTATTTTAGGTAGAAGTATGTGCAATTTCTCTCTCCTCTCAGCAATAGGGGAGGCTCCCTTCTTACCGCAGGTGGCTTCAAGTAGAACTGAACTATAACACATACAGTTCACCTTGCAACAGTAATACTAGTGACTCGATGATTGACGTAAGAACAATCAAACAAGGTAGCAGTTGGTTTATATAAAGATGAAGTGATACAATGAACTCAAAGTCTCCTGTCTCACCTCGAATAAGTACTCTAATCTATTGTCCAATACTGAAGCTCAAAGTCTTCAGTCCTTGGAGTATATCAGCCACTAGTTTCTATAGTAACCCCTATTTCCTGAAGCACAAAGTCTTCAAAAAACTTGGATTAAAGATGCTCCAATGATTTAAACAAAGAAACTATTTTAATTTGAACAAGGATCAACAAGTGCAACATAAGAATACATTCATTGATTTTCA
>MU225979.1:461005-479956 GCA_018584345.1 Thuja plicata
CTATGGAGTCAATACTTGCTGAAAATGATGATTTCTGCATTTTAGATGCCCTAGATGGGCTTTTCACTCCAAAACACAGCTAACCATGGATTCAAATCTGTTGTTTTTGTTCAACAAATGCCAAAAATCTGTTTTAAACAGCCCAAAACATACCATAGATGAGCCATTTTTAAACTTCCAGCCCCAAAAGTGGGCTTTAAAATGAAAAATACAGTCATTTTAATGACATTTTTGCACTTCCAGCTCCAAAAATGGGTTTTTTAGCTTCATTTGCATGCATTTTGGGGATGTAAAGACATGCACATCACTCTAAAATCGCCACTATGGTTGTAGACGGCTTTTTCTTGGCCAAATGCATGTATAATCAATGTGCAAAGCCTTCCAAATTCGACGTTTAGGACAGACTATTAAAAATGTTATTTTAAAACACATTTGCATATGTTTTAAAAATATGCAATGCTCTTAAAATTCGACACCTTTAGGAAACATAGTGAACAAAGAAGTAAAAACGCACTTTTGGAGTGCATGTACATATCTTTGTAAAACATGACTTCTAATAAGAAAAAGCCACTTGGAGAGTTTTAAATACATTGTTTTGAATATGCAATCGCATATAAAAACAACACTCATAAGAATTAAATACGCTCTTTAGAGGTTCAACTGCATATGTTCAAAATACATAGAATATACATGCAGTCACTATTAAAAACAACGTATTTAATATGAAAAAGACTTAGAAGTGAGTTTTAAAAAGTGTTTTGCACATTGATGACATGCAATGAAGAATAAAAACCACACCTTTTATACTTAAGTCTTTTAATTTTGAATTAATTTAATATATAACTATAGTGTTTTAATAAAGTAACATGAAATTAGATTATTTTAAAGCTAATTTCATAAAAACATTAAAAACTATAGTCAAATCAACTCGGAATGAGTTGAAATTTGAAAATGGACTACAAAATCCATTTAATATATCAAATATAATTTGAACTCGTGCAATCAACTTCAAAAACCCCACAATTTAAAGATTTTCAAAGAATATGCAGTCAGCCTGAAAAACCCCACCTTTTACATCATAACTTGAGTTATACTACCCCATTTGATGTCTAAGTTAGCTCGAAACAAGCGTATTTCAAAGGGCTATCGACTCGAGGGAAAATCAAGATTTAAAAACCCAACACAAGACTAAGAAGAACCAAACAAAGACTTGTCTTGAAGAATTAAACCTACAAAAAAAAAATTGTAGGGTTGACCCAATTTTGCCAATACAAAATTGAGGACATCACATTGAACTCAATCTTCCTACATTTCTCATCCGCAAACTTCTCAATGCGGTATGTTCCCTTAGTGAGATGATATCTCGCTAAGTCTACTCACTCATTCCAACTCTAAACCAACTTGGCAACATCAGTATCGGGTCCCTGATATCCACGCATAACTTTATGTGGTGTGAGTGGTTGTTGCCCCATCACTAACTCAAAAGGAGAGTACATCAATGAGCCACTCGTTTGCAAGTTGTAGCTGAATTAAGCTGCATCAAGAAACTTGACCCAATTGCATTGGTCGAATGCAAAAAAGGCCTCAAATAGTCCTCCAACATAACATTGATGTGCTCGGTTTTTGCATCTATCTGCGGATAATATCTCAATCTCATTAACAACCTCATCCCTACCAACTTGAACAACTCAGACCAAAACTTTGAAGTAAATCTCATAGCCCTATCGAAAACAATACTGAGTGGAATTCCCCAGTTCTTCACCATGTTCTTGAAAAAGTAGTCTGTCGCTATCTCGGTATGACACAACTGCTTGCATGCAATAAACACTGCATATTTTCTGAATCGATCTACGAATACAATGATACTCGAACATCCATCCACAATGGGTAGTTGAGTAATGAAGTCCATACTCACACTCACCTATGACTGCAATGGAATTGGTAGAGGTTGGAGAAAACCTCCATGTCACTCATTAACCGCTTTGTCCTGCTGAAAAGTGAGGAAAGTCCTCAAAAATAGCTTGAAATTATCCCTCATGTTTGGCTAATAAAATCCATGTTCAAGCAATGCCATTGTGCACTTTTGGCCTAGGTGTCCCACCTAGGTCGAGTCGTGATACTTGTGCAATAACTCTCTGTGAAAATCCTTCCACTTCATAATGCAAAACTGGTTCTTCGAGTAGTAGAGCATGCCATCTCTCAATGAAAACCTCATTGTCTATCCATCTCAGACTTGGATAAAATTTGATAAGCCTATGAGTCATTTTCCAAGCCCTTGCATATCTGATCTTGAACATCATCAACGATCACAACTTGACTGGATCCGCCCCCCAAGTTTTGTAATGCATCGAGCTAATCCTTCCTTCTTAGAGAGTCCACAACAACATTGTGCATACTTGGATTATACATGAGATTGAATTAAAAATTGGTGAGGAAATCTTTCCACATCGCTTACTTCAGCGTGAGCTTGGCTTGCATTTTGAAATATGTCAAGCTAATATTGTTTTTCTTAACCATGAACGAAACTCTAAGAAAATAATGTTGCCAAACTCTAAGGCAATGCACAATCATAGTCATCTAATTTTCATGAGCCGAGTAGATTCTCTCTCTATTATTCAACTTTTTGGAATCAAACACCACTAGATGTCAATGTTGCAATAGGATCCCTCTAATTGCATAGTTGGATGCATCCGTCTGCACCTTGTATAACTCATTATACTTTGACAAGGCTAACACTGGATCCACAATAAGCTTGCTCTTCAATGTCTCAAATGCCTCTTGTTGATGCTGACTCCATTTCCAACCCTTGTCCTTCTTCAGCAAGTCAGTCAGGGGACCTGCGATCTTGGAGTACATAGTGACAAACTTTCGGTAGTAGTTTAGAAGATCCATGAATCATCGCACCTCGTGCACATTCCTCAACAACTCCCAATTACGAATCATTTTTGGCTTCTCCGGATTAATATTTTCTAGGCCGAATAGATGTTGCGATAGCTTTACAAGCTTATGGACTTGTTCCTAAGGGACATGTGATATCATAAGATTATTTTGGCTTAGCTTGGCTAGGATTGGATGATTTGTTGTAGAGATTACTTAGAGGGTGTGAGAGAGAAGACATGTAATTCTTTGTTGATGTTGATACTAATCAAATTGTTTTTTTGGAAGAGGATTTGTCTCTTGTGTTGTAGTGCAGGTGTATAAAGAGGGATTGTATTTCCTTGACAGAGATGAGTACTTAAGCATGAGGATGGATATGTTGAGAGTGAAGGATAGTTTATGGTGATGAAGAAGGATGAATGGTTGAAGGTTAAAGGTGGTGGATTCAGTGGTGTTCTTGAATTCATTCTTTCTAATAGACTGATGATAGAGAGTGTTTAGATGTGTGATGAGTATGAGGATGAGTGGCTGAAGATGAGAGAAGGGTTTGCAAATATTGTGTTTAGTTTTATTCTTGATCTATTTGGTTCTTCTTGTGGATATGTTGGATAGTCTATTTTAGTGTAGAGGATGTGGAGATCAGCTCATCAAGTTGGTGTGTGTAGGTTTATATTCTTAACCATGAGGGTTGGGAAGCCTAATTTCAAAATGAAATCTTTTGATCAGTTGTGGATTTCTTCTATAGTTGCAAAGTGAGAGGCTCACTTTTTATCAACCCTGGGTGTCTGATGTAGGAGAATCTTGGGATCTTGGTAATATTGTATCAACCACAAATATTTCCCCTCTTGTTTGTTTTTTGTTATGTTCTAGTTGGGTAGTTTTGGTGTTTATGTTAGCGGTCGACCTGTGGTTGTTCTTTTGTGTTGCGGTCACTATAGTGTATTTTTGGTTTTGCACTGGACCTTATCCTATGATAACGCATCATTTGGATTCATCACACATGAGATTTTTCAGATTCTTTGTGAGACTTTCCTATTCTTCATTTTTCCCGGTTAGTCATTGTTTTTTTTAATCATTTTCCAATCGTTCAATGAGAATCTCTATATGTGATCGTGCCAACTCATTAATACGTTTGAGGCCCACATTATTGTGTGATCGCAAGTCTTAAATTCTTTCTTGGAGGTTATTCCTAATTTGGGGCTTGGCCTATTTGTTGAATTACATTATCTCATTTATTGGGGAATGTAAACTTTTCTAGGCCAACTAGATGTTGCAATGGCTTTATAAGCTTATGGATTTGTTCCTAAGATCCAGGTGATCTCATAAGATTATTTTGGCTTAGCTTGAATTGGCTAGGATTGTGAGGGTTTTGAGTGTAATCAGGCATGTGTGCTTGGCATGTATGACTAACATGTGAGATTGCATCTTGCAGATCTGTTGTAAACCTTGAGGATAATAATATGAAGGCTTGTGAGGCTTGTTTGTTTTTCATATCTGAGTTGTTTATGGATTGTTGTTGTGTGTTTCCATTGTGTTGACTCTTGCTGCATGATTGGACTGTCTTCATTGGAGAAACTCTTCTCATGACTGTGTCAGGCAGTATCAGAGTGAGTTTTGGTCTTGTGGTGGCAGTGATTTGAGATCTTGGACTTGTAAAGTTCTTGGGTCGTTGCTTGTGTGGTGGCAGACTAGATATGGCTCGCACCAATGAAGGACTTACGCAAGAGTTGTTGGAAGGGATTGTTATGGAAGGTTGAGTTTATATTACTGATTGATGGCTATTATGAGTTTATTAGAGTGTGATTTGTTGATGCGGTGGTTGATTGTTTGTTCCTAAGCTCGCTATCTAGTGGAGGGCTTGTTGTCGGATGGCATAATGTAGATCTAACCTACGACATTAGAGGATTTGTACGATGATAGATTAGAGAGTAGTTGTTACTGATTGTGAAGCTTGGAGCAGGTTGTGCTCCTCGAGACATCCTGTTGGTGGACAAATTGCCAATTTGAGGTAGGATGAGAGCATGTTCAATAGATTGTTGATTGAGAGGCAATTGAGATCTTGCAGTCAGATTATCGAGCAGAGGTAGTTACACCTTGTGAAGGGGGAGAGGTCACTAGATAGGATGAACCCTAGAAGTGTGAATAAAATGTTTGAAGACCTTAGGGTTGAGTTGAGGTCTGATATTTGTAATGCTATGGCTGGTTTGAGGAGGAATTTTGAACCTGAGAGTGAGTGTCAAGAAGCTATTGAGGAGTTGAATAGGTTGAGTTGGCATCTATTGGTTAAGAAGTGGATTATTTGGCCTGTTAGAAGTATTTTTCAAAGGATGAGAAAGTAAGTTAGGGTTATCGTTGATAAATAATTTAAGCTTGATGAGGTATGTACACATGTGAATGCTTTGACAAAGATTGTAGAGAATAAGGTAGATATGGTTATGGGTGAATTTCATAATCTTTTGATTGGATCTGATGAGCTAGTTGAGGAATGTCTTGTTATTGAGGAGGATAATGAGATTGTTGATATTGAAGAGGTTGATGTTGCTAAAGTTGGAATTGAGAATCCTTTGGCTAGATTTGATAATCTTGTTGGCGTTGTTGAGTTTTATATTGATTACAGTAGGGGTGTTACTGTTGATGAGATTAGTGAGTATGAGAGGGCTTGTGATAAGACTCTTAGTTGTGATTATGTGTGTGGTGTGATGATGAGTTGCAAACTGACTTGTTTTAGTTGAGTGCTAATTTGTTGTAGAGATTACCTAGAGGGTGTGAGCGAGAAGACATGTGGTTCTTTGCTGATGTTGATACTAATAAGATTGTTGTTGTAGAAGAGGATGTTGTCTCTTGTATTGTAGTGTAGGTGTGGAAAGAGGAACTGTATTTCCTTGACATAGACGAGTACTTGAGCATGAGGATGGATATGCTGAGAGTCAAGATGAAGATAAAGTTGATGGTGATGAAGAAGGATGGATGATTGAAGGATAAAGGTGGTGGATTCAGTGGAGTTCTTGAATTCATTGTTGTTTTTAGACTGATGAAAAAGAGTGTTCAGATGTGTAATAAGTATGAGGAAGAGTGGTTGAAGATGAGAGTGTTCGAAACACGAAGGGGGGGGGTGAATCAATGTTTAGCTAATTATTCAATTTCAGCAAATTTAAACATAAATCAATTATATATCACTTGAAGCTTAACACAAGATCACATAACACATAATATGATTATGGGGAAACCTTGATTAGAGAAAAACCCCGGTGGGAATAGTACCCACAAATATTTCACTAGTATAATGAACCTGTTAAACTTCCTTTGCCTTGTTAGGAGTAGTCTTTACAATGCGAGTACAATGACCTGGTTAATGGCCTGACCCTGTTAGGATTCTTTTACAAACAACCATGTTAGGGGTGAGGACTCACTGTCCAAGAGCTCACTGCTCAATGAAAAATAAGGCTACAACCTCCTGAGAATAGATATGCACTATATCCAAAAGTGAACTGTTGTATATGACACAGATGTCTGATCAGTTCTAGTTATGCGCTTATGTTCTTATCTTCTTTAGGGGCTCTATCTCATGCTGGCATCTTTACATTGCTCTGCTCGACTTATTTCTTCGACGTATTCTAATACAAAATTGCATGTCATATATATATATGTCCGTGCCTGAATAGACGCGACTAGAGACAAGACCTTAGTTGGCCCAAAAACAAAATATACAACGCTTCCAAACTAATTGGCTTAAGCGTGATTACATAGGCGATTAAGACATGATTAAAAATACACTATAATAGGCGCATAACCTTTACAAAATAAAATGTCATACGTTGATCCAAAATCTGAGGTCGGCTCTGTGCTCTGTTTCCTGAATTGCTAGAGGCACCTCAACTTGCTGTAACTTCTTCGTACTATCTTTCCATACCATGCATGTATAGACTTAACATATTAACATATCATAAAGCTTATATATGAACACACATATCCTGATTCGATCTTCCACACGTGCGCTGGTGCTTTGATCGACTGTGAACCTCTATTCTCTTCTGTCTTCCATACTTAGCCATTTCTGTCTTCCAAATTTTCTTGACAAAACTTTGTATGACTTTGTTGCCATAATGACAACACAAAATGAGTCATAATTACTCTGATTGTCAACTTTCCAACAAAGAGAAGTGTTTGCATATCTTTTGTTTAGTTCTATTTTTGATATGTTTGGGTCTTCTTGTGGATTTGTTGGCTGGTCTATTTTAGTGCAGGGGATGTGGAGATCAGATCAGAGAGTTGGTGTGTCCAGGTTCATATTCTTAACCATGAGGGTTGGGAAGCCTAAGGTCAAAGTGAAATCTTTTGATCAGTTGTGGATTTTTTCTACAACTACAAAGTGAGAGGCTCACATTTTATTAACCCTAGGTGTCTAATGCACGAGCATCTTGGGATCTTGGCAGTCTTGTATCAACCAAAAATATTTCCCTTCTTGTTTGTTTGTTGTTCTGTTCTAGTGTTTCTATAAGTGGTCGATCTATGGTTGTTCTTTTGTGTTCGTGGCTTCGTGATGGACCTTATCCTATGATTGCACATCATTTGGATTCATCACACATGAGATTTTGCAGATTCTTTGTGAGACTGTCATGTTCTTCATTTTCTCGGCTAGTCATTGTGTTTTTTGATCATTTTCCAATCATCCGATGGGAATCTCCGTACGTGATCGCATCTCTTAAATTCTTTCTTGGAGGTTTTTCCTACAGATTTGGGTCCTGACCTATTTGTTGTATTACATTTTCTCATTTATTGGGGAATGTATTATTTTCTAGGCCAACTAGATGTTGTGATGGCTTTATAAGCTTATGGACTTGTTCCTAAGGGACATGTCATCTTATAAGATTATTTTGGCTTAGATTTGGTAGGATTGTGAGGGTTTTGAGTGTAATTAGGCTTGCGTGCTTGGCATGTATGACTGGAATGTGAGACCACATTTTGCAGATCTGTTGTAAAGCTTGAGGATGATAATATGAAGGCCTGCAAGGCTTATTTGTTGTTCATATCTGAGTTGTTTATGGACTTTTTTTGTGTGTTTCCATTCTTTTGACTCTTGTTGCATGGTTGGATTGTCTCCTTTGGGGAAACTCTTGCCATGACTGCATCAAATGTGAGGCACATGAGTTTTTTCGTACCCCACTTTAGATACTTTGCTTGAAGATCAAATAGATATTTTTCTTTACCAAAACCTAATTTCTTGATACCCATCTCAATCTCATGAACAATGAAAAGCTTAATAGTAGTGTTGACCAAGGGGGGATTGTCAAACTTAGAATTTTTCTCATAAAGATTCCTTGTTTAATTAAACCACCGAGAAGATGCAATATTAGTTTCCATTTTCTTTTTTCTTGGCTGTAAATCTTTCCAAAATGGGCCTTGTGATCATGAAATCAATTTTTTTTCTTTCTTAAAATCTACTTATAAGCTTTGATGTTATTTTTCCTTGTTTGACTCTTTCAAATTTCTCCTTGCCTCTTTGTGTTCTTCATCAAATGAAGCATTAACTAGAAAGCAATTTATATCAAAATTCCTATTTTTTTGCCCTTTTACACTCAAAAAGCGCATTTTGAATCAAATTTGTTAGTGTGTGACTTTGAAGGCCATGCAATGGGATTTTATGCCTCTTAGAAATTTTCTCAAGCACTAACTTGATTGTACTACAATTTTTTTGAGTCCAAAGAATTATGCCCTTTGATGAAGATTGCTAAATACATTGATTTTTTCGTCCTACTTTGCATCTTTTTAGTCCAAGAGATGCTTAAATAAATAGGGTTGTGATCAAAATTCAAATCCTAAATTTGTTCATGAATCAAAACATCCTCCATATTCTCACACAAGTCATGTGAGAAAATTGCATAATCCACTACACTTACACCATTTTGCGTATTACATGTGAAATTACCAAACCTCATCCATCTAGCCAAACCATTGTAAATGAGAAAATCAAATGCTCCCAAAGAGTAAGTAGCCGCTCCCCAAAAAGGTTGTAGCCATCATTATCTTTTTAAACTCTTGCCCATTGATTATTGCTTTCTTCTATGAGCCAAAAGCGATTGCAATCTTCCTTAAAACGAAGAATGCTAGCTTGTTCATTTGTAGTCCTAGCATTGAAACCATCCACTAGAAGGACTTCACCTAGCTAAAAATAAATTGCAATATCTATTTTAAATGTTGTAAAGGGATCTTTGTGGTCAAGCCCCCTAATTTTGTGGATTTTTGAAACTTTTGGAGCAAAACAATATTTTGCAATCCTAACAAGATTTCCATTTTTTGAGATTTTAAACCAAATGAATTATTTATTCAAGTCTTCCTTTTCTAGCTGAATGCAACGACCTTATTTTTCCCTCACTAAGATCATAATACCCCCATGTCCTTTTCCATCTCCTACTGTCATGTTCTACATTGCTTGTTGATTCCTATTTGATGTAGGAGCATCCTGGGGTAGTTGGAAATCCTGCATGTTGGAGTGCTTTGACCTTGGTGTTGAAGAACTTGGTTGGTATGGTATTGCTTGGTTGCAGTGTTGGCCGAGGAACTCGGTTGCTGAAGGGAGGCTTGGTCATTGAAGAACTTGGCAAACTTTGGTGCTTGACATGTGTTGTGGCTCGGCGATGCCTGGCTTTATCGATAGTTTGCTGACACTCGACAGTTTGGCTTGTCGACTGGTGTTCTTGCAGATCTGGGGGGCCGACTTGGTGCATTTAATTTGTGTAGCATGTGATCATGACATAGATCGATCATGGGGATGTGTGTGGACCTATTTGGGTCTTGGATCTTTATCCTATGTGCATTCAATATTTGTTTGCAGGCCGACTTGTGGCTTGATATGTATTTAATGTAAGGGTTTACATATTGACGTGTGGTCATGCTAGTATTTAAGGGGGTCTGGGGTAGAGTTGAAGTAGCAAGTAGGTAGAGCAGAGATTCAAGTTAGCAATCTACTTGCGAATTTGTGAGCAGAGCTGGAGGCTGAGGCTTAGGAACAAGGAGATTTCTTGGAGGCCTGTGTGCACAAGTTTAGATCTTGTTAGATGTTTCTACCAGATTGTTGTGCCCCGTTGTTGCAGATCTGGCTAGCTAGGGTTAGGGTTGAATTAGATCTTGAGAGATCTTGCCGAACTATTATTTTCTTTGGTAATTGGTCGCAATCGGGAAGACCTTTCAACCCGACACATTGCATGTAATAAGTTGTTTTATGAATAAAGATATCAGATTGTTATTAGATCTTGGTTTCCTAATGAGATTTCATTGTGTGGTTATTAACTGGGGGCTTGGACATCTCCTTTGGGGATTCTCCTGCCTTGCACTACGTCAGGTGGTATCAGAGCTTGAAGTTCCTAAGTGTGTGGACAAATCACTGAGGGTGAGGCAGTTTGCACCAGGACCTTGAGTTGGAGAGTTTGTGATTTGTTGCATAGGGTATTTGAAGATCTTGGAAGATGCCTCCAAGAAGATTGGACCCTAGGGCAATTGCAGATCTCTGTGATGTTGTGGAGTTTAGGGTTACAGAGAAGGTTAAAGCAGATTTTAGATCTGAGATGGACTTGATGAAGAATGTTATGATCACTGAGATCATAAGGGCTATGACTGGTGTACCTCAGAATGTGGGCACTGAGGATGGTTATGAGGAAGTTGTTGAAGACTTTGAAGCTGTTGGATTTAGTGGAAAGGATATAACTGACCATGTGGAAAGATTTATGGATGACAGAGCTAGTTGGTTAAATAGATCTAGCACTCGGCTAAAGTTGAAGCATAAGATGGATGTTTCTAATTTCTCAGGTACTTTGAATCTTGAAGACCTGATTGATAGGATTGGTGAATTGGAAGACTACTTCCAGTTAGAGGATATTGATGATCCACTCAGAGTAAAATTGGCACAAACTAAGCTGAAAGGGCATGCTGCTCTTTGGTGCAAGGAATTGCAATGGGATAGAGAAGAGGAAGGTGAATTGAAGATCACGAGATGGAGATTGATGGAGACTAAGTTAAAGGCTAAGTTCATACCTGCTAACTATGAACTTGAGTTGTTTAAGAGGTTGCAGAATCTGAAATGGAAGGATTTTTCTGTGAAGGATTGTATCGAGGAGTTCTATAAGTTGACTATTCGGTCTGGGCATAGAGAACTTTCCAAGGAGAAGGTAGCTTGGTATGTTAATGGTTTGAGATCCAATATTCAGGATGAGATTGGTATGCTGAATATTCATTTGGTTGAGGATGCTTATCAGTATGCTATGAAGGCAGAAGACAAGTTGAAAAGAAAACATCAAGGTGGATCTAGAGGGAAGGAGAAATAGGATTACTCAGTCAAGGACAAGCCGACTGCTGAAGATGACCCAAAACTTGTTGAGCCAAGGAAGAGGATAGGTAAGGTTGCCTTTAAGGGTACTTGTTTTCATTGAGGTGAAGAAGGACATATAGATTTTGAATGTTCCTAGAAGACTAGTGACCAAAGAGCTGTTATGGTGAATGAGGCTGAAGATTTGGTGAATGAACTTGAACAAGGAGGAGACAGTTTGTTGGCTCAATGAGTACTATTTGGTAAGAGAGTACTGGAACCTTGTCAAAGGAGTAATTTTTTTAGAACTCGTTGTAAGTCTTCTGGTAAAATCTATAGTGTGATTGTGGATGGTGGTACTACTGATAACCTTGTAGCTGAGGAGATGGTTCAGAAACTTGGTTTGAAGAGAGTAAGACATCCTTGTCCTTATAGGATTGGTTGGTTGCAAGATGTACATGCTTTAGAAGTGAGGGAGCAATGTCTTGCTAGCTTTCAGATTGGCCAGTATAAGGATTAAGTGTTGTCTGATATTGTGGACATGAGTAGTTGTCACATATTACTCGGTAGACCTTGGCAATATGATTGCAAGGTTGCACATGATTGTGTCAAGAATGTGTTTTCTGTTGAGAAAGATGGCATAAAGTTTTCATTGATGCCTTTGTAGAATGAAGAACTCGGTAGGAGGAACCTGAGCTTTGGGAGCCAAGTTGAGTTGAAGGATTCTGAAAGGGCTAGAGATTAGTATGAGGAACAAACCTATGGAGTGTCAAGGAAAGACTTGAGGAGGCAAAGGAAGCAGAAGTGGATTTAGGGTAAGAGTGTTGAAGACTTGGAGGACATGTATGTGAAGAACCAGTTTAGGATTTATGTGTTGAATCCTGTAAGATGTCCTTTCAGCCTTTAAGAACATCTTTTCGCACCTAGGGTGTCTAATGCAGGAGCATCCTGGGGTAGTTGGAAATCCTGCATGTAGGAGTGCTTTGACCTTGGTGTTGAAGAACTCGATTGGTATGGTGTTGCTCAGTTGCAATGCTGGCCGAGGAACTCGATTTCTAAAGGGAGGCTTGGTTGCTGAAGAACTCGACAAACTCTAGTGCTCGGTGATGCTTGGCTTGCTTGACAGTTTGCTAATACTCGACAGTTTGGCTTGCCGACTGGTGTTCTTGCAGATTTGGAAGGCCGACTTGATGCATTTAATTTGTGTAGCGTGTGATCGTGATGTGGATTGATCATGGGGATGTGTGTGGACCAATTTGGGTCTTGGATCTTTATCCTATGTGCATTTAATATTTGTTTGTGGACTGACTTGTGGCTTGAATATGTATTTAATGTAAGGGTTTATTTGCAACAGGCTAACTTGTGGTCGTGCTAGTATTTAAGGGGGTATGGGGTATAGAGCAAAGATTCAAGTTAGGAATCTAGAGTTGTGAATTTGTGAGCAGAGCTAGTGGCTGAGGCTTAGGAACAAGGATATTTCTTGGAGGCATGTGTGCACAACTTTAGATCTTGCTAGATGTTTCTACCAAATTGTTGTGGCATGTTGTTGCAGATACAGCTAGCTAGGGTTAGGGTTGAACTGGATCTTGAGGGATCTTGCAAAACTGTTATTTACTTTATATTTGGCCATAACCGGGATGGCCTTACAACCCAACACATTGCATGTAATTAGTTGCTTTATGAATAAAGATATCAGATTGTTATCAGATCTTGGTTTCCTATTGTGATTTCATTGTGTGGTTATTAGCTGGTGGCTTGGACATTTTCTTTGGGGATTCTCCTGCCTTGCAGTGCGTCACTATTATACACAAGGCGTTAAAGGCATGTAAAAGATCTCACAGTAGAAAGAGGGTTGCAAATACTTTTCCAACTAATTCATGGTATGATGAAGAGTGAAAGGCAGGCAAGAGATCTACAAAAGGGAAAGATCCGAGCATAGAAGACAAGAAGAAATATGCAAAACTGGTCCAAACTAAAAAAGAGGAGTATGTAAATGCAAGATGGAGGGAGTTAATATCTCTGATTAAATTAATTCTTAAATATTTCTAGAAAGAATTGTAGTAGAGGAAAAAACAAATTGAAAATAGTATTACAGATACTCAATGATTAGAATACACAAAGTTACTTTATGAGCAGATTCATGAGAAGAACTCCTCTCCCATTGCAAACACTTCATTGGAGCTCTTCTCGGTGGATGATATCAAATGAGGAATAAAGAAGTTAGAAAATGGTAAGGCAAGTGACATTGATGGGCTTCAAGCTGAATTTCTAAAGTGGGGACTTGATCTCCTTGCCCCTCACATAAAACGAGTCTTTAACAAGGTCTGCTAGGATGGCTGGACTACTAGTGTGGTTATCCCTTTATTTAAGAGTGAGGACATTAATAATCCTTCTAATTATCACACTATTATGGTTAACCCTCTTTTCAGCAAACTTTTTGGGAGCATGGTGGAATGTAGAATCAACAGTTGGGCGTAAGGGGAAGGAAAAAGAGAAAAAGGGCAAGCAGGTTTCAGACCTAGACATTCTACTATTGATCATTGTGTCACTCTTAGGAATTTGATAGAGAAAATATGGGACAGCTAGGGGGGAGAAGCATATTGATATTTTGTGGACTTTAGGAAAGCCTTTGATATGGTACCTAGAGACAAGCTATGGAACAAAATGAAAGAATTAGGCATTCCCGATGTGTATAGAGAAATAATACATAAACTTTATCAGAGAGTTAGAGCCAAAATTAGAACTAAGGATGGAATCTTTGAGTGCTTTGGTAGTGACATTGGTGTGAAGCAGGGGTGCCCATTATCTCCCACTTTGTTTGGCTTATATATTGATAAACTTGAATCTTGGTTAGACAAAATTAATGGTGAGGGGGTCCAATTGGCTGGGTATGTGGTGAAGCTTCTTTTATATGCCGACAATCTTATCTTGATATCAAAAACAACTTAGGGATTAAAAGATGTTTTAGAGGCTTTGGAATGCTTTTGTCAGGAAGCGGGGATGCAAGTGAACATTACTAAGACAAAAATCATGATTTTTTATTTGAGAAGAAAGGGAGAAACATACTGAATTTCTTTTCGAAGGTAACCCATTAGATATTGTAAAAGTATACAAATATTTGGGGATTGACTTCCATTATAGGCTTAGCTGGGAGACTTGTAGAGAAAAAAGGATACAGGGAGGGTGCAAAGCATCCTATCTGCTTCAAATTAGATGCAAAAATGTTGAGCTTTGGAATTGGAAAACCAAGAAAACTCTTTTTGGTTTGCTGGTCACACCGGTTGTTCTTTACGGCTACCAGATTTCGGGGGCAACATGACAAAGTGTGGATGGAGACAGTTAGAGATGATCCATAAGCACTTAATCACTAGCAGTATCAAAGTCAAAGCCTCAGTGCCATATAAAATTCTATTAGAAAAAGCCACTATTTTCCCATTGGAGGTAGCAACGATACCTCGGTTAATAAGCTATTTAAAGAAACTTGAAAACATGGATAACCAACGATGACCCAAAATTGTGATGAAAGAGGGTTTGGATCGCAAGAAGAAGACTTGGATGAAACAAAACATAAAGTGGCTGAGCACGTGGAGCATCAAGCTACAAGATTGTCCTAATACCAATATGTAAATAAAGAAGTTTGTCATGGGAAATTTTCAAATTGCCATGTGGTCTAATAACATGGGTCGAAAAAAGACACATTACATAGAAGTGTTCAATCCATCCCAAGAACATGGGGATAAAGCTTACCTAGGGGAAACTATTAAAGTTAAGTCTAGGGTGTTAGTGGCTCAGCTGAGGACATGCTCACATCCTCATATGCGAGACATGTAGATGGAAAAGGCCCAAAGAGGAGTGGGAGGAGAGGATTTGCAGGTTTTGCGAAAAATGTGCGATTGATACCGAATGATACTTTCTCTTTGAGTGCACGACATATGAAGACATTTGGGCTTCGTATGAGGTCATCCTAAAGGCTGAGTGTATGATAAAAATGTGTCACACTTCTATGGGTCATTCCATCCAAGGTTGTTCAAGAATGAGGCCTCAAATATCGACTCACAACTCTCTAGTCATGGAGTGCAAAGGTGTGAAATGGAGGCCCTTAGATTGACCTAGTTAGTGCCCATGCAAGTACACCATGAAACAAGAGATTCAATGAATGAAAAATGAGATCTACTCTATATAATTGCAATGCATAAAAGGAAATTAATCTAAATGATAACAATGCATGATTAATCTATGAAAGGAAATATGGATGCAATATTAATCTATGAAAGGAAACATGAATCTAATCTACATGAATAGCCATGGATGCAAGAAGAAGAAGACAAAAAGAGGGAAGTTGCAATATCCAAGCTTGAGTGCTCAAATCCTCCTCCAAAATTGCTCTCCAAACCTGCAGCATAACAATACTATGAAAAAGAGGTATCTTAAAATGAGAAGGAGAGATTTCCTTATATAAGAAAGTGAAAGGTTAAGATTAAGAGGCAAAAATCAAAGGCTATGATTAACATGCAAAAATCTCACTACTTAGGAAGATGTGAAGAAAAATAGATTTTATTTAATTTATTTCCTTTTTCATCAAATAAAGTGCTTTAAGTGGGGATTTTTATTTATTTAATTAAAAGAGGGGTTTTCTTTTAATTAAATAAATTAGAAGAATTTTATTTAATTAAATGGGAGGAATTTAATTTAATTAAATAAGATGAATTTTATTTAATTAAAAGGGAGATTAAATGTTTTAATTAAATAAAAATGATCAAACCTTGGGAAATATTGAAATAATTGAATTTGATCAAGGAAATTGATTTGAATTGAAAATGTTCCAAAGCATTGATTCAGGATTTTGATAAAATGATAAATGGGGACCAAAGTCTAGGCGACCATTTTAGGGTGCATACATTTGCCCCTCTTTGACTAATGTGTGATCATTCTGGGAACACATGTAGTCCAAGAATGCAGTTGAAGTGTGAGATCAATTTGGGATCACAAAACAATACAGACATCAACACTGTTGTTTGTAAGTAATTGACATCAGAACAAAAAATAAGTTGATTGCAAAATAAGACAAGGTCAACACCGTTGTAAATAAGTAATTGACATGTTCGAGATAAGAATCTCAAGCAAGGTTGATATAATTGATAAAGATGAATCAAAGATTGAAGTTTGATAGGTACTGCCCCCTCGTGATCGAAATCGAAATGAGATAGAGGAGAAACAACAAATTGATAAATTTGATCAAATTAAACTAAAGATAAGGTTCTTGATGTAAGATGAAAGATATAAGGATCAAAGAACCAAGGTAGATCATCAAGCACGAAAGATTATGCCCCAAGGTTGAATTAGAAGAGAAGAAGAAGAAGAAGTGGGGTGAAAGTGAATGGAAGATAGAAGTTTGGAAGAGGTGGAAAGAAATAGAAGTTTGGAAGCATGAAAGAGAATTTGTCTCAGGAAAGAGAATGCCCCAAAATCAATCAACTGTTTAAGATAGAAAATTTTGATTGAGATCACAAAAGAAGATAAGGAAATGAATATCAGAACGTGATCACAGTTGATTAAAAGTCCACAAGAAAGATGAAGGAAACCCTCGCAAACTCATAATGCAGCCTAAAAATGCAAACTAACATGAGGTCTAACAATGCAAGCTACATGAAAATGCAAAGGTGTACTTGCAATAGAGCAACTGTAACATAGGACTTTGTGTTCATCATTCATAAGAGAATGTTAAGGAACTTATTTTCATCATCGGGCCATTATTAATGGACATCGAAAAATCACACAATCATCACTAGTCACAAGTGCAACTATGAAGATATGAATGTGATTTATGTCGGATTGGAATGTGGAAAGATTCTAACATAAGCATCAAAGACATAAAGGTCGAGATGACTGTGATGTTAGCTTACCCAATTTAATATAGCAAAACCACGCTCGCATCAAGGTATAGAGGCCAGGATAACCAGCAGAATGGTTGTGCAAAAACAATGAAGCATAAAGAAGGAAGCGAATAAAAACATGTTCCATGCCTCAAGTCCTCTAGCTATGCATTCCAGAGAGACTTATTAGACAAGGACACTCAACGAAAATCGATAACAGTCATCACACAAAGAAAAGATCATGACATAGCTCAAGCATTAAGTGTTGCGTTTAAAAATTTAAGTGTGTTAACTGATACTGAGTTTTGAGGATAAGGATCGAATGCTTGCAAGCAGGTAAGATCACATGACGAAACCAGGTAAGACCAAACCGATAAGTGTTGAAAAACACTCGATGTCAGGGGTTGTATTGAAAAATACAGTTGAGGTGGTGTTGAAAAATAGTATTTGTGAGGTGTCTTAAAGCCTAACGCATCCAAGAGACCAAAACTAACACAGTTATGCCCCCTAGACAAAGACAAAGACCAATTCCAGACCAAGGCAACAAGGACAAAGCATGATGGAGAAAGGCTAAATGTCGAGGACACGCGCTAAGAAATAGGGGTGTAAAGGCCTCAAGTAACGCATGTTTCCAGGTTTTCACCTCTTGGATTTTATAACAATTTTTTCTTTCATTTTTTTCATTTTTTTTTCACTACTTTTTATAATTTTTTTAAATTTTTGCTACCAAGGCGCTTGTTTCCAAGTTTTCACCAAGGCACTTTTTCTATTTTTTTTGAATTTTTTTGTATTTTTGAAATATATAATTTTTTTGAAGATACATCAAAGCGCCTATTGCTAGGTTTTCACTAAGATGATCATTTTTTCAAGACATTTTCAGATTTTCAGAATTTTTGACAATATATCCTTTTTTTTTTAGTTTTTTCAGGATCAATAAGTATGTACAAAGGATGCCCCCAAACAAAATGTGCATCAAACTCCCAAGCAAGATCACATAGTGTAGTCCCAATATTTAGCAAAGTAGAGGACAAGAGGGATTAACACGCTGGTGGAAGAGATGGAAGACAGGAGAATGAAGGGAAGAAATCCTCAAAGGCAAACTCCTCAAGACTACCCAAGCTAGGGAAAAAGAAATATCATGTAAATCACATTTGGACAAGCAATGAAAGGCCAACATAGGATAAGTCACAAAAGCGTAATGCAAGAGCAGGAAAGGATGCAGTCCAAAGGTGTAGATATGTCAAGAGGCTTCATAGCACTATTTTTTACTCTTTTTTTTTTAGATCAAGACCAAAGGGGAAAATGATAGCGATAGGTGAAAATGAATGGAGGAAGATAGATATGAAGGCTAAACATGAAAGGAATGAAAGCAAGATCATCGTAAGATAGCTCACACGATAGCCCAAATGTTCGTATATAGATCAACATTGTCAAGATCAAAGAGAGGATACAGAATGGATGAAGAACTATGCATGATGCCTGATTGCCAGATTTTCATCATGGTACCTATCCAAGGCGCCACAAGGGAGTGGTTTTCACCATAGGACGAAAAAATATTTTCTTTAATTTTTTTTTTTATAATTTTTTTTATTTTTTGGAAGAAGGCAAGCTTTTTAGATAATGCTCCTTGAAAGGATAAACCATAATATGCCAAGGATTCAAAATGATATGCTCAAAGATGCCGATAGGGAAAGGAAGATGAAAGAGAAAAATGGAGCATAAGGTTTTATGCAAAGCGAGTGAGGTTGGAAGATAGGATGAATAGACAAATGAGGAAAAAAGATAGAAGGTAGAAGGATAGTGAATGGAAGGATTGTGAAAGGGTAGACGGAAAGGAAGGCAAGATCAACGTCAATACACACCTTGAAGGGTGGCAAGAGGATGGAGGAAATGTGAATGAAG
>MU225979.1:483055-493795 GCA_018584345.1 Thuja plicata
ACAAAATAAATCACAATATAAATTAAACATTATTCAATAATAATAAAAAATAAAAAAATGGACAAAATCAATCACAATATAAATTAAACATTATTCAATAATAATAAAAAATTATAAAGTCTCTATCGAATTCCAATTCCAATTCGAAATGTACAACCAAACGCGGAAGTTGGAATTTGTCAATTCCAATTCCAATTTCGAAATTGGCAACCAAACGCAGAAGATGGATTGACTAATCCATCTTCCAGGTCAACCAAACGGTCCAAATTATAACCCGAAGATGCAAAACTAGGATTTCAAAACCTGGTTTTGTGATAATAAGGTTTTGACTCAATTCCAATTCCTGCAAACAAACGGGGCCTAAGAGGAAAAGAATCAAGAAGATGTGAAGATCTTAGGAAGATGTGAAGAAAAAGAGATTTTATTTAATTTTCATTTAATTTATTTCCTTTTTCATCAAATAAAGTGCTTTTAAGTGGGGATTTTTATTTATTTAATTAAAAGAGGGGTTGAAGAATTTTATTTAATTAAATCAGATGAATTTAATTTAATTAAATAAGATAAAGTTTATTTAATTAAAAAGGGAGATTAAATCTTTTAATTAAATAAAAATGTTCAAACCTTAGGAAATATTGAAATAATTGAATTAATTGAATTTGATCAAGGAAATTGATTTGAATTGAAAATGTTCCAAAGCATTGATTCATGAATTTGATAAAATAATAAAATGATAAATGGGGCCCAAAGTCTAGGCAACCATTTTAGGGTGCATACACTGACAACATGTACAATTTATTTGAGGAGGATAAGATCAAGCAGACAACTAGTTTGATTGTCAAGATTCATAGCAGGAGATCGATTATGGAAAAGAATATGGAGTTAGTATATGATTGTGATTCGTGGTCCCTTAGACTGATGGTCTCGTGAATGCCATTAAAAACCTTCATTCATTCATTCAATACCCTTCAAACAAAAGCGTCTTGCACCCTTCATGCCCCTGTTTCTATGAGACAAATTATGTCTCTATATTGTACAATGGACCCTAACCTGAGTCCCCACCTCCAAAGGTAACCTTTGCAATTCCAACAATCTAATCTAAATGAACATTTAAATAAATTTTTATAAATTTAATGCTGGCACGACTCTCTACAAAAGCGTCACATACAAACCTAAACTGGTGTAGGATCACAACAATCGAGATTGATTCCAACTAGCTTTTCACCGTGTTCCCGGGGCCCTCATTAGGGAATAACGAAGTCCAGGTCACCTTATTATGGAGTTTCTTACCCCATCATCTAAATTCCTTGGCCTCGAGGGCAAGTCCTTGCCGACGGCTGTTGCCTTTAAAGAAACTTTTGAATAACTTGTCGTGGAAGCCATTTCTTTCTTTTTTCTGCTGCAAACCACGCGGCAGGCCTTTTCAATACCACGTACTCAGCGGACGATCATCGTCACGAAATAACTCTCGCTTGCCACTGTGCTGACCAAAACTTCTCGATTTTATTACCTCTATATGCCAGGAAATTAAAAAGCCATGGTAACCTGTGGTGCCAGTTCCTTTGCCTACAATGGCTCCCTGTGCGCCTGCAATCCAGGCTATGTGAAAACTTCAAGCGGGTGCACATTGTTCAGTACGGATACCGGAAACTGGACCAGCGAATCAGGGGTTGGGGCTAAGGACGAGAATGCCTTTACTCAGACAGTATTCTCGTTCAATTCGCTTAAAAATGTTACACAGTCGCAGGCACTATTTCTTGAAGTCACCACTTTAGCTGTATTGTTGTGGTTGGTGTTATGCATTGTGCTAAGATTTTGTCCTCTCAACGATGGGCGCACACGGTGGTTTCAGCTGCGCTATTGGCTCACTCGCCTTGATTTCTTCTTTTCCACTCGTCATTGTCTGGTAAGTTCTCCCTTCCTAATGTTTTTCGAGAAATTGAAGTTTCATGGTATAAGAATGACCTTGATCAAAATTTACCACCAATTGAGCAGTGATTGTTTCGGAAATTTCCCGTTTTAGAATTTAAAGGTCAATTTTGATTTGCAGTCAGCTAAGCTCAAGTCTCACTTTGGGCTCGAAGCGCAGAGTGTATGAAGCTTCGCTGCCCTGGGACTCATCCCAGCCCTGCAAACAGTTAAATTCCAATTTGTCTCATCTTTCTGTATCTAGAAACAGGGTTTTTCCTATTAGTTAAGAATTGACTCACAAAATTGTCACCCTAAAGTGGGAAGATCAAACATCTTACCTTTATGTATCTGGCAGTAGGGTTTATTGTATCCACTCGGAAGTTGTATCGAAAGGTTTTGATTCCATAGCGAAAGATAAATAATCTCTTCTTCCCGTACTTGGCAAGAGCGTATGTCCTATTCAATTGAGTATTGGCCCGAAGCATTCTTGGGAGGAGAGGATTTGTGCTATCCAACTGGGAATCAACTCGGATGATTGGGACCTAAAAGTGGAAGGATTTAATATTGTTACCGCATCCCAGCAAGACGATTAGTTCTATCCAATCAGGTGGTGGGTTTGAAATATTTTGATCCAACTGGGGAGAATAAATAATCCCACCTTTGGGTTCTCAGCAAGACGTTTACTCCTATCCAATTGTCTATTATCTTGGAAAATTTCAACCTGGTAGTGAGAGGATTACTAGTTGCACCCCTGTGTCCTTGCCAGGAGAGTTTGGTTTACCTGATTGGGCATTGGATCGACAGATTTTCATCGACAGTGGGAAGAGATTCATTTGCAATCCCGGCGACAGGAGGACTACTCTTAATGGCAGGGAGAATCTGCCACAATCCTGGTAGAGGGCCCGTTCTTTACCTCCGCATATCCAATAAGAGGACACTTTGTACCACTCAATTGAGGCTTGAAGGATTTTGAGAAGAACCAAGGACTTATCATGAGTGTAGTTAGATGAGTATTTGAGTAAGTGAGATGTCGATTTCCAGTGGGTGAGGTGCAGAGCTCAATGCTAAGCATACACGGATTAGGACATTTGAATTTGAGAGCTTGCATCTGGAGAAGCTCTCCTGCAGGAGTTATGCACTTGTTACTGAAGGACAGCTTGACGTTCCAGTTTTTATACTGACCACAGGAGGAAAAGCCCATGATCTCGCCTCTATGTACCCAGTAATAAGTGTTTCTTTAACTGATTGGGTTTGCTCTTCTATGAATAATCATTTGAACCTGAAATCATGATGTTTGAATCCTTAAGGACTTGAAAGAAACCTATTAAGGGTCAGAATAGAGGTCTACGGTGGAGCTAGGTAGCTGTGTAATACTAATAGCTTCTGTGTGGTGCCATGGTTATGGTATTGATGTCTGGTGTGAGACAAGGTAATTTTAAATTGAACTACAAATTTGAAAATAGTAATTTTAAATTTGACAAAATTCATATTTAGAGAGTGTGATAAAAACTAATAAACTCGCGATAAAATTTTGATCATGGGAGTCTAGAGGTGTGGCAATTTATGGTCATTAAGGTACCACCAAGAGTGATCATCCTTCCTAAATTTATTATAGAGAGTAGAAACACTTTGAATAGTGGAGGCTATAAGTCAGCAAACTCTTTTGTTGACTATTGCATCACAATATGGCAGCACCCTTGTCAACATAGCAAGGGGCTCTTTAGTGTAATATTTGGGAGTCAATGCAAAGGCAAAAGATGGAGAGAGGTGGTCATTTTGTTCCATTGCTCCACACAATTTGGTTGCACCTCTTTGAAGAAAGTTTCTTAAGAATCTTATTCTTTTCACATATGATGGACGTCATTTTCTCAATCATTGAGTTGATGTCATTGCAAATCTTTCCCAAAATGGCTTATATATGCATGATGGAATTGGTGAAACTAAGAATATATTCCACATGATCTCACCAAGTGCTGTCTAGGATCATTCGTTGTTGTATTTGGGTCATGTAAAGTCAAAAAGATGGACTGTGGTGGTCATTTTATTCCACCAAAATCAATACAATTTGATTGCGTCTCTTTGAAGAAGGCTTCTTTAGAGTTCTGTTTTTTTCATTTAAAAAGGACTTTGTCTTCTAAATCATCGAGTCAACGTCATTGCAAACCTTTCTTAAACATGGCTTATACAAGTTAGTAAAGCAAATCGTACTCATGATGGGTGGTGAAACAAAGATGTTAAATGGATTCTGCTAAGTGTCATCTAGGATCATTTTCTTTACGTTTGCTACTCTCTCATGTTGGATTGTTGATGGCCATGTTAGAAAGTGCCTCTTGCACTTCACAATTTGTCTTAAGACAATTGTGTTGGATGTGAGTTTTGTCTCAACAACTTATTCGAAAATAAAAAGATAAGAACAAAGAAAAATTTATGCTTAGATTTTAAAAAATAAATTAGTAAAGTAAAACATAAAATTAAAAAATTGCATTGCTTCAATTACCTTCAACAATTCCAATCATGAGAGTGATTCAAAAATGTTGACATGTTGTGGTTTGTGACGAACATTTGGATCTTTTCAGCCTTGGCACAGGCTTTTTTGATTCAATCTATTTTCCTTCCTAACTTTTATGGTGGGAGGCTGAAAGTGGACATCACAAAATGTCCAAAATGTATGTGAGAACTGTGTCTTAATCAACATATCAGCCGCTTGGCAATTCATTGCATTGTTTGTCACGACTTGACAACATTGTGAGTACCTACTTCTTGAATGCATTGTATAAGGTTGTTAGCAATAACTCGTGTAACCTTCACTTGTCTCTCATAATCCATGGCTTTCAAGAACATTACCCCTTTAGGGCACATTAAAATCACGTTGATTAATGACTAATTTCTTGCATCCTTCCATCAATTAGTAATTGTGGACACCCCTCTTTGTTTCCATGATTGCCTAATAGGAGCTAATGAAATTTTTATATTTTTGATCACATATGGCAAAAAGGTTTTGTGTATCTTTTCATAACCTAGGCTTGTGTACCCTTTGGAGCATCAACTACTTTTCTAATTATATCTTGCTATATGGTTATTGAACAATATTGGAGGACAAACCATTTTTAAAGAGGCATCTTGCAAACAATTTGCTCAATAATCTCTCTTGTATCATTTTGAAATGCCCTCTCTAACGGTCCTTTTACTCTCTTCACAACAAGGGTTCTCTTTTGATTCCACCCCAAGATAGGCGGCTTTCTATTGCTAGGGATGATATTATAAGATGGAGAGGTAGGTGGCCTTCGTGATCTCATTCCTCTCCTCAAAAGTTGCCTTGTTCTAAGGATAACTATTTTATAATTTGGCACATGTATACCATTATTTTTTAGATAGGCTTTGATTTACATTCTAGGAATGACAAACAAATGGACTTTCACTTGACTGTTAGAACTTGTACACTAGCTAAATGTCCAAACATATGTCCCATGGGATATCCTTGAATTTTTAATTATCAGCATTTTTAAATAAAGTTTTGGAAAGGAATGGCAAACCTTGTCTCTTGTACATAATATGTATTTCTAAGTTAGGATAAGACAAACCATAATATGGTTTGTGATTACTTGAGTGATTGATGTGCCTAGACAATCACCATGTCATCAATTCTCCATGTAGCCAGCACAATTATGATGCAATTTATGAGTGACCTTTATGATCACTTATGAATGTCACCATGTCATACTACTACTTGAAGGATCGGTGACATTATGGTCGGCGGAGTCCACCCATCATCATGTAACCACCTATCATGTTTGCATTTCAGTAAATTGCATCCATCCACTGCATTGACATACACTACAATGCACTATATCACATATCCATCATTCTGGCATAAATCATAATTACATACCATCATATTCCATACTTATCCATTTGCATTTCATAAATACTATCAATTCTCCATCTTTCCATAATTGCATTTACAATGCATTCCTTGCATCACCCATTTCTCATAAATGCACTTATATCATGCTATGAATCCATTACTATATTAATTGGCTCAATATGAGAACCCATTATTATAATAATCGGCTAAGTATGGAAACCGATTGTTATATTAATCGACTAAAGACAAAAGTAAAGACCCATTGGTTACAAGTGCGAATTAAGTATAACGATTGGTTAAGATATTAACCAACCGATTATGAATCGGTTTAAAGAAGATGTCTGTTCACCGCATCTTTCCATTCATGGATCACAAGTATATTATGAGGCTCAATTCATTCTCTCAATCATCGAAGACTTCTTTTTTTATATATTTATATTCCTTATTGGAATTGCTCATATTGAGCATCAACCGTATAGGCTATTCACAGGTTGCAAGTATAAATTACTCAATCAGAGATGGCACCAATTGCAGGCTTATATTGTAATATCAGAAACAACATTACATAACTTATTGCACGGGTGAAAGCAATATTTAGAAACAACAATTATACGCCAGAGTCAATAATTGCATATTGTTAAAGTACACATCCGACACAACATCTTCAACATTGTTAGCAATCAAATCTCTTACCAAGAGATTGCAGAGATTTACCTCATTGAGAGATTGCAATAATTACCTGTACACACAACCATCATTATTGCATAGTAATTTTGTTATATCAGATACAACAGAAGATTGTGTTCATTTCTACTATATTACATAGCAGCATATTAGACATCATTGTAATACAAGTTTATAAATAAATCAGATTGCAGATTTATCTTCCATTACTTGCTTACAAACTCATCTATCCGTTATTATAAAACATTACAAGATAGATCAGATTTCATAGATTATCTTCCATTACTTGCTTTCTAAGTTACTGATTTGGGTGCGGATGTGGATGCAGGAACGAGAATCCGGTATGCAGATGTGTGAATTTTTTTGTTTGGGAGTTTTGAGTGCGCTTGGGTGCGTTTTAACTTTTTATGTATATATTTAATATATATATATATATATATATATTATATTAAAAAAAAATGCAAAAAATATACAGAATTAAATCATTTGATAATATGATACTTCATCATTGATCAAGATAAATATTAAATGCCAATATTAAAATTAAATTATGCAATGTCTCCAATTTACAATATTAATAGTAGGGTTCAGAGATACCTTTGTAACTTAGTGAGAATTCCAGAATCGCTGTATATATATATATGTTCCCTCTTGAATCGCTGATAATCTACAGCGATATCCTTTGTAACTTACAATTGCACCTCTTCATTAATTAAATAATTATTTATAATGTCCACTGTTTTGTCTTATTCCCTAATTTCATTGTATTATTGCTGCCACATATTAACAGCTGAGTCATCGAATAATGGTATTGCTGTCCATCGCACTGTTGGGTGTCACAAATACTCCCTTCAGATGTCATTGGTTATTGTTTTTACTTCCTTATTCATGGATGAAGTGAATCGCTGGAAGTGACGGGTGAAGGCTTGTCTAATATGGGGTCATGACAAACTATGCTAGCTGACCCATTCAAATTGAGTCAAGATTATTTTTCTGTAAGGCTGATTCCCTTTGAATAAAACCAAAGAGCATGTAGTTAAGAGGGGATTATCAGAGAACATGTGAAGCAGCGATCTGCTCTAGGTAGCAGACAACAGCGATATTAGAGAAACAACTTTCAAATTATGATAAACAACAGTGATTAAAGACAGTGGATGCCTTCCGGAGGCCCACAGGAAGCTCTTCATAGGGCATCCACAGGCCCACGATGCGCTTCCTGCCAACACCCACCACGCCTCTGCCTCCACATCCGCCTCCCAGCGCATCCGCCTCCACATCCAGGCCTGCCAGGAGCGCATCGATAACTTAGCTTTCTTTATAAACATCTATTTGACATAGTAAGTGAAGGATTGTGGAATAAGATTATTAGTGTTCCGGAATAGAGAAAAAAATGGGACATTACAATTGGTATCAGAGCCACCTTTCCTGCTTAGAAAAGGAATGAGCAACCAAAAACTCAAAACATACAATAGAGGGAAAGTAGGACAAAAGGAGAACAGACAAATGGGCGATGAAGAAAACATTAGCAGCAAAGTGGATCAAGTCTTAACTGAGCAAAGAGAACTTCAAAACAAGCTCACCCAATTAATTGATATATTGACACATACAACTCTAAATCAAATCCCCAAAAACAATAACAATGGAGGAAGAGCCAAATGAGAGGAGTAGTCACAAAACGGGAGCCCAAAAAACAAGATTTCATGCCCTGGAATTCCCAGTTTTACACCACAAATAGAACAACCTGAAAGAGTACAACCTAAATTTGCTCAACTATAAGAGCTATTTAAGCTAGATTGGGAGGAGGGTGATCTTTAAATAAAGATGTCATTCAAAGAGTATTTGGATTTAAGGGTGAAATATTTACCCCGCAAAGGAAATAAAGAAGGGTTTTCAGTGTTAAAAAGGAAGTTAGGAAAATCAAACATTGCTTACTTTGATGGGTCGACAAAAACAACTACTAGGATATGGGTACAAAAACTCGACACCTACTTCCAATTAAATCCAATGATAGAGGAAGAAGCTATCAAATATGCAACACTCCACCTAGATGGGGTAAGCCATTATCATGGGATGATAACCATGGGACATTTCAAGATCACCTCTTAGATAGAATTTACAGAGAGGCTAATAGAGAGGTTCGAGAACAAAGATGCTCAGCTACATTTCAAAGAATTGATTCAAATTAGGCAGAAAGGTTCAATTGATGAGTACATCACACATCGTTTCAAAGAGTTTCAGTTCTGGTCATAGATATATCATAATGACGCTTGGTTGTACTCTTTATGGAGGGCTTACAAGACCCACTAAAGGGGTGGGTCAAGGCATTAAACCCCAATTCCCGACAAGAAGACATCAAGAAAGCAAGGGCCATGGATTTAGGATCTACCAAAAGCAAGCCGTTACCTAAAGAGGTGTCAACGCCTAAAGAATCTATTGCACTGTCGAACAAAAAAACTCCCCCAAAATTTAAACTCAACTTTGAAACAAGGCAAGAACTAAGGAGGCAAAAATTGTGCTTTACTTGTAAATAACCATGGGTGCCAAGATATCGTTGCAAGGGCAAAGGCCAAATTCTTTATATTGAAGTAAGGCCCTTTAGTGACGATGATGAAGATCTTGATAGTACTATCAATGACTCCGATCTAGAAAGTAGGCTACCATCAGACTCAAAGAAAAAGGGATTTTTGTCCACCTTGGAGGGATTTTCCCAACACACATTTCAAGTTAAAGGCAACTTAGAAGGTAAAGACTTAAGGGTCTTACTAGATAGTGGTTTGACTCACGACTTCTTCAATCAAGCATTGATCAACACACAAAAGATACCTAGCTATGAGCAACAAGATATCCAAATACAATTGGCCAATGGAGTAACCATAAACTGCAATGTCATAACCCCCAAACTCACCCTTACCGTTGAAGTCTACTCCTATACAACCCATTTCAATGTCCTAAAACTTGGAGATATTGATGTGATCCTTAGTATACAATGGATGAAGCAAATAGGTAGTTTCAAACAAAATTTTCAACAATGGACCATCAAATTCAAGGTGCAAAATCATAAATAATTAATATACTTTACATGGGCTACCAGTGGGCAAAACCCCAAACAATTGGAATCAGCTTATAGCCAAACCAAACCTAAAAATCAAGCCAATCCTATTCATTGGAAAACTTATAAAGATAACTGCCTTCAACATCTTCACTAAACTAAAACAGATCACATCCAAGATAAACAAACCTCATAGTAAAGGGTTGCTCCACCGACCAACAATTGAAGTCTTCAAGAAAAGAGATGGAGCCACTAGATATTGCCTTAATTATAAAAAACTTCCAGCAAGATCAGAAAAATCAAATGCTTGTGGGCAAGCATTTTTGAAGGAGGGGAGAATGTGATATCCCTGAATTTTTAATCATCCGTATTTTTAAATAAAGTTATGGCAATGAATGGAAGACCTTGTCTTTTGTATATAATACGCATTTCTAAGTTAGAATAAGACAAATCATAATATGGTTTGTGATTACGTGAGTGATTGATGTGCTTAGACAATCACAATGCCATCAATTGTCCATGTAGCCAACACAATTATGATGCAATTTATGAGTGACATTTATGAATGACACCATGTCATACTAACTACCTGAAGGACCGGTGATATGATGGTCGACGAAGTCCACCCATCATCATGTAACAACCTATCATGTTTGCATTTCAATAAATTACATCCATCCACTACATTGACATACACTACAATGCACTATATCACATATCCATCATTTTGGCATAAATCAAAATTAAATACCATCATATTCCATACTTATCCATTTGCATTTCATAAATATGCTCAATTCTCCATCATTCCATAATTGCATTTACAATGCATTCCTTGCATCACCCCATTTCTCATAAATGCACTTGTATCATGCTATGAATTTATTACTATATTAATCGGCTAAATATGAGAACCGATTATTATAATAATTGGCTAAGTATGGAAACCGATTGTTATATTTGTTGATGTTTATAGCTTCGATCAGATAAAATATATAGTAGACATTAATATTATGAGAATAGATTAATTATGATATATCAATATATAATAATAATAATAGATATTATTATTATTATACATTTATATTCATTACTAAAGAGAATAAAATTAAATATAATCTCATAATAATAATTCAGCTTGTATGAATAATCTGATTAATAAACAATATTCAGATCAAACTACATATTATATCATCCAAGATAGTCAAATTAATCACATGTCGGGTTATTCATA
>MU225979.1:493909-518884 GCA_018584345.1 Thuja plicata
ATTAGTGTAGAGGCATGCCGATAGGGTGACATGTCTCTACACGTAGAGACATGTCACTCTATCGACATGTCTCTACTTGAGACATCATATATATAACCCTTGAGTTGATCGATAGAAGATAAGCATAGTAATAGATTAATGCAAGTCTCATTCATCTGATCAGCATAATATTTGATTTACATTTCAGTTCATAGAAATATTAATTATCAATATATTTATATATACCTATTGCTATATATATATATATATATATATTGTATTTAAACATATATCATATATATATTGAGAGATTATATACAAAGTGGATTGTGAAAAGAAAAATTTAAAAGCCTCATAAATCTAATCTAAATTTAACAATATTAATCGACTAAAGACAAAAGTGAAGATCCATTGGTTACAAGTGTGAATTTACTATAACAATTGGTTAAGATATTAAACCAACTGATTATGAATCGGTTTGAAGAAGATGTCTGTTCACCACATCTTTCTATTCATGGATCGCAAGTATATTATGTGGCTCGATTCATTCTCTCAATCATCAAAGACTTCTTATTTTATATATTTATATTCCTTATTGGAATTGCTCATATCGAGCATTAGCCGTATAGGCTATTTACAAGTTGCAAGTATAAATTGCCCAATCAAAGATGACACCAATTGTTGGTTTATATTGTAATATTGGAAACAACATTACATAACTTATTGCACAGGTGAAAAGCAATATTCAGAAACAACAATAATACGTTGGAGTCAATAATTGCATATTGTTAAAGAATACATCAGACAGCATCTTCAGCATTGTAAGTAATCAAATCTCTTACCAAGAGATTGCAGAGATTTCATTGAGAGATTGCAAGAATTACTTGTACACACAACCATCATTATTGCATAGTAATATTGTTATATCAGATACGCCATAAGACTGTGTTCATTTCTACTATATTACATAGCAGCATCATAATTAAACATTGTTGTAATACAAGTTTATAAATAAATCAGATTGCAGATTTATCTTCCATTACTTGCTTACAAACTCATATCTATCTGTAATTATAAAACATTACAAGATAGATCAGATTTCATAGATTATCTCCCATTACTTGCTTTATAAACATCTATTTGACATAGTAAGTGAAGGATTGTGGAATAAGATTATCAGCGTTCCGGAATAGAGAAAAAGGGGGGAAAACATCCCAAAACCTGAATTTTGCTGTATCATTTGTACATGTTTCCAAAAAGGTGAACTTGGGTCAATTTTGAAGGAGGTTTGGCTAACAGAGCAAGAATTGGCTACCATTGTAACAATAAACTACAATAAGTTTGAAAAAATAAACATTGAACAATGTGTTCTAGAATGAAGAGACCAAAGAAACAAATTGAGTTTATAAATTGAAAATTGAGATTAATAAAATTTAAATTGAAAATTGAAATAGTTAGTTAAACTTGATAGTTTGTGTGTAATAAATTAGATATTTGTTTTTATTAAAATTTTATGCTATGTACCCCAAGTTTCAGATGGGACACATTTCATTTAGGCCATTTTTGTAGGGATGATTATTAAAAAAATAAGGAAAACTTCAAAATATTAGAAAAAATTCAAATACTCATTTGATGACATTATTAAGGCATAATTCATCATAGATATTATAGATCTTCAATATAGAACATTAGACTTGAATTTAGATTTTATGAAAATTGACACACATTAACAAAATTAATTTGCTTTTAATATCAACCTGCAAATATATTATATAATAATTAAAGCAAAATGTCTAAATGGTGCAAATTTCAATTGCAAATGACAAAAATATGGAAAATATATATCTATCCTTAATTAGCTTTTGCCTTTGGTAACATTGCATCAAAGTTGGAGTTTACTGCCACTATGAGGGGCTGCTTCATCTAATGGAACCCCAACCAATCTCTCTCGTGCCTGCTCATCAACTTGTACAACATCTTTAGGATCAACATCCTAACATCTGACTCGAGTTTGGTGATATTTAGGGGTCTATTGATGTCATTTCCCTGCCCATATATATAAACCCAGGTGCTCAAATTAAAAGAAAAAAAAAAACAATAGCAACATATATCTATCCTTAATTAGCTTTTGCCTTTGGTAACATTGCATCAAAATTGGAGTTTACTGCCACTATGAGGGGCTACTTCATCTAATGGAACCCCAACCAATCTCTCCTATCCCTCCTCATCAACTTGTACAACATCTTTAGGATCAACATCCTAACATCTGACTCGAGTTTGGTGATATTTAGGGGTCTATTGATGTCATTTCCCTGCCCATATATATAAACCCAGGTGCTCAAATTTAAAAAAAAAAACAATAGCATTCCTGACAAGAGGCTGACCCAAGCTAGATCAATGATTTGGGGCTGACCTATGTTTAGGCATTAACATTAATGGGTGAAGGAGGCCGACCAAGACCAGTGAAAGTAATTAATAAAGGGAGGAAGTGATTCAATAAAGGAGCTGGCTAAAAAGCCTTTGGGGGCGACGATTCCCAAATGTCATGTAAATTAATTTAAATTGAAGCAGCACCCAACTTTTAAAAGGTGCAACCCTTGCCGAAAGGGGTCTTATGAAGAGGTGTGACTCCCCACAATAGAAGATATAAAAGGGGATATTAATTCAATTGAGATGGCATCAATTTACCACTAAGTTGCTGATTTAGGTTCGGGGACGGATTCGGGCTCATGAATCCGGTTCGTGGATTCGCGAAAAAAAAAATTTGCCGTTTGGGTTTGTAGGGGTTCGTGAGTGTATATATATATATATACAAAAAATAAGAGAAATATACATAATTCTAAAATTAAATCATTTCATAGTATGAATCTATGATGCTTGATCATTGATTAATGCAAAATCTCAAAGATTCAAAACATTAAAATTAAATCATAACATCAGTTCAAGTATCATTGTTTGAAGTTCAACTAATGGATTAATAATTTATTGATATTCTCTTCTTCATCATCATCATCTTCTATATGGAGCCTAATAAGACTCGAAGGTTAATTTTTCCCCACTTTTATTGGCGCATTTTCCACCCCAAATTATTAAATGGGGGTTTGGGGGCAAAGCCCCCAAGACGGGGTCAAGGGGCAGCGCCCCTTGTGCGCTCCTTGTTGCAGTACAGGGCGGGGTCGAGGGGCAGCGTCCCCACGGGGGTTTTCGGGGGCAGCGCCCCCGAAAGCTCTACCGACTTTAATTATTTTATAAAGGCTCCGAGATTTATTTTTCAAGGCAAAAAAACGTCTTAATTTTACCACTTTACATCTTGGCTGGCTGCGGGTCCTTGTGGATTCGCGCGGATATGCGTGGGATCCTCGAGGATCCTCATTTTCTCCTCCTGATCCATGCTGGATCCAGGCAGGGTCCGCATTTTGACCTGTGGGTCTGTCTGGATCCGCGGGCCACGGATCCATCCGGACCCACAAGTCAAAATGTGGACCCTGCCCGGATCCAGCACGGACCGGGTAGAGAATCCGGACCCGGACCCGGATTTGGGGTGTATGACATGAATCCTGTAACTTAGGTTTACCATCAAAATACAATTAATTCAGAATATAAATCAGAGCAGAAACTAAGGAATAACAGATTTAAGTAGCCATTCAGATCAGCAATTCAGAAGATAAATTCAGAACAGTAGAAGAAAATTAATGAACAATAAATTAAGCATCAATCCGTAATTTGATTCACCAATTCAAGACAAAATTTCAGAAATAAATTTGGCAATACTTTCAGAAGTTCATTCAAGAATTATTCCTAAGAATATTCAAATAGTAATAAAGGGTTGATTGTCAATCCATCAAGAAATATTATTCAGCAATAGTCCACCGATACCAAGTTATCAATATTGAATTCTAGTTAGTACTTGTAAACCGGACGGGGTCCGGGCCTATGGGGTGGGCTAAGGTTTGGAAGGACAGGGTCTTTTTCTACCCTTTGACAGGTCTTTTTCTACCCTTTGACAAGCCAGGGACAGGGTCCTTGGTATTGTCACAAGACGGGGTCCGGGCTCATGGGTGAGCTAGGGTTTAGAGGGATAAGGTCTTTTCCTACTTTTGACAAATTAGAGATGGGGTTCTTGGTTTCATCATTGTTGAGTTAGGGACGGGGTCTTTTAGCTCAGCAGATTTGCAAGTTATTTACGGGGAATTCACGATTTGATCAACTTGGGTATTGTGCAATGATGTATTGACTTGAATATATGTTATATAGATTGCAATCCTTGGTAAAACTATTATATCTTGCGTGAATTCTATCATTTTAAAATTAAAGAATGTCCCAAAAAGGGGACACTACAATTGATCCTATAGTTGCAAGGCATTATGCATGACCAACAACCTTGTCAAATGAGAGGTCAACAACAATGTAATGTCCTTTTTGAAATGGTATTTAATAATAAACAACAATAATAAATTAAAATATAAAAAAATATTAATGATATTATTAAATTTTAATTAAGTTTAATGAATGGTCAAAAGGCTTGAAATGAAGAGTTGTTACCCCCTCAAACATGAGATATAATAGGGAGATCATTTCATAATTCATTTGAGGAGGACATCCATAGATCGTCAAGCAAGGAATCAATTTGGAAATAAATTATTATTCTCAAAGGTACCAATGAAGGGCGGTGGCTCAGTTCTTGTGAATGGGTGACTCAATTTCTGTGAAAGGTGGTGACTCTTTCACCAATAAAGGGGATATCAAGGAAGGATTAATTTATAAAAATCATTCCAAAAATGTAAATACAATAAGTTGATTGGTTACATCATTCATGACAACCAATGCATCAGAGAGATTAGAAGCAACATTCCCTGCTCAATTGGTTTCATATTGTCATGATTGTCCAACCATAGGATTCTATTTTATGCTTTCCAATTTCCGTATTAAAGTTGATTTTAGAACTAGCACGTGGATTTAACGGAGTAAATTATATAGTTAAAAAATTCATATATTTTGAAAAGTTTCTAATAAAGAACAGGTAAAAATTTACTGCCTGTAATGTAGCCTACACTGACACAATTACTGTATATATGATAATATGTGCAACAGGATGAACAAAAAATTGTGGTGAAGCGTAAAACAGAACTTGGCGGGACATTTTCTATGGCCAGTTTGATATTTTTCTTTGGGCTTTCTGCAGCGTGAGTAGATTTAAATGAACAGTTTTATATATTTCATCATCCTCTTTTGTTGCAGGAGAGTTAATGTTCAGCATGTATGTTTTACTGCAAATAGTGCTTTCATTCATTTGCACCATTGCAATCACCTTTCTTGTATAGCAATTGCAAGTAATGTGTACTGTTGACAGAGAGCTTACATCTTTCAATGTGCAGTTTGCTTTTTCAAATTATTTCCAAAAGGAGTGTTGAAGTGCAAAACATAAGGCCTGCGAATGCTCTAGATTTGAAATCTTTTGTTAATGATATGGACTTCAATATTACAACTGTTTCAAGTATGAGTTGTGCACAGCTACGTGGACTTGGTACACTGCAGATTGGAGTGCCTGGCTTTATTGATGAACGGACGTTGCCCTTGTCAGATTTATTAAAAGCAGACTGCCATAATACAAGTAGAGGGCCCACTGTTAGATTTCAGTGCAACCACTGCGAACTCACAAAAGATAACTATTATATTTCTTGGCATTTTATTGATGTTCCTAATAGTCCAGCTGCTGCAGTTGGTTTTCATTTCAATCTTACTGCGAAAAAATCTGGTAGTAATGAACATGTCAGTGTACTTAGTGGAGCAGTGAAAACTGGAAGAAATGATTCAGACAATACACCATTGACATTAAGAGGCACAGTAGGGAACGTACTAAAATTTCGTTTGGTTCCTCGTTTGTTCCATAATGTTCATAATTTAAGGATCATTCAGGCTTTCTTTCATGAGTTTATTCCAGGGTCATCCTACAGTACAACAAATGGGCTGCAAGCTTCATATCAGAATCCAAAAGATGGACTGCTCAATATAACATTTCATGTAAACTTTCTCTCAGACTATATTGTTGAGGTTGATACTGAAGACATAATGGGACCTGGTAAGCTTTTTTTAATACACAACAATTAATTATTGATGGATTCAGTTTGTATTAACTGCAATCTTGTCTCATCATTTTGTATGTGGATATAGTTTCATTTCATTTAGTTCTTGTAGGTTTTGTGCTTGTTAGCCATTCTATTAATCTTTAGATGACTACATTTAGTAAGTTGATGCCCTGTTCAAGGAATACAAAAGTAAATTTTTCTTGTGATTTTGTGTTTTACTTGATCATCTGTTACTTGCGTACTTCTCCTAGGTTGCAAGCCTATTATCTGTATAACAATATGTGAAAACCAGTCATAACTTTTAACAATTATATGATATTTCTTCACTTCTATGTGCTACATACAAAAGAATGTTTGCAATATATCTAACTTGTTCTCATGTGTTTGTGATTATAGTTTTGCTGGCAAATGTCTTTTCTATCTTCAACCTGTGTTATAGGTATTGATTTAAAAGGATCAGGTGAATAAACCAGGAACAGTAAGAAGCTTTCAGAGCTCAGACAGAGAACATAACAGATGGGAAACTTGTGACAGGAAAAACAGGAGAAAAAAGATGAGGCTGCGATTGCGGTAGCATTTAGGTCAGCAACCCGACTATGGTAGTGACCCCTGATTGTGTAAACTCAGAATATGTAACAAATAGATGTTGTTTTGCCTCTTTCCAGGGCCTGGGATACCATTCTAGCACTCAAATGAGTCTAATAAAGGAGGTTGAAGCAAATGATTGGATGATCGGAGGATTATAAAACATTGTAGAGAGCAAATAAATTCACCTATTCGTTAATTTTAGAGACAAAAATTAGAGTGCAGCCATTGATGCACCCACTAGCTGTACTCCTTTGCCAAATAGTATAAAAAGGTAGAAAGGCCCATAGTAGCAAAAATCTTTCTCGGCAATAAACTGGCTAACCAAAAGATAAAGATTTTTAATTTTATTTTCAAAATTTGGAGAAAAATTTGGTTAGGGTTGGTTAGGGGAAAAAAATTGCTGCAGAAATAAAAACCTAGAGATCCTAATTTTGACCAAAAATTTGACAAAAAATTGTGAAATTTGGCAGAAATCCTATTTTTCTCAATTTTATTGCCATTTCAGATCCTTTGGCATTATAGAAATAATGGGTTTTTGAGTGAAAAAACCATTTTCTTGTCTGGTTTGTGACAAATCACTATTTATTATAATGTTCTGATATTTGCTTTTACAGTGCCAGTTTTCCCCTCACAAGTCTTCTAGGATAAAAATCTGTGATTCTTTATGAGTTTCTATGGCTGTTTTGCAAGCCTTATTTCAGTTTATGCTCACAATATTCTTGCCTTTCAATCACACATGATTCTGTGATTCCTCATTTCTATGAGTTAGGAGATTATAGATCGTTGTGGTATTAGAGCTGTTTGATCTTTGTGTGTTTGTGGAACTAGGTTTATGACAGTAACTACAAGAGCACAGAAAGTTTGAATGAAGTAATTGAATGCATGGGTGACTGCACAGGAGAGCCACATGAAGGTATTTATAGAAAACCATTGATGGGCCAACAACAAGAGCACATGTCAAGGCCACAAGTAAATATGGCACAAGACTGATCTTCTGTTGGATAATTAGTAAAGGTCCTTGCCATGAAATTTGGAATTGGCGAAGATGAAGGTACGAAAATGGAGGATTCTTTGAAAGATCACATGAAACTAAAGAAAAAATGTATATAGTCCATTTTAAGTAGAAATATTAACTTTTGATGGACACATCAATATCAAAATGTTAAGACTATTGGATGTCCGATGAACAACTCAAGTTTATATTTGTGTTTGTAAATAGATGGGGCACAAAGAATTTCATTTGCATGCCTCAAATTGGAAGGGTCTGCTCTTGTATAGTGAAAAAATTAGATTATAAATCCTGAAAAAAGAAAACAGCACATGGTCAGTAATTGGTATGAATTCAAAGAATTTTTTTAGATGTATTAGTGGGGGTTCTATAGTAGCTCTGCCCATGTTCACAAGAATGCTTACATGAATAGTTTTGATAACCAACACAACAAATTTAGAACTCCATATTGATGCTCAAATAGGTAGCAACTAACATTTCAGAACTCCAAAAACATCAAGCAAAATCACAATCTAGAGGGCAGCCATAATCTTTTTTAATTTAATTATTTAACTCCTTTTCTTCACTTCTCATTAATTAAACAATTTTAATTATTTAATTGATATTTTCCTCTAGTTTCCTATAATTATAATATTTTTAATTATTTAATTAGATAAATAAGTCCTCTATAATTAGATAAGTTTAATTCATTTAATTATTCACTTTTCTAAACATATCATCTAAAAAAATCTTTATTTTTTTATTTTCTTTTCTCATGAACACAATTAATTAATTTTTAATAATTAAATGCTAATTATTTCTCCGCGTCCACCTCTCAATGAACACTCACTTTGAGTTCAACTGATCGATCAATTTTGTTAAACTACATCATGCAATCAATTATCTTCTAGTTATAGCTCAATCTATTCACGTTATCAAATCTCATGCATTGATCTTCAATTTTTCCTATTGGATTACCACCGTTGATCGATAGCAAGCAATCTATAAAGGCTACGTTCAATCATCAATCATTCCTAATCACAATCTTCAAGCTTTTGTGTGATCGCGCTGTTGAAATAGCGCTACATCATAATTCTAAGAGCAACATCAAAGTACTTCACAAAAGTTGAGAAGAGCAATGGAGGTAACTGTGATGTTTGCATGAAGGTATAATTGTTTCTTTATTCATTCGTTCTTGATTGCATCGTACATACTTTAATGTTAAGATATAGAATCCAGTGTGTTTCCTAGGTTTTGTGGTTGACCTATTGATCTTTCTCATTGTTTTCTTTCCTAGCTCTTACAATACCCAATGGTATTTTTCTCTCGTTCCTTCATTTTTTCATTTACATAGTTGTGAATCGGTCTAGGATGAACAATTGAAGAAGCCATATACGTATAGATGCATCTAGAATGAAAAAAGCCAAATTTGTAATGAAATAACTTGTGTTTTGGTGACACCTTGCCATTAACTCTTGATCGTTCCACAACTCCATTAACAAACCCTAACATTGCTAGGTCTTGACAGGAGAAGTTGCATGGTAGGTGTCTGTTCGATATATTTTTTGGAAATAGGTGGATCCTATCTCGCTCTTTTGCTACCGTTTTGCCATGAATATCCAAATATGAGACACCCCACAATCACACTAATATTTTTGGTACCTCTTTCCGCCACCTTTGCATACCTAAGAATATACCTTGTTGGCTTTTAAAACTAATTCCTTTCTACATCGCCATGATGTAAATCTCCAATCATTCTAGCAACCTATCAGTATATTGCCAACGAAACTATTCATTGTAATTGGCCTAACTTTTTCCCATGAACATAAGCAAGTATTCCTTAGCAAAATGCACATGTCCATATTTGATTCTAAATAAGTAAATTAAGAAGGCTCAAATGCAAGCTTTCGTTCCAAATTTGGCCAAGAACTTGCTCTTTCACTATATATAACTATAATTGGAGGTTGATGAACACATTCATTTGCCAAATAGTTGGCAATAGTGTTTAGATAGACTTTGCAATGCACAAAATTGGTAGATTTGAATTTCCCTTCAAGACTTGAGCCTCCTACAATATCAATTCATTTTCAACCTAGAATCCTACTTCAATAGCATTGGTCACTATTAGTGAATCTTTCTCTACTGTCACATTCATTATTTTTTGTGAATTTGCTACTCCTTGTTAGGGTCACTCAAAGTCTTGAGCTCCCAAGATTGTTTGAGCAATGCTCCCAAGCCAAGATCACGATTGCAACAATTTCCATAGAAAGAGAGACAAAAATTTCACTAGGAAAGATAAATGATATTGTTGAGATATCTGCAGGTGTACAATGCTCTTCCTTATATAGGAAAGTGGCTGCAAAATGGAGAGTATAGGAGATGTGTCTCAATGAGATGAGGGAGTAGGCAGGGTAGTTAAGAGCCAACCCTCACCAACTCAACTACAAATATTGATGCAAGATAATCATTAATAAATAATATTTTATCTAACTAACTAATGATTATCCCTAAGTAAACTTAAGCAAGAGTATTTAATATTTACTCCAACAAAGATTGCCTACAAAAACTAAATTAACCTTCTACAAGAAAGAAAAAACAAGAGTATGAATTTGCAATAGTGGGTGAAAAATATGTTAGATGAACTTGATCAATGATGTGCATATGCAATCTATGCAGTATGATGAAATGTACATATGAGACCTTGTTTATATAGCCAAGGTTGAGAGATAGGATTAACTAGGATGATGTCAAGTGTCTTAATCCTATGTCATGTGATAACTAGGGGATAAGAATCACATGTCTACAAGAGAATTCTAGATAGATTCCTAATTCACTAAGTATTATGTGAACATGTGAAAAGGTCCTAACTAGAAATTAGTTAGGTAATTACCTTGTTCACTCTACAAAGGGGGAAAATGGATAGGAAACACCCTCGTTCACACCAACACTCCTAAACTAGCTATTAAAGCTGCCCATTCCACCTCATCATTTGTGTAATACTAAAATAAAAATAGAGTTTCCACAAAACAATTCTTGTGAGTTTTGTAAAGAAAAACCACCTTCACTTGAAACTAGTTTACCCTTTGCTGCTTCATTAGAATTTAGTTTATAGAAACCAGTTGGGCAAGGAGACCAATTTTGCTATTGTCATCAATTTTGGACCCAGAATGACTTTCTCTAGTATAAGTGCCTGTTAACCCTTGAATAGGAAGATGAATTCAAAGAATTAATTCATAGGAACTTTTATCCTATCTAGGCATAAAAGAGATCAAAAATTAAAATCAATGTTTGACAAACAACATAGTGGGTAAAGTATGCGGGTTTACACCAAAGAGTCTAGTCCAGGCAAGCCATGTTGAATGATTTGGATGAGGACATGTTTACAAAGTATCTTGGAGGACTCCCTTTTCACGATTGAAGGAGGGAGGTTACCAACAATCCCAAGGCCCAGGACAAGGCACGTGTCTAAGCATATTTATGTGGAGGAGAAAGAGAGATATGAAGGTGAGTCATTTACATATAAAGGTAAAAAATACAAAAACTCTTTGGAAGTTAACAAATCAAATAACATAAAAAAGGAAGAAAAAAAGGCAAAACTTCAACCTAAAGTACATCTTGAGAATAAAAATAAGGAAAAAGGAAAAAAGGCTGCAAAAAAATACATGAAATTAGAGGATAGTTTAGATGTAGATGATAGGCTTGGATGAATAGCCACTAACACTATTCAACGTGTGTCCATTGAAGAAATGAATAAATTTTTCTTTTTGAAAGTGCAAGTCAAGAAATCAAGGGTTAACACATTAGTAGATTCTGGTTCATAGTGCATTTAATTTCATAAAATATGGCTAAGAGGGTTGGTCTAATTATGGGGGAACATCCTCATTTGTACCCATTGGGATGGTTGAAAAAGGGTGTAGAAATACAAGTAACAAAATAGTGGAAATGCGAATTTATGGTAATTGCACAATATGTAGATTTTATTCCTCTTGATGCGTTTGATAGAGTTCTTAAGGGTTTGCATATGTTAGAGATGTTATATTCATGATAAGAAGTAAGGAGTAACAAGTACAGGTGGGTCAAGGATGGACTCAAACTTATAATCAAAGGCTAGGAAAGTAGGGTAAAAGTAGTCATGGTAAGTGTTGAGTTGCAAAATGTCACAAGCCGAATGCTTAGAAATCATAGGGGCGATTCCTCTTTTGAAAGAATATTAAGGATCTCCCTAATGTCTTTGGGATATTGGTTCTTTAGTCTTGGGGGTTGACTCAAGGGAGATGAAATGTTGTTTGACAAGGGCTTAATAAGAATCGATTTTATTGTTTTGAAACAATAATGTGAAAGCTTTGTTTCATGGGTGGCGACTTGGTCACAATACACAAAAAATGAATATTGAAATGCAATGCAAGATAAACTTAAACTACTTGTAACAAACTAAACTATATTCTACTTTGATTCGCAAAAAGAAAATGGAAAAGAGTAAGGGTTGAAAAGATTAAGCCTGATTGGTCCCACGAATGAGCATTGTGTTGCAATATGTACAAACCATTAATTAATCAATTGCCTCTCCAATTTGCAATTGCACAATTAGAACAAGAAGCAACGCTATCCTCAAAGGAAAACTCAATTTCAAGAGCTCAAGACCTTCATACACCATATACATGTGTTGTAAGAGGGTTGAAGTTGAACACCATGATTTGACAAGATTTTCTTTGTGCTCATATAAATTTTATCATACGAAAACCCTTGAAGAGACATGGCTCCACTAAGAGTTATTAAGTATTTTTTTTTGCGAATCTTGAACAACTACTTTGTCTCCAAATTCTACACGTAGAGACCTTCTTCGCTTAGTTACCATGCTTTTCGTTAATTATATCACTTTTTACAAGAAGCCAAAAAAGCAAATTTTTAAATTCGTGGGCCATTTTGAGCTTCACTAGCATGGATGGAATCCATGCATATATCCCTTGATCTGAACCTTTTATCTTGTTTAGAATGTTCATGGATAATGTTAATCTCCCCTTTGAGGAACTACCAATTTGTTGGAGGGTCTCTAGGTTGAACTAGAGAAAATGTAATGCCATTCCTCCATTTTATGTTTGAGATTACCATGTACCACGAGCCATGTCTCCACTTAATTCTTCATCTACCTAGTTGTCCATTTTGTGAGCTCAAGGGAAATGCGCCATCAAATCTTGCATACATGGAAAAGAAAGATTCAAAACCACAAATTTATTTACCAAATCTATGCTTAAATGCATTTAGAGAGCATAACAAACATTGAAATTTGGCGGTTAGGTTGCCAAATGTCATCGCATGCAAAAAGTTGAGCTCCTATGTGGGGGTAGGTCGAATAGGGAGTTGGATGGTCGAATAGGGAGTTGAATGGGAATGTCAATGTTTTTTCGAGGGAAAATATTAAATTTGAACTTGTATTAACACATTTTTTCCACTTGCTAAGAGTGGTTAAGTGTAAGGGACATGTGACAAGAAGGGATTCATTGAGTGAAAACAATTTGTGGATGATGATGCTTCCAAGATTTCAATTCCTAAAGGATGTAGGGAGTTGGAGATTAAGCTATTGAGATACTAAGTGCAAGGGGAGACAAAGGTTTGTAGACGCAAGGAGCAGAGGGGTAGTGGGAAGTAGAGCTTTGAGATGCCAAGTGCAAGGGGAGGCCGATAGAGGTAAGTTCAAAGGTTTGGAGGAGACTAATAGGGAGTTGGAAAGTGAAGATTGGGATATTTAGATGCCAAGGGGGATAGGTAGGGAGTTGATGCTTGTTTCGTGCTTAGCCAAGATATAAGACAATCGATAAGAAAGAATGCACCTCCACTGGCGCTTTTCCTATCATCAATATTGCCAGCCCAATCTGCATCTATGTATGTTGTAAGGGTGAAATATTCACTTCTTGGATACCACAATCCAAAATCCATAGTCCCCTTTAAGTATTTCAATATTCTCTTGATTGCATTAACATGGCTTTCTTTTAGAGCTGGCTGAAACCATGCTACCAAACCAAATGCTTGCATATTATTGGGCCTCATAGCTGTGAGGTATAGCAAACTTCCAATCATAGATCTATACATAGTCTAATTGGCTACAGGAGAATCATCAACTTTGCTCAATTTGCAATCGGTAACCATAGGTGTACTTACTAGATTACAATCTTCCATCCTAAACTTCTTCAACATTTCTTTAACATACTTGGTTTGAGAAATAAATATTCCATTGTTTGAGTGGGAAATTTGCAAACCATGAAAGAAAGATGGCTCACCTAACATTGTCATCTCAATTTTGTTTTGCATGTTGGAGGCAAAGCCTTGGCACATCTTATCACTGTCACCCCCAAAAATGATGTCATTAACATATACCACAACAATTGACAACTTATCTCCTTAATCTTTGAAATACGGGTTACTATCCACTACTCCTCTTTTGAATCCTTTCTCTTGAAGATACTTGTCTAGTCTTGAATACCAAGTCCTTGGGCTTGCTTAAGTCCATAAAGAGCCTTCTTCCATTTACACACATAATCTTAATTCTCTGGTAGAATGAATCCTTTAGGTTGTTCAATATATTCCTCTTCAAGATTTGCATTTGGAAAGGCTGATTTGATGTCCATTTGGCAAAATTTGAATTTGAAATTCTTGAAACTTGCAAGGGCTAAGAACATTCTGATGGCCTCTAATCTTGCATCGGGGGTGAATATTTCTTCGAAATCTATTCCTCTAACTTGTGTGTAGCCTTTGCACACAATTTTCTTTATTCCTTGTGACTTCTCCATCCTAATTCAGCTTGTTACGAAGTACCCACTTGTAAAATATCATTCTTGTCCTTAGGTCTTGGGACAAGCTGCCAAGTCTCATTCTTCTCTATTTGATCCAATTCTTCCTCCATAGCCTTGATCCAGTGCTTATATTCACTTCCTTTTGAAAAATTCTTTGGCTGAACTTTGGAGAGCAAACATAGGTTTACATGCTCAATTGTATTGGCAAGCATTCTTCTTGTTTGAATTTTTATACCTTTATCTCCAAAAATCAGATCTTCATAATGGCTCTTTTGAACAAATGTGGATGGCGTCTTGGGTGGTGCCTTGGATGAAGTTCTTGTATTATCTTGTTCCTTTTCTTCGATTTCAGGGCCAGCCTTTGCCTCTTCATCTTTGCAGCTTTCTACCTTTTGATAATCTATTTTTTGTCCTATCTCCTTTTGATGCTTCTCTTTGTTGACCCTCACATCAGCACTTTCAACAACTTTGTGCAGTCTCTTATTATAGCACCTGTAAGCTTTGCTTCATGTGGAATATTCAAGGAAGATACCTTCTTTGATTTTGGATCAAATTAGCCCAAATCTTCCTTGTCCCTTCTTATGTAGCTTTTGCTTCCAAAATCTTGAAATATTTACTGATGCAGCTCTTCCTTTCCAGAGTTCATACAGAGTTTTGTTGTTATTTGCCCTACTGTTGTATAAACTGCTTCTTTCCAAAAAGTATCAGCTATCTTGGAATCATTGAGCTTGGCTCTTGCCCTACCTTGGATGGTTCTATTCTTTCTCTCGACTACTCCAATTTGCTGTGGAGTCCTTGCAACTGAATGTTGTCTCCTTAACCCACGCCTTCCACAATATTCTTCAAACTCATTTGAGTTAAATTCTCCTCCTCTGTTAGATCTCTAAGCCACTTGTTCTTCGGCCTTGTTCATTCAGCTTTGAATGCCTTAAAATTCTCTATTGCTTCAGACTTTTCTTTAAGAAATGCTACTCATGTCATCCTAGAAATTTTATCAATGAACAACATGAAATAGTTCTCACCTTGCAAGCTTTTCGTCCTTGTGGGCCCACGCAAATCAGTGTGAATAAGTTTTCAAGGCTTTGATGTAGAGCACTCCTTTGATTTGAAGCTTGCCCTTGTTGGTTTTCCATATTGACATTGTTTGCAAATGATATTTGATAGTTTTGCTATTTTTGGCATGTCCCTTATGGCTTTCTTATTGTTGATCTTCATGATATTGTCAAATTTCAGGCGTCCCATCCTCTTGTGCCACAACCATCTCTCATCTTCTTGCCCCATGTAGCAATTTACACTTTTGACTTCATTAAGAATGTAGAGATTTCCATCAGTTCTATAGGCATCTAACTATCAGGTCTCAACATTTTATAATTTTGCATCCTCTAGAATGAAATGTCAGGTGTGCCCTTCGTCACACTTTGACTCTTAGTAGATTATGCTTTAGTCCTTCAACATATAATCTTTTGTTTTTGTTCTTCCATTGTCCAGACTGAGTGTACCTTTGCCTTTCATGTTTGCTTTAGTATCTCTCAATTTTACCATTCCTTCATTCATCTTCTTCAAAGAGAGAAATTTCCTATTGTCGCGAGTCATGTGATTTGAGCATCCACTGTCAACATACCATTGGTTTCTCTCATCTTGAGCATGTAAAGAAACTTGTACAAGCATAGAATTCTCCTTGATTTCTTGCTCCTTTTTCCAAACTTTGATTGATTCATCCTCCTTGTCACGAACATCCTCTTTCTTTTGTTTTGGCAGCATTATAAACGTACTTCTGCAGAACTTATTGTGTGCAAAGTTGTTACACTTATAACATATGATGTTATAATCTGTTCGAGGAGCAAATGAGTTGAAGTTCCTCTTTGAAAATCCAAAATCATTTCTTTTTATGTGAAGAGCACACAATTATACTGAGAGGGGGGTGAATCATTTATCAACAAAGCTTTACTTTTCAAAACTTGATTAGATGCAATAACATTACTTTAAAAATTTAATGAACCACACATGCAAGAGCTAGCAAGTAAGACCACAGAAAAACGCACAATTTAAGCAGGAACCATTGCGGGAAAAAACCATGGTAAAATATTGCTTTTATATTGAAAACTTCTTACAAATTTTTTTAGGCACCAACAGGACACACCAATCCCATCCGGAAGATTTGTAGGCACCAACCCGCTGGAGACTCCAATCCCCACAATTGAGCACCAACTCAGTAACAGACCAATCTCTTTTAAGGAGAGGCACCAGCCTCTAGACACAAGAATTAGGTCTTCTTAAGTCTACTACAAATCTGCCTTGGATGGTTCTAAATGTCTTCAGGTTCTGCATTAATAAAATCTGCTCTTATCTTTCACATAATTCTGCTCCAAAATGTATCAACAAATCTGTTTAAGATCTTGCGATAAATTGCCTTCAAAATCTGCTTATACTTTATATTCACAGGGTCTTTAGTGATTTGCTCAAGGTCTGCCCAATATGACTGTTCCAAAACTGGTAAAAATTTGCTCCAAAGCATGTTGTATATCTGCTCAGACTTGCCTTAGTATGCTGATGTAGATCCCTAAAGGTTCTGCTCCAAATTTGCTATAGAGTTTGCTCCAAAATATCAATAAAATCTGCTACAAACTCAGTCTATAAAATGCCTTATAGATCTATTTTAATTCATGCTATTCTTATTGGATTTATGTTGTCTTTGGTGCTGCCCATAGATGACCACAGCTCTTCATGATGCTATTTCTGTTTTGAAATTGGAATCAACTTCAAATGAATTTCACACACTTCCTCTCAAAACAAACCTCTATTTGTACTATCTATAATGCCCCTTTTTCCAAGGGATGCAACCCTCAAAGGAGCTCGGCCTAGACGGCACGACAATGTTTTGTTTATATTTAATTGCTTGCCCAAAATGGGTGCCCAAGTTAAGGTGGTCAGCCACATAAATTTAATTTATTTTATCTTTATTTTAGCACTACCGTTGCTAGTAATGAGTCGGCCAGCTAGAAGGTTTAATTATAATAAATACTTTGTGCTGTCATGAACCTAAATGCTACCTTTAATCTGTATTTAATTCCTCCCTACTCTTGAATGAAGTCGGTCACTCTTGCATAGACATTATAAGTAGAGTGTAACCATGATTAACTTGAAGTCAGCCAGCTTCTTTAACTATATAATTGATTCTTATAACCAACTTAGAGGCGGCCACCATAAGAAAAGGAGATATAATTATGGATAAGAGAATTCATGGTCCTTGAGATTGATGGAACCTCAAGAGGATAAGAGAATTCATGGTCCTCGAGATTGATGGAACCTCAAGAGACGAATTGGCCCTACACCACCTCACTTTACTAGCACTCTAGTGAGCTAGGGAGATTGATTAATTAAAGGAAATTAAAAATTATTGTGAATGCAAAATAATTAAAACAGAAATAACTTTATGCTACTAAAACGAAAGAGAAGTCAGTCAAGACCAACTGGTGGGCTTCGTTAGCTCACTGTCCTGGATGCCTGCACGAGTCTAGGACTACAATGCGGATTCATTATGCTAGTGCGAAGTGCGTGCATGCTGTAAGGATAGAGTACAATGACCAAAACCAGTGAAGTACAAGACTAGCAACTACATTAACAGAACTAGATATGTGGTAAATACAAATAACGGAAAATACACTATGAGATGAAAACAACTACTCTAAGACAAAGGGAAGAGAGAAAATCTCACAACTTGCCAGTAGAAGAAGCCTAAGAAGCCACTCTATTCCACCCTCGAACTTGCACACAAGGAGCCAAGAAAAGTGTTGGGCTATTTGTTTAAGAGGCCTGCCGAAGTAAGACCCCCGTTTTGGTGTTTCCACCTCTATGGACAGCCAAGATACAATGTATGATAAACGATAAAAGGATGATAGACAAAGATTAAGAGCTATTGATATGTTTGAAACCAAATGAAATGAGCAAGTGTGAGGGATGAAATCGATCCCTTTTGAAACCAAGAAGCCAAAGCTTGGTGGATTGAAGATGAGAGCAAGTGTGAACGTGAGGGAGATGGTGGAGCTACAATGTCACATGATCAATGAGCTACAAGGAGGCAGTGAGTGTTGTTCCAATGATCAAGAAAACTTAGAGAGAGCAAATGTTGCCAAGAAGTGATTTGAATGACCGAGAGAGAGGGAAAAGAGGCAAAAATGGAGGTTTAAACAATCTAGGAAGAATCCCGATGTTGGTGGTCTGCTGTAGGAAGTGTTACACTGCTAGAAACAGTAGGCGTAACATCCCAACGACCACCTTCATTTTGTAGATTCTAGGGACGAGTGTGTGCCGCGTAAACGCAAACAAGCCACATGGTTGAGGATTCAGACAAAAGGGAATGACTAGGCTAGTAGGATGAGATGGAGGCTTAGGCAAAAATTTGATTTTGGCTAAAGCGAAGGTGCTATGCAATGAAGAATTGCAAGGGGTGCAATTTACGACATTACATTTTGTCTCCACTTTAGTGAGCATATCATTAGTGGAATGCGATCTAAAGTAGAGAAAGAGATTTTACAAAGATACCGAGGGGAAGCAGAGTCCTCCATCCACACGGAGTTGCCCTCGAGGAAAAGACTTGAACCTGTGTGAGATTGTGCTATGCTGCATCATAACATGTAAGCTGCAGACAAATATGTTAGATGAAAAAGATTTAATAAAAACATGATAGCGATTAGATATAGATTCGAGATAGTGATCACTGAGATTACACCGGTATGGGTAGCAAGATGTGTTGTGCTAGATAGCCATATGATAGGGAAGTTTTTGATTGCACTGGTATAGATAGCAAGTTGTGTTATGTTAAATAGTTGCATGATAGGGTGGAAGATTTTGATAGTGGTTTGGCCCCCGCGAAGGTAGATACAATAGATAGTGGATTGGCCCCCCATAAAGGCAGCTACAATAGATTTAAAAAGATTAAATTTTTTGAAATTCTGGAAATGCAGCTGATGCAGATATAATAGTCCCCCCATAGACTCGAACATGTTGTCTAGAGGGGAACACGATTCATTCTAAGGAGACCAAAGATGTTGCAACATGTCAACAGAATGAGATGTTTCTATGGCAACAGATGACACATGATTTCCACAACATTGAAACATGCAGAGACAGGGGATCCGATCATTTAGTGTTTGATTAACTCATAGCAGTGAATTTTTTAGTATATGGCTGCATATGAGCTACTCATCATGGTCCTGAAGTTTTCAGATTTGAAGAAAGGCACATCAAGACAAAGATAAAGTAAAAATTTGGGTCATCATGGAAGAAGGCCTAAATGCCCCCAATGCTTGCATCATCATCGAATGTCAAAAGCAAGATATGATAAATAGAAGAAACACATAACATATAGAGGAAGTGTATGACGCTAAACTCTCTATTTTCAAGTACCAACAGAGTAACTCGGTTCCTTCAAAGAGGGAACAACATCAAAAGACAAGCACGGGGGAACACAGTCAGGCCCTCCACTAATTGTCTTAGAGATCCTCCAATACTAGGCCCTTGTCCTCCCAATCTTTGATCATAGGGGAGGGAGGCCGAGCCCGTAGAGGAATGACTGCAAAGGTAGTTCTAGGCCCTCACCAACAACTAGAGCCAAGAATGATACTGCCTCAACGTTCTTATCTAGAAGCTCCACTGAGGTGAGAGTGAGGGATCATGTGAAGATCGCCGTTAACATTGAAATGTCCTCAAGAGAGTCAAACATACGCCTCGTAGGACGCATTTGACTCATTTTGAGGTAAGGCAGAAGGAGCTACATCGCTAACCTCTATCAAAGGGGCAGTGACAAATTCAGGAGAATGTGGAGCCTTCTCAATAGCAAGCATAGTTGCAGATAGAGGATTTGCCGAAATGAATTTCCGACAATGGAACTCAGCCATTGGGCCCTGCTTGAACTTTCTCTTAAACAATGGAGGAGATGCTTTCTTTCCACTGTAGCGGGCTTGTTATCCCTGAGAAAGTTGGGACGGAGATTAGCGGTCAGTGCAGGCTGAGAAGACTTGACTGTAATGGACCTCACTTGCGTATGCAACATGTTAATTGGCTAAGGAAATGGAGGGATGTTGAGAACGAAAGTGATAAGCGGGGATTGCAAGGATGGAGAGATGAAGACTTGGACCCTTTTAGGGTGAGGCCCATCAACAACTCTCAGTGTAGTGGGAAGCAAGTCTGAGGATGAAGCTGGATGAGATATATATATATATATATATATATATATTATGTAGCATGAGTAGGAGCAGATGTGGATGCAAGTGGCACAAACATAGGGACCAACGACCCTCTCTCCGCCTTTGTGGTGGCCTTACACTCCAAAGCTCTTGCTTGTTGAAGATGCTTACACTTGTGTGCAAGCTGGTTCTAGCATAGGTGCGAACCACGATGAGAAGCTAGTGAAGGCTCGGTAGCATCCTACTCCATGGGGGATGCCGTCATTATCATGATCAGTTAAGAGGAAGGCCCCACTGATGAGGTAGGAGGTGCTATCAATACGACAACTACAAACTTAGTTGTAGGTGCCCTTCCCTTTTTATCTCTAGGAGTAAAGGGAACAAGCGGTACCCTTGGAGGTTGGGAGATAGGTGCCAAGGGAGATGAGCGAGCATGTAGTGACCTCTTACCCTTATTGTAAATGGTAGGATGGGGATGTTTGCGAGGATGGGAAGCTCAAAAGGAGGACGAGCCTTGGACTTTTGTAGCATGGGTGCCTTTCCTTTGTCTTTGGTAGGCGTAGTTGCAGGAACAAAAGACACTATTAGAGACTGTAAAGTCTTCAACAGTTGAGGAGGTTTGCCTTGAGAAACATGCTTGCTTTTAGCCCCCAATGAAGAGGGAATGGAAGGCGAAGCATGCTATGAAGCACGGGTGGGTTGAGATGCAGGGATTAAGACAAGAGGGGTCATAGGCGCTATAGATTTGAAGGTAGGTTCCCTGGTCTTATATTTGTTATAAGCTTTGAACAACAAAAGCACTCGGGGAAGTAGAGTCCCTATCAGAGTAGGCAAAAAGTAGTCCAAAAGAAATCCCCACGAGATAGCAAGGGCTGATGTACAGTATACTGGATAGTATGCATGATACCCTCAAGGGAAAGCATTAAGCATTTATGAATTACTGAGGGTATTGCCCCCATAGAGACCAGCTAGGGAATACCTAGCTTTAGTTGAAAGAGGTTTGACTCAAGAATGGTGACAAAAGTTGTAGACTTTGCCTTGGGTCCCACAAGGACCATCAAGGTGGTAGACCCCAAGGGGGAAAGGATAGTATGTTGTGTGTATGGATGGTGGCCTTGCACTCATCGTATCTCGTGCGATGCAACCCATTTACGAAGAGGACCTCCTTTGTAATGATATCGACTCTGCACCCGGGGTCAACCATAATGCCTCTTTTGACATTTTTGTTGATTTTTGCAACAATATAATAAAGGATTCTACTAAGTTATATGAATTTTCAATGGTGCAATCAAAAGTTATGAACTATTCTCTCACTAGAAACCCTAGCTGCATGATAGGCTAGCTTGTAGTGTTTTGGCCATAACTTGAACAAAACTTAATGAAATTACTCCAAACCAATTGCATTTGATTCTTAAGACATAACACTAACGTTTCCAACCATTTTCAGGCCTGTCTTGTTTTGTACAATGTCGTACAAAGAAAAACTTTGACTGTTATAGTAGAGAAATTCTCTTAAAAACTGTGAAAAACAAGGGTTTTCTTTCAAAAAACTTCTCCACAGCTTCTTGGAACGTGTGTATTCATTCATTCCATGTAAAAAACATATCAAGAACAATTACCCACAAAAATACATGCTTTTCAACCAAAAACCTAAAGTGTTATGATTTTTGCTTCAAAGTTGCATAACTTTGTCCTTGACCATTACCTAGGTCTGAAAAACTTTGCAAGGAGACCCTACATGGTCTTACATGTTCTTCCAAGACCTTATTTGCATAAATAAACCTAATCTAAGGTTGAAGAACAAACCCCAACTCTCCCACAAGACAAAATTCACTAGGAAATTCAAATTTGCATTTTGGTGGGAAATCTCAAACTTTAATTCCTGAGCCTATTTACACAACTTGAACCATTGGAAATGATCCCAATGGATCCCCTAAGACCTAAATTAACTCAAAAAAGACTCCTGACAACAAAATGAGCATAAATGCACCACTAAAGTGATGCTCCTGCATCAAAGACACAAATTGGAATGAATATAAATCAAGTCTTCTATTTTTGCAGCCAACCGGTTAGGCTTCACTAAGTGGATAAAGGAATATGTACTCCAATTCTGTTCAATGACAAGATTTTGCAACTTGTTGAAATTGGAGAGAAAAGTTAAACCAACAAAATAAAAAAATAAAAAATGCAAAATAAATTAAAGAATGCTAAGTACTAAATTCTATTATACAAATGGTAAAAAAAACAAGAAAAACTTTCTTGTGAGAAGATCTTGATTGCAAGAGGTTGGAGGTACATATAATCTTGACTACAGAGGTACCACCATGTAGTAGGATCCATTTTGGATTGGCCATTAATAGCACAAGGAGTATTATTTCTTCCTAAGACAAACAAGCCAAATTCTCTCATAACATTTTCCTCCACTTCTCGATCTTGGAAGAGTCTACTAAATGCCCGCTTGTACCCAGTAGCAACTTTTGAATCTCTATATGGTGGTACTCTCCCTGGCAAAGAAAGTACATCGTTGCTATAGTACCTAGAGATAGTGCATATGCAAGGAGGTGTAATGGTGTGGTCATCTTGTTCCAATGATAAAGAATGATTGATTCCACCCTTTTGAAAAAGGTTGAGTTGGGGTCATTCTCTTTTTTTTTCGTATTACCACTTTCATTTTCTCTATCATTGTGTCCATGCCATCATAGACATTCCCGAAACATGGTGCATTTGAATAAACAAACTAGAGCATAGTCATGATAGGCTTGGTGAAATCCAACACATATTCCACACAAGTCCACCAATTGTCACCCAAGATCAATGTCTTGACCTTTTGGGCCCTCTTTGAATTTGATTGTTTTCAAACACTCCTTTGGTTGCTAATAACCATTTGACCCAATGTCTCTTGCACCCTCCAAAGCCATCTCATAACAATTGTATGAGATGCAAATTGTGTCTCAACAACCTAGGATCATGTTAATAAGTTAACAACACATTAAAATATTTTAAATAATACATTAAAAAAATATTATAAATTTATATACATATTGAACATGACAAAGAAAATTAAATTTACCTTCAACGATTCTGATCTTGAGAAAGTTCTAAAAATTGCTTGTGACATTTGGTGGTTTGTCACAAACATTTGGATCTCCTCACCGTCTTGGTATATTTCTTTCACCCACTCTATTTGAGTGCTAATTGTTTGCATCTCCAAGTTGAGGGAGTGAACGGTGCATGGTGTCTAAAAAATGTGCTAAGATCTAGCGTTAGCCAAAGCACTTGCAGCCCTACAATTTTTTGTATTTTAAGTAATGACTTGGACCACTTTCTCATGCCTCACCATCTCTATGGACTCAATGAGGATTCTGTAAATAAACTTTGTATCTTTGCCTTGCCTGTCACGATCAACTACCCTCAAAAAATTTGTCCCTTTGGGGGACACCGCAACAACATTTATCAAAGGGTGTTTTTTGCAATATTTCCATCCATTCAGAAACAATAGAAACTCCCTATTAAACCCAAGAATCTCTAATTGGTTTCAGCGAGGTCTCTACACAATTGTTCCCTTTTTGTAATAAGAAGGTATGCACCTTTTCATACCCAAGATTTATGAAACCAGGAGGTGCACTATTAATTGCCGAAACCATTTCCACCAATATGGTGATCTCACCAAGTTGAATGGAAGACCATTGGTGTAGATGCAACATGCAATTTTTTCTTCAACAATATCTCTTGATTCCATTTTAAATGCCTTGTCCAACGATCCTCTTTTGCAGATGGGAATTTCTACTTCATCTTGGCCTTCCGTAGAGGATATATGCAAGAAGGGGTGTTGGGAGGCCATTACTATATCGATGGGTAAATTTATATTCTTTTTCCTTGCAGAAGAATGAGATCTTTGTTTTCCTCTTGCAACCATTCTATCAACATCATCTTGTTCTATTATGAATGCCGCTTTTTCTATGGTAGACAACCCCTTCTTAGTTGGGCCTTCACACATTCAATCCCTTTCCCAAAATGGCCCATAAAATGAAATTTCACTTGATAATATTAGCTTTTAAATTGTGTATTACACAAATTACACTTCCGAAATATCCCCCACCTCCTAGAAGTTCTTCAATCCTTGAGGTATGTCTCCATAAAGGAGATCCTTTATCAATTTTGAATCTTTGGTTTCTTCCCAAAGCCATTGAACTTTGACGACTAGCCATTCTTGCAATTTGATTTTTTTTGTTATTATCATAGTTGCACGGGTACGCGTACCCAGACCCCTGGTACACGTACCGGGTACTGGTACGCGTATCCCCGTACCGGATACTTGCTGGGTACTTTACCCTCTCCCTCGAAATGCCACGTCAGCATCG
>MU225979.1:519065-533715 GCA_018584345.1 Thuja plicata
AATATAATCTTCTTGTTCATGTTTAAAGCTTGACATCTCTGTTATGAACTTATGCATCTAAACATTTAGGAACATATTGCAAATCTGAAACTAAAAACGATACATTACACATCTGCAAACTTTAACATTATTCTTGTTTTGAAAACTCAAATGTCATGACTCATATTTTCAGATTTTTAATAAAATATAAAAATTATATTATATAAAAAAATTGACGTACCCCCGTCCCCTGGTTTGAAAAATAGCCGTACCCGTACCCAAAGTACCCAAGTACCCCCGTCCCCATGCAACTATGGTTATTATAAGAAATTACATAATTTTAAATTACTAAAAAACAAATAAATGCAAGAATACAAGTGCAAAATGAAGATACAAAAACATCATAACAAAGAGTTAAACTTGTTTCTTGTTTTCTTAAAAAAAATTAAGGAAAAACTTGAAAAAATTCATCAAAAGCTTAAAATTTTTTGTTAAAAGGCTAAAGAATAGGGTTAATGCTTACCTTAGACGCTTAAATCTGCTTTAAGGAAGCTATCTGGCACTGCACGAACAATCCCCTTTGAAAAAAACCACTTGCCCTTCGAAATGGCGAAAAGAAGACAAAATGAGTTGATAGCAAATAGAGAACAAAATGAATTGGTTTTAGGGTCGAATGGCCTCATGAAGGGCCATTTTAGGGCTTTATAGAAAAAAGGCGAAAAAATGTTTTTTAATGTGTTTTTGGGCACTTTTTGCTGGGCCCCATGTGGGTTTCCTGTGGGTGTGCTTTGGGTACGTGGGTTGTGTACTCACAACACACTTGGTACACAACTGGGCGCACTGGTGCATGCACACCCGGACCCAAACACACTCGGACCCGATGCGTGGGTCTAGGGTGTGAACCGGGTAACTTAGTTTTTTTTTTGTCTCAAAGACTATTTTTGGGTGGGGATGATGTAGTCAGCATATGATGCCTTAATTATGTTATTTTTATATGGTTGTATTTGACTATTTATTAATTGTTTGTTGACTTTTGGGAAGTTATAGGGATTTAGTTGGTAGACAGTTCTATTTGTTTGGCAATTGTTGGCCCTTCAAATAACTTTGCATAGTCAAGAAAAGGTGTCCAATCCTTGGCTGATCATCTTTGATCTACTTTTTTAAAAACTTCATGTGAGGATAAAGATATATTTTACTGCTCTATTTGTTCATTATGCCAAGTATTAATTTTATCAGAAAGAAGACTCCACATGATTTTATACCAGGTAAGAGCACAACCAAATAGTTTTAACCTTGCAAGATAATTTTTTTTAGTTGTGGAATCATTTTATGCAAACTGAAATAGACCTCCTCGTGTGCAATCCATTGATCTAGTTTCTTTGCATTCACTTTATTGAATGGTTGGATGTTGATTTTAGCGTCAACCTTAAACAAAACATTATTCCCTCCTGAAGGTGTCTTATCTTGTTCTTGATAAGTCCTTTGTACTGTTCCTCTTCTTCTCACTGTCTTTCTATACCCAGTTTCTGAGTTATGGCATGTAGATTTTGCCCATAAACCTGGAGCTCCAGGAAACATCCTTCTATGAACTTTTATGTCTTTCTTCCATATCTAGCCATCCTTATTGCTCTATTTCAATCCCTATCATCACTTTCAGGCTCAAATGGGTTCAAATCTCCACTCCCACTTGACCTGGTGATGGACATAACATGTTTTAATACCACCTGATCCCCAAACTGGAGTAGATATTCCTCAACAGGTCATCAATAGCATATTTTTGACTATTACACCATAATTAAACACTGCAAAACAACTGGTTGGTGTGATTAATTAATTACTTGCATATTAAACAAACATAGAATAACATGTTAAACATTGAAAAAATAACAGTGCAAGACATTGACCATACACATGATATACCCTGAAAACAGGGAGAAATTCCAGCAAGAGTAACCTACCAACTCCTCATTCCAATATATCCAGTCATTGCTACATTGTAGAAGTATGCAATAACATCAAAAACAAGTTCTTCAACTTGACAATGAAGCTAGAACATCTACAGTGAAGTTTGCAACCTCAAAATCTCTTCTTCATTGTCAGCTTCCCTACAAAATGAACATAATATGAGGATCCAAAGTGAGCTTACCTTTCCACAAAATGTGGAAGACTTACATGTAGCCTTTCCATCTCTCTAGTGGAAGCAAAAGGCATTTCCCATACTTGGGAAACAAAAAGAACCATCCAAAACCCTTGAACTTCTTTTTCGTTTCTGATCAAAACCACAGCTTGCAATGGGCATTGATTCCAAAGTTGCCTGCTGACAACACAGGATGGTTGTGAATTAAACAATACTGTAAGAACTGCATCCGGAGAAGGCTGGTAGTTTTAAAACTGCTAGTGAAGATTTTGAAAATGTTACTTGAGGAAACTAGTAGTTTTGTCATCTCTCAAACATTACTTCGTCTGCTTGCACACCTGCCCTCTACTTCCCTGCAATGCTCTGGGTAACACCAAGACTTCATCTGACTCTTATGCAAACATTGACTTCTGAAAATGATGATCACCGATCTCCTAGATGAAGGAACACGTAGATGATCTCCTCACTAGAAATGGATAAAACCAATTACTTGATTGTGAAACAATGATCCGTTTAATGGATCATTAATGCATTGGTTAATAGGGTTACATAGACCAAAGAAATTCCTCTGTTACAATGCTTTTGGTACAACAGGTTGAAAATCAAAGTCTGGATCTATGTGGACTTCTTCCTCTTCACTGAAACTGCAAGGCCATTAAGTAAAGTTCATAGCTGTTTAGTACTCTCATATCATGCAGTGAGGCAGTGTCTCTGGTTAAGATTCATTTGATCTTCCAAGTTGGCTTCTGTCGTTTATTCTTATTTTCTCAATTCAGTGGCTCTTTGGCTTCTGCAAAACTGGGTTTGTTTGTCTAACATGCTATATTTAAATTGTGGTGATTCCCATGTTTTTTGTTCCTATTTCAGAGGGTCAGCAGGTTACTTCTAAGGCATTAACGATTGATTTTAATGGTCTGGATGTGCTGGCTGCATGTCTGCTGTATGTCATGATTTTTAGTAATGTGAAACTGAAATGCTCACAGTCAAATAAGCAAGTGATTGACCACATGCAATCTTCCTAGGTTGATCTTTTAAATGACCTATATCAGAAACAAGTTTATTTTCATGATCATTTTTGCTAAGTATTTAAATTGATTATTCTCTAACAGCCATCGAAGCTTCCCATCTCATATCTTTTAGTATTATTCATGATGCAGTGACATTCCTTGCAGACCTTGGTGGCCTCTATGCAATAAGCATTGCTTTGTTCTATTATCTCTTAGCACAAGTAAGTCTTTTAACGTCTAAATTTTACCATTTTATTGTCAGTGAAAATTGTTCCATTTTCTAGTTCATTCCTTAGATTCCTTTGTTCTTAACAATATAATGGACTTAAAATAAATTGATATATAAATCTATCTTTTTATGTATATAAATATTTTAATATGAGATCTGGGTTGTTATTTACATTGCAAATTATTCAAATAGATGATTTGAAGGAGAGAGTTAGCTATGCTGTATGCAGCTATTCTTTATGCACAATGTTTATCTTTCTAATTGTTGTTCCTCACATTTGTTTCCACTTCATACAAAATGTTTCTTGTCAAGATAAACAAAAAAACAACCACGAGTACACCGGCTAATATAACAAAGTGATACCATTTGAATGTGAGTAAGCCAAGATAGGATGGGAAAGAGGGTGATGTGTTAAAGAAGCCTATCGTTATTTAAATAAGCATGCTGAAGTTGTATTGGAATTGGGAACAATCCTTATGTAAATCTCAAGAGGGATCGCTTTGTTGATGTTAGCGTCGGGAGGTTGAGACGAACCAGAAATTATTATATCATCTCAAGTGATGCATCACATCACTTGAGACAATAAATGAAATGTATCAACTTACCAATATCCACACAGTGGTATCGATCATAACTAATATTTTATCCTTCCTGACGGCATGTACATATCTACTCCATAATCGGCTAAGTGTAAAGTCGAATCACTAAACAGTGATCGATAAAATTGATAATGACTGCCTTCTCATAAGCTATGTTTAATATCAAGTTGTTATGAAAAGATATGAAGATAAATTTGTCTCAGCGATTGCTCATTTAAGGAGTACTTTGATTAATATAATCAACTCAATATGGAATGGCACGATTTTTAATGAAACGGCATAAAGAATTTTTGAAGGGTTGTTAACTTCCAGAAGTCGCCTCCCTTCATGGATATATGTGAAGCAGATCTCATTGTAAAGAAATACTACTACAGAACGTCGAACATACTCAGCATCATTCAGGCAGATTGATATATACAGATCGAATCAATATATACATGTAAATATATATTTATTATACATTCCAGTCGATCCATATTGCAGCGATTCATATTGGCATATCAGATCGATTCTTATTGGCAGATCAGATCGATTCATATTGAGAGATCAATACTCATATATATTGCAGATCGATTCATAATGAAACGGCATAAAGAATTATTGAAGGGTTGTTAACTTCCAGAAGTCGCCTCCCTTCATGGATATATATGAAGCAGATCTCATTGTAAAGAAATACTACTACAGAATGTCGAACATACTCAGCATCATTCAGGCAGATTGATATATACAGATCGAATCAATATATACATGCAAATATATATTTATTATACATTCCAGTCGATCCATATTGCAGCGATTCATATTGGCAGATCAGATCGATTCTTATTGGCAGATCAGATCGATTCATATTGAGAGATCAATACTCATATATATTGCAGATCGATTTTAAATCGATATATATATATATATATATATATATATATTGGAAAAGTTGTAATCTGTTCTCTGTCATTTAATAAATATAATTAGAGACCTTTGTTGCTGGGTTTTTCACCTTCAAGGTTGAAGGTTTTCCCAGGTTACATGCTGTGTGATTTTGTATGAATTAATTTACAACTGCATTTTCTTAATCTGATCATAAAAACATGATATCAGAGCGAGTTTGAGAAGATCGTGATCAGATTTCCTTATAGCAGCGAAGTTTCCTTCCATCTCTCAACTTCAAGGAGCAATTTCAAAGCCTTGAAAATGGTGTATGGTCTCAAGGTAGAAGACAGACTTGAAGGTGCTTGAAACTTCACTTAATGGAAGTTTAGAGTTCTTATTGCACTTGAAGAAAATGATCTTCTTCAGTTTGTGGAGGAAAAATATTTATCTGAACCGGAAGATCAAGCGGAGAAACTTCAATTCAAGAAGAATGCCATAAAAGCAAAGAAGATCTTGACCGACTCTATAAAGGATCATTTAGTACCTCTCATTTCCAAGATGACAAATGCAAGAGACATGTTAAAAAATTTGGAAAGTCTACGAGATCAACAACACAAGTAGGTCTCTCACATTGAGGCAACAACTTCATCAAGTCAAAATGGGGAAAGGAGAATCAGTCATATCTTTCTTCATGAAGATCTCAGAGCTAGGAGATCAACTAAGCGCCATTGGAGATCAAGTTATGAATAAAGATCTTGTCATGCTAGCACTTAATGGTCTTCCTCAAACTTGAGAGCCTTTTATTCAAGGTATCAATGCAAGATCTAAACTACCTAAGTTTGATCGTCTCAGGGCTGATTGCATTCAAGAAGAATCTAGGTTGGCTGCAAGGGGAATTGTCAAAGGTTCTCAAAATGAAGACACTCATGTTCTTGCCACTCAATCTACTAAGAAGAAAGGAAGCAATTGGAGAAAAGGCAACTTCAAGAGGAATAGAGATCAAAGACCAGACTCTGCACCTAATTCTAAGAAGATGAAGAAAGATCTCTCCCACATTCAGTGCTTTAGATGTGACAAGTTTGGTCACTATGGAAGAGATTGTTTTTGAAGGCCTAAGCAACAAGTGGCAAACATTAATGAAGTCTCAACTTAAAAGGAAGCAGAAGACAACTCTAATGAATTCCACTTCATATTTGCCTTATCAAGTAATGTTCCCACAGATAGTGACACCTGGCTAATTGACAGTGGAGCTTCTTGACACATCACAAGCTATCGAGAACATCTTTCGGATTTGGTGGAAAAGGAGTCTAACCTTCAAGCGATCATTGGAGATAATGCACACTATTCAATGAAAGGGTTTGGTGCTACATCACTCAACCTAGAATCCAGGATTTTCCTTCATCTAAGTGATGTCTTATTCGTGCCAGGAATCAAGAGGAATCTTATATCCATTTCAGCCTTGGAGGACAAAGGTTATCAAGTAGCATTTTCAGAAGGGAAAGTGCTTGCATGGCCAAAGAAATCCAGCATCAAGATTGCACGTGTGATCAGGGATAGGCATGAGAGTTTGTATAAACTTTCCATTCATCCAGTTCAAGCTTTTCTACCCGAATCTTCTAGTTCTAGCAAACTATGGCATAGAAGACTTGGGCATCTACATTATAAGGCTCTTCCATCACTAGAGAAGATGGTTAAAGGAATTCCTAAACTTAGTCATGTAATAGATGGTACTTATAAAGGTTGTGCTATGGGTAGAAATACTAAGAGCCCATTTCATAGCAATGAAAGTAGGTCAAAAGAAATATTAGAACCTGTACTTTTTGATTTATGTGGTCCAATGTCAGTGGCATCCCTAAGTGGATTTTTGTATTATGTAACATTCATAGATGATTACTCTAGGAAGACTTGGATTTATTTCTTAAGGTCTAATGAGTCTGATGAAGTCCTAGGTAGAATTAAAGAGTTTAAGGCTCAAGTAGAAAACTTGTCTAGAAAGAGAATTAAGATTTTAAGGTCTAATAATGGAGGTGAATACACTTCTGGTAGCTTTCGTGATTTCTGTATTGAGGCAGGAATCAAGTGGGAGTTTTGTGTCCCTTACAAGACCTTCAAACATTTCTTTGGGAAGAAGCTCCCAGGACAATAGTATATGTCTAGAATAGATCTCCTCGTCGGATATTGCAGAACATGACCCCAAAAGAAGCCTTTTCAGGAGTTAAGCCTGATATCAGTCATTTGAGAATCTTTGGTTGTCCAGTATATGTCCATGTACCTAAAGACAAAAGAATCAAGTTGGAACCTTCTAGCAAGAGGAATATTTGTAGGCTACTACATGATTTATATTCCCGACTAGAAATTGATAGAGGTAAGAAGAGATGTTACATTTGAGGAAGATATTGCTTTCAAAAAATCTAAAGGTTCATGCATGGAGATAGATGAAGATCAAGAGATTCCTCAAGACATGGACATTGATCATACTCCTGAGATTCTGAGGGAGTCCACAAAACTTGAAGAGACTGATGATCCAATTGAGCCATTGCATCCTACTTATGGGCCTAGAGATATTATTGTGAACCGAAAGAGGCCTCTTTGGGCAAGAAACACTATACAGGAGGCAGAAAAATTCCGAGCTCCTAGAGGCACATTTAGAGAGTAAAAGACCTCATAGATTCTCTAGCTATGTTGCATTAATGTGTAATATTATTGAGACTGAACCTTCCAGTGTTGAGGAAGCCTCAAATCAACAAGTATAAAAAGATGCTATGGATGAAGAATATCAATCCACTATTAAGAATGATGTCTGGGATATTGTACCTAGACCTGAAGGAAAACTAGTTGTATCTTCCAAGTGGCTATTCAAGATTAAGCATGCAGCTGATGGGAGCATTCAGAAGTACAAGGCTAGATTTGTGGCATGTGGTTTCTCTCAGATTGGAGTAGACTATGAAGAAACGTTTGCTCCAGTTGCTCGGTATGCTTCCATCAGGACCATCAGGACCATCATTGCCATTGCAGCGGCTAAGGGATGGAAGCTACACCAGATGGATGTGAAGATAGCTTTTCTCAATGGTGTTATTGAAGAAGAGGTCTACATTGAGCAACTTGAAGGCTTCGTGATTCATAAGAAAGAGTCTCATGTATGCAAATTAAAGAAAGCTTTATATGGTCTTAAGCAGGCTCCTCCTGCATGGTATGAAAGGATTGACCGATACTTGGTGAGTCTGGGTTTCTGCAAGAATGATGCTGATCCGAATCTTTACTTCAAGGTAGTCAGTGGTGAAGCCTTAATCTTGGTTCTATATGTTGATGAATTATTTCTTACTGGGGAAGAACATCTCATCTCTAGATGCAAGGAGTTGACTTCAAAATTTCAGATGAAGGACCTAGGACTCATGCATTTCTTTCTAGGTTGGGAAGTGTGGCAGAGGATTGATGAGATCATCCTGAGTCAAGGAAAATACACCATTGACATCTTAAAGAGATTCGGGATGTTCGATTGCAAGTCTATGTCTACACCGATGGAAACTAACTTGAAGAAGTTGATTGAATTTGCAACTAGTTCAGATCTTCCGGATCCTACTATGTACAAACAGATGATTGGATCCTTAATGTATCTAGTTAACGCTAGACCAGATATTCGCTATGCAATGAGTGCACTTAGTCAGTTCATGTGTGAACCTAGGCAGATACATCTAGTTGCAGCCAAGCATATCTTGAGATACTTGCATGGCACAGTTGGATATGGCTTGAAGTATTCTTCTAGTGTGGACCTAAATTTGTAGGCTATTCTTATTCTGATTGGGCAGGGAGTGTTACTGATCGAAAGAGCACCTCTGGTTGTTTCTTCAGTTTGGGATCTGCTATGATTTTCTAGTGCAATAGGAAACAGTCATGTGTGGCTCAAAGTACAACAGAAGCTGAATATGTTGCTGCTAGTGTGGCAACATGAGAAGCAGTGTGGCTTCGAAAGCTTCTTGCAGGATTGTTTGGACAATTGTTGGATCCTACAGTTATTCATTGTGATAACTAGAGCTGTGTGAAATTTTCTGTTATTCCTGTGTTTCATGACAGAACAAAGCATGTGGAGATCAAATATGACTATATTAGAGATATGGTGCAAAAGAATGCTATTCAGTTGAGGTACATTAACACTGATGATCAGACGACTGATATTCTCACTAAGCCCCTTGCCAGAGTGAAGTTTGAGCATTTTTGAGACAAGCTTGGAGTTGTGGAGAATGGAGCCCTTGCTGAGAGAGAGTCTCTTCATCGGTGATTCCTTGAGATGTACTATAATGCATTCTTCTTTGTGAGGGAGAAGTTTGAGGTGCAAGCCCTTGTTAATGCATTCTTCTCTGTGAGGGAGAAGTTTGAGGTGCAAGCCCTTGTTAATGCATTCTTCTCTATGAGAGAGAAGTTTGAGGTGAAAGCCCTTATTCCACCCTCTGGGAGTAGCCATGGTGGATGTCATGTGAGAGACTCCATGACTTAGCACTTGTGTTTATTCACCCTCTAGGAGTAGCCATCGTGAACATCATGATAAGATGACGACATCACGTTGAGTGATTCCGTGATGAGCACTTATGTTCATTTGCATTTCCATTCATGGGAGTAGCCATGATGAACCCACCCTATGGGAGTAGCCATGGTAGATATCACTAAACTCAGACATCTGAGAAGATACCTCCCTAGCTAAGAGGGAGTGTTGATGTTAGCGTCGAGAGGTTTAGACGAACTAGAAATTACATCACTTGAGACAATAAGTGAAATGTATCGACTTACCAATATCCACACAATGGTATTGATCATAACTAATATTTTATCCTTCTCGACAACATGTACATATCTACTCCACAATCGGCTAAGTGTAAAGTCGAATCACTAAACAGTGATCGATAAAATTGATAATGATTGCCTTATCATAATCTATGTTTAATATCAAGTTGTTATGAAAAGATACGAAGATAAATTAGTCTTAGCGATTACTCATTTAACGAGTACGTTGATTAATATAATCAACTCAATATGGAATGGTGTGATTTATAATGAAACGACATAAAGAATTATTGAAGGGTTGTTAACTTCCAGAAGTCGCCTCCCTTCATGGATATTTATGAAGCAGATCTCACTGTAAAGAAATACTACTACAAAACGTCGAACATACTTAGCATCATTCAGGTAGATTGATATATACAGATTGAATCAATATATACAAGCAAATATATATTTATTATACATTCCAGTCGATCCATATTACATCCATTCATATTGGCATATCAGATCGATTCTTATTGGCAGATCAAATCAATTCATATTGGGAGATCAATACTCGTATATATTGCAGATCGATTTTAAATCGATATCTATATTGGCAAAGTTGTAATCTATTATCTGTCATTTAATAAATATAATTAGACCTTTGTTGCTGGGTTTTTCACCTTCAAGGTTGAAGGTTTTCCTAGGGTACATGTGTGATTTTGTATGAATTAATTTACAACTGTATTTTCTTAATCTGATCATAAAAACAACATGCTTGTGTCGCTTTTAAAATCAAATGAAATCTAGAAAAATCACCATCCTTGCTATTTTGATGGTTAGTTGACAGGTTTCTCAAATCATTATCCCAAAATTTCGTTCAATTGCTTGCACATTTTTGCCAGAGTTCTTAGATGGAAAGGAAGTACTATTCCTTTTTAGGAATGGTTAAGGGCTTCTCCATTTCTCCTTCTTCCTAATGATATAGCACTAACCAAAGAATGTATTCTTTTCTATAAATAATTGCTTTTATTAAGTATGAGGTTGTGTTCAATTCTTCTAGCATTTGTTTGGAAAATGGTTTCTCAACCTTGCAATAATTATAAGGTTACTGTTGATACATGAGTTATAGGGGTTTGGGGGCTTGCCCTCGACTATCGAGGGTTTGACGGTAGCACCCTCGATCATGGGTGTTCAGGGGCGTCGCCTTCGACTTGGAGGTTGCAAGGGGTTCCCCCCTTGCTGGCCTTGGTCTCATGACCAGTTGGGGGTCCAGGGACAGTGCACTTTGGTGGGGGTTTTTGGGGGTAGAGCTCCCCCAAAAAAATTTAATATATACTTTTTCATTGTGAATCCTGACTGTTTATCATTGGGTCATAGGTCCACCGATGGATATTTTTGTGCCATTTATGGGTCGTTTTAGCCCATGGTTTTGTAATACTATTTGACGATTTCATGTTTTGTATCTCCTATATATTAAGTGCGTGAGAGGCATTGTGATGTATTGTAAGAGTCTTATAGCTGTTGAGCTACCTCTAGATCTTTGTTGGTGATACTCCTGTGAGAAGCTTTCTCCGCAAGTATATTTTATTATGTTATTGATTTTTGAATAATAGATTGGGTGGCTTTTGGAGCGTGGGGTTTTTCTCGCAAAAGGGTTTTCCCCACGTAAATCATTGTGTTGTGGTATGCATGTTATTGATGTTTATTTTTGTTAAGTTTTTGCAACAATTGTAAAAATCTGTAAAAGTTTTTACTTTACCCTCTCAAGATAAATGTAGGAAGTTGTTCCGCTACTTAACTTAAAGCATTTCTAATGTGTGCCAACTAGAGAGCAACGTGTCCACTTGCTCAATGTCTTAACCTAATAATCACCAACAACGTTTGATTTTTAGTACTGTTGAACAAATTAGCTATAGATCTTTGCATTCTAACAATGTAATGTCCCCATTTTTATGCCATATTATTTTGTGAGCATTGGCCAGTTTTTTTTTTCAAAAGTTTGTAGGTGAGTTGGGAGACTTTCAATGTTCTTGAAGAGCTCAATTTCAGGTTTTCTTGGAATCTAGTGATGATTTGGAGTTCAACGAACTTAATCGTTTGCGGTGACACTCTATGTAGCATTTTGGGTCTTCTGGCTTGTTCTCCACATTTCTTAGAGGACATTTCTATTTAGTATCTGTTTTGGCACACAAAATCGTTCTTCGATGTCATTTACTAACTAGTGTGTTCAATTTCAGTTTCCGATGCCTTGGTGGTGCTTTCCACAAAGTAGTTTGGATTATTAAATTATTACATTGAAGTTATAAAGTTAATGCTAAAATATTTACTTTAGTGTTTTAATTTAACAGATTTATGTTTTGTACCCCTCGAGTGGATGGCTAGGGGAAAAGGGGACTTAGACAAAGTTATTTTAAAAGTGCAAAGACTTCTAAGGGAAAATAATTTATTATTAATATTAAATTGCCCTAGTTCCCCTCTAACTATATATAAAGGGGTTATGGCTCTCATTTTCATTATTCACAATTGCACACATAACAAGATGTTGGAATGAAATGAGAAGTTTTTCCGAGGTTTGATTGAGTATGAAAACTCTCATCAAAGCACTAGTTTCCGAGGTGAAAGATCCTCCCTAGCTATTTTGTGTGTGATTCTAGCTTAGGAATCACCTTTGCTTGCACAGCTGCTGTCATGCTGATTTGGGTTTCAAAAGGAAATAGAAATACATTCAAGGGTTTTGGGTTCTCTAGTTTATGGGTTTGTTTGTTGAATTTATTGCAAAGTTTTGTGAAGATTCTAGGAGGTTAATTGGTGCTCCTTGTGCTAGTGGTACTAATGCCTTGATAGGGCTGTGCCATCATGAAATTGCTTGAGGATGAGTTTGTAGGGTTTAGGAATCTATGAGATTATATTTGCAGCTTCCTTTTTTCAGGTCGACCTACTTGGAGGTGATTTGGAGAGAGTTATAGGGAGTTGAGTTGGCCGTTTCTCCCAAAAGATGCATCTATTCAGGAAACTGCAACCATCCCAGTTAAGGATCTCATATGAGGCTGTTAAACCATGTCACAAATCCCAAGGGGGTATGCTGGATACTTACCAATAATCTCCCCCTCAGCGTTACCAGAGGGGATTTGAACTTGCGATCCCGTTCTGATACCACTTGTAGGGAGTTGAGCTGGTTGTTTCTCCCAAAAGATGCACCTATTCAAGAAACCACTACCATCCCAATTAAGGATCTCACAAGAGGCTGTTAAATCATGTCATGAATCCCGAGGGGATATGCTGGACACTTACCAACAAGAGTTTGGTGGGAGCACAATTTAATAAAGGCAAGTTAATTCCTTGTAAGGCTGGTTGGGAGCTGGTGTGGGATCCCAAGGAGCATCTGCAGAGGGTTGGAGGTGTATTTTGCATTGGAATGAAGTGTCCAGTCATTGTTTTATGATTGCAGATGATATTGTACTGAAATGACATCATTCGAAGGAGAAATGAATATTTGGGGCAAATCAGCCCTTCTGGGTTCTAGCGGCGCTTGCTCAGAGTGACTGAAATTTTTTGTAGCATTTATTCCCGAGTCTTTGACTGAGTTTGGAAGCTTATTAAGGCTGCCGGGATAGCTTGGAGCAAATTTGCATTGTAGGAAGGATAAACTATGCCTGAAAGTGGTTGTAGTTGAGGGCTTCTTCATTGTTCAGTGGGTTTCAGCAGTCTATTATCAGTCTGGACATGCTTAGACCTGCTGTATAGTCATTAAACAGAGTTTTGGCTGCATTTATTGTGAGTTGTCATTGAACTGTTGGGAAGAATTTAGAGGCATCCATAGCTCTTATGTGTGGGAGTCAGATACATTCTATGTGCTGTCCAGACCTGAAATCAGGGTTTTCTCAGTCCTGCTACCCTCTGTTTTTAGAATTCCAGTCCATGCTCACTCATTCTATCAATATGAGTTGAGGTACTTTCGTTTGGTATCAAATTAAATGATTCTATCATGTTCTGGTGTCTCTTTGGGGTGTTTGTAATTCAATTAAATTGTTAACAGCTTCAATTTTTTTTTTCTTCATATCTCTAATTATGAAACAATTGTGAGTTTCAATTTGCAAGTTTATTTGTTGGTTTTATTAGCAAAAGAAATTCAAAAACATTGAAGGTGGTTATTACAAACAAGCCTAAGATCTCCTAGTTCAGTGTTTATTCCACTTTGTTTCCTGTCTGGTCAATGGGATTGACCATTTGGAGCAGTGATTTTAATGGAGCTTACTTGAAGATGCTCATCAGCATTTACCATGATGTCTAAATTATTATAGATTGCCCTTTTCTCAAATTCTACAGATCATCAAATTACAAATTCCCCTTCTCTAGACTCTCTGCAGTCCTTCACAACATCTTTAAAAACTCATAAAACCCACTTACACACCTGGACTTTTAATACGCAAAACCTTATCATGCTCGATTTTAACCCCAAACAAAATAAATGCATGAACTTAGGAATCATGTGGGTGAGAGAAAATAGAATGATTTAAACAATGAATGGAAACATATGTGGAACTCCCATTCTCGCTCTTCTAATTGTTTGCCTCTATGTTACCCTGCATTTCGGGGATGGGGTAGAGTGGGGCTAGGGGTACACATTTCAGGGATGGGGTTGGGAGGGAGCCATTTTTTAGGGGAAGGCAGGGGATGGCTATTAAAAACATAGAGAAAATTTTAAAATATAGACAATTTCAAATATTAATATCATAGCATTGACCAGGCAATCAGTATATACACCATAGAACCTTAACACATAAAGCAACAAACAGACAAATGAAGTTTTAACAAAATATAATTACATTCATTGACAAAACTCAACATATCATATAAAAATTACATCAAAATGCCCAAAGGCCACAGGTTTCAACTACAAAATGACAACTATGAAATATATAGAAATACTAATGTGCAGCTGTCCCTAATCTGTAATGGACACCCCTGAATGCCCCAAAAACTAAACCAATCGCTGAAAGGAATTATGTCAAACAGTTTGCATTCAACTCCTTATTTCTCCATTTAATATTTTAAACCCCTTATAACTCCGGAA
>MU225979.1:558071-579876 GCA_018584345.1 Thuja plicata
GACTTTTTTTTGGGGGGGGGGGGGATGATGTTGTTGGGAATAATGATATATTGTTATGTGTCGTTGGTATTTAGTTAGTCGGCCGAAGGATATGTAGTTGGGGTACAGTTGCGACGGTTGGCATTGCACCCCTTCGGTCCAGATATATTGTATGTACCATAGTTCAAAATATCGGTATCGACAACTTATCACTGAGGGCAAAAAAAAAAATATCGGAGATAAGTCAAAAACTTATCGGGAAAATATCAGGAACTTTAAAACTTGCTTAAATTTAATTAAAAATTCATTTTTTTGCAAAATTCAATAAGTAGATGCATCTAATGAGTCAGTAAATGAGTAAACAAACCAAACAAGCTGATCTAGATATATATAAATGCAAATAGGGTACAAAATCACATCCTCGTGTGGAATGCTGATGGTTGATAACCATAGTCTGATACTCTAAAGACTCTAAATTGTAAAGAAAACTTAAAATAGCAAATCCACAAAAAATCCGCAAAAAATCAATTCGATCTCCAACGCTGGAAATCAACTTCTTTCTCCACCAAACCCTTTTTGTTTCTCTAAATTGGTATTGGCAAACAAAAAAATGATTTTTACCCTTTTTGGGCCGTCAGTCCCTATAAGCGGACTGCGGCCGATATTTTATGCAAATATCGCGATAAGTTTTTAACTTATCGCCGATATTTCAGGCGATAAGTTTGCACCTTCTCTGCGCGATAAGTTCGCGTGAAAGTTACGCAACTTGTCGCAGGGCATAACTTATCGCGATAAGTTCACTTATCGCCGATAAGTCTGCGACAAGTTGATCTATGGTATGTACTACTTTTTGGGTAAAGGCATGATGTACTTTACGGGCAATTGATATTACTATGATCCTTTGTATGCATGAGATTGATGGATTATGGAAGAACTGGTTCTCTGGCATACATATGTTATGTTCTGTGTATTTACTTTTTGCATTTAACTAGTTTACCTAGTGAGGCAAACTCTCATGTGGTTTTTAATCGATGGTCCTTAATCATCATCATGAGGTGGTGTACCTAGTGAGGGCTTTACATTGTTCTCCTCCATCATGTCAACCTCTCACCTCTTATGATTGATTCACTTCAACAATTGAAGAATGTGGGGATAGTAGGGGAGCTGCAATAGGGTGCCCTTGACCCTCAACCCTAGGCCTAAGGTTAGGACCTTATCCTCCTTGGCCTCATGTGGTCCTTAACCATCATCATGAGGTGGTCTCGTTGTCCTAAACCAATGGTCCTTAACCATCTTTACAAGGCGCCATACCTAGCAAGGAATCTTTCACTGTTCCCCCTCACACTCCCTTCCCTCAACAAGATCGATTATTGCAAAATTCCATATTGATAAATATATAGACATTAAATTCAAAGTATTCATTAATTGTACATAATCAGATATAAACATTATGCATTCCCATCTATATATAGTTATAAATGTATTTGTAAATCTATTCTTTCATACCACAACAATTAAGAGATTATAGATAAATCCTTCTGTTGTATGCACTATTGCATCTGCTGCTTATTTGATGTGTTTCTGCTGTCTTGATTAGTACTCTTTGGTGGACATATGTTTCCTTCTGCTGCTGCTGATTGTTGTTGAATAATTGATTGATTGAATGAATTCCTTTGATTTAATGATTCAAGGTATTGGTGAGTTATGATTAAGTAATCATGATTAGATGATTGAAGAGCGACGATATAATGTTAGCTAGTTTAATATATTGGTGGATGATTGAATAGAGTGATGCTCGATTGCTGAGTTGTATGTTTTCTTGATCCCAAGATGGAGTGATGATTATGTGGATTTGATGATTGTTTGCTTAATAAGTTAATTTCTTGAAGGATTAATGATTGATGGATGAAGGATGATGATTGATAAGTCCCTTAATGCTTGATTGTTTGCTTAATTTCTTGAGGGATTAATGACTGATGGATGAAGGATGATGATTGATAAGTCCCTTAATGCTTGGAATGAAATCTCATTTATAATTTATTGGTGAAAGGGTCGCCACCTTTCATAAGAATTGAGTCACCACTTTTCATTGTTGCCTTTGAGAATAATATATTATTCACCAAATTGATCTCCTTTGGATGTCCTCAAATCAAACCTTCTCCCCTTTATAGCTTCCAATGTGGGGGAGAATCACACCTATTCATCATGGCTGCCACATTACCACCCTTTGGAAGAGTCACAACCCTTCATCATTTCTGCCCTTTGAAAGAGTCATTTCCTTATTTTCTTCCCATTTTCTTCTTCCATTAATCCTTCTTTCCTATGCTTCCCTCTTCCTTCCTTCCTCCATATCCACTTTCAAATGAATTCTCCTCCCTTTTATATCTTATGTTAAGGGAGTCACAACTCTTCATTGCATATCTCTTGACCTTTCATTAAACTTAATTAACTTGTAATACTAATTATATTATATTATAATTTATAATTTATTTATTTTTATAATTATTTTCATATTAATATTTATTATTAAATCCTATTTCAGAAAGGGGACATTACATGTTTACATTCTCATCATGAACAAAAGCATATGAAGGGATTTCCACATCTTATGCACCATCATTATTTAGTAGAGGGGTGAGATCAGGGAGGATGGGATGAGATATTAAAGTACAGAACTATCCCTTAAGGCTTATACTTACCTCCTGATGTTAGTGAATATGCTGAATACTATTCCCTTGCCTCAGGTGTGTTGAAAACTAACTTTAACTAGACTCTTAGGACAGGTAAGAATGTTCTGATATCTGAACAAATGACCTCTTGGCAAGTCATGCTCTCCCTTCTCTAGCCAGATTAATTATAATCTGGTCTTGGAAACAGTGCTGAGAGGCTTGGCAATATCAATAATGATGGTCTTGTCATTGCTGCTATTTATGGTGGTCTAGAGGTCATCAAGGTTTCTTTGAAGGTTTTTGAGTGTCTTGTGCTGCATGTAAATTACACTGCGGTTTGCATAAAACAGGGGTAAATATTTTTGAATTATAGATGGTAAAGTAAGGATAGCAATGTCAGGCAGAAATAACAAGTGCTATTAGCCAGAAGCAGAAGTACAGTTTGTCAGGCAATGAAGATGACTATTATTTCTTGAGTGTTCTATAGGAAGGATGTTTGCCAGGTGGAGAATGGGAAAACTGTTTTCTTTTCCCTGAAAGGAAGGTGTTTGCTGGAAGATGGAAAACTCAAATTTCTAGTGGTTGATAATGACATTGAATGTCTGTTGTTTGCGAGAGGGCAAAAGCATCTGCTGGTTATATTTTTTGCGCATATGGATTAAAATTGGTCAAATAAAGCTCTCTATTTATTTCTCGAGCCTAAAGACTTTCTGTCAGTACCTCATCTTCTCTTGCATGATATTGCATTTTGTCTCTTTGATATATAAAATCATCATCTTGAATTATCAAAATTAAATGGGTAGTCCACTTATCATGTGCCATGGTTTAAACTTCATCCAATCGTGTGGAATCTTCCATTTATCATGAGCCATAGCTATCTAGTCATATGGATTGTCCTCTTATTATACACCATTGCTATCCAATCGCATGGATAATTGAATTATCAATCATTGGGGACTATAGTTATCATCCCTTTTAAGAACTAGTAGATATAGGATTTAGTCAAATACAACCCAACATGTACGATATTCAAACTATTTACCTTTAGAGTAAGGATCCAATCAAAGTTAAATTGAAATTTTTGTCATACCTTTAACCACATAGTCAAATACATTGGTCAAAGCTAAAATTTGGTTCGACACTTGAATCAACTTGTTGCTGCTGAAAAGGCAATACCAGTAGATTAACAGCACAAATTCTGGTCAATATTTTGTGGACAGGCCAGTTGACATAATATCTTTTGTTTTATCTTGGTCAACATGTCATGACATTCAATTCTTATAAATGCCAACATTTGTGGAAAGGCAATAATGATTAAGATTTTAGATCAATGCAATAGATGTCAGTCCACTATTTAAGTTGTACGTATTCCTTCTGCAACCAAACAATTTTTTACTATGTTACATGGGGACGCGTCCCCTATTTTTGGCCCTCTAGGAAACGTCTCGGAAATGCGTCCAGCGCCGTCCCCTGTCCCCATCCCCGAAACACCGTGGAACATTTTAAAAACCAACACAAGTCAATGTTTTTCTTAAGATAGCAAGGTTACAAATCCAAGTGGGCTTTGACATTAACTAATGGTTCTAAGTTGGCACTAAGTTGAATCTATGTTTCATACCTGCATCAAAGTATTGGAGTTGCAGGTTTATTTTGTGTCTCTGACAAGACATTTTCTGATTTCACCATAAATGTTGTCATTAAAAGTTATATAAAACATTAAAAACATATAATATATTAATAAATTTTGAAAAAATCATATATATATATATATACTGCTGTCCCCTAGTTTTGGCCCTCTAAGAAACATCCTGGAAACGCGTCCCCTGCCGTCCCCCTGTTTCCGTCCCCGAAATGCTGTGGAACATAGATTTTTCATGTTTGTGAATGAGTGAATGCACAGAGATGTTAGTAAAAGAAGTGGCAGCCATTCTCTTGAAAGGTGAAAAAGGGGTAATACATTTAGAGAAGCCACTTCCACGTGCACATATAGGCACTCCATGTCTGAATGGTATCGTTATTGTGGTGCTTCTTTTTGTTTTCTTGGCACTCTTGTAGCGTGTATCTCTTCATTTACAAGTGGATTCTTACTGGATGGAGGGAAGATGCTAACATTCTGTCAACTTTAGCTCCATCCTTAGTTTGTTACTAGATTTTCTTTTGAATTCCGTGTTGCCGATATATTAATAGCCTAGTCTTGTGTTGCGGTGTTGTAAATGCTACAATTGCATGCACAAGTTTTACGTGAAGAATTCTCAAACATATTATTTTTTTTCTAACTTGGAAAGCCATATAAACTCATTCTCTATTAAGTACAACAACAAAATAACTAGGCTTGTTTCCAGCCTCCAAATTTTTTACCATATTTGTTTCTACTGCATTTCTCTATCAGATTCAGGAAAAAACTCATTTTGGTCAGTCTCTTGGGAGTTTCCTGTTTGTTTATTTAAAATAGAGAAGAGAACAACTGGCCTATATGCACTCAATAATTTAAGAGAAAAGGGGAAAATAGGAAAGAAAATATATAGCTAGCTCTAGATTATGGAAATGGAAGAGAAAAATTGTAGCCCTAAGCCAGAGTCTTTTATAAAGGAAGAAATGAAAGACAAGTAATTCCGAATTGTTAGGTGTGGCAGCTTGTCCTTGAAATTTTTAAGGGTTTTCTTTGGGTTCTACTGATTGGCATTGCCGCAACTGCTATCGTGTTCGGCATGGAATAACGTGAGTTTGACAATTTGGATATAATGTACTTAATTAGCTTTTGTTCTTTTTGAAAATTGAAACCATAATCAACAAAAGGTAGTTATTATTGTCTTGTTTATGATTTAATCATTTTTATACAGGTTTTTATATATAATGTTAATTTAATTTTTATTTTCATGTTTTGGAAATTTCGGAGCTGTCATTTTCTATTCAATTACATAGAAAAGCTATATGCATTTCATAATAATACGTGTGTTGCTAGTTTTTTAAAATCCTAAATTTCAAACAATGATCATGGGAACTTTTCTTTCAAAATGTTTTGTATTTTCTCTATCCTAGGTGACTTTATGGTTTGCTTTTTGAAAAATATATGACAATGTCATGGACAACAATATCTTGTGGATATGCAGTTTGAATATAGGGTGAATAGGTTCCGTTACGAGGATAATGTTTTGTCAAAGCTTCAGGCTCGACGACGTGCTCGAAAGCACTGGGATAAAGTATGGATAATTTTCTTTTGTCATGCTCGTTCTTCATTTCTGTTGAACTTGTTTGGAGCAACTGTGCCTAACTGAAGATGGTTGCAGGCATTGAGTTCTGTTTTTTTTCTGTATGTCAAAAAGATTTTGTACATGAGGCTTTGTGATTATGTTTACATTTTACAGAAAAAGAAAAAGATTCTTATCTTGTGTGAACTATCTGACTACTAAATCTCTTTCAATTTGAAGCTGAGAAAGTATGTTATGTATACATGGGGTCGGAACATTTCAGATACATCGCCTCCAGGGACAAATAAATCAAAATTTGTTGAAAGGAAAACCAAAGGTATTCATCGATCACTTGAAGTTGGTGAAAGATCCACTTCGTCTGATATTAGAGCGGAAAATCGCCAAATTGGAGATAGAGAGTCTAATGATATTGAAAAGCATACAAGGTGGCAGCAACTGAAGGTACCATATAATCATAGAAGATTCCCTTTCTGAAATTTGTCTGATGCTTTATGGAATAAGCTTCTTAAATAAAAAAATTATATAATAAACTTTTCATTTTCTGCCAACTGCTAATACAATTTTTTTGATTTTCCTAGAATTACCTATGTGGAGGTAGTGGGATGGAGCTCGATAAAGGAAATGTGCAAGATATTGAAGGACGATTGAGAGAGCCATTAAGCATTGAACCAGTAAGTCGAATCATATGAAAGATATTTAGACTTTCCGTTTCTTAATATGTTCTTCATTATATACAGTTTGTTTGGTCACATGCACTAATATTCTGATACTTGGAAAACTAAGGTTTTTATACTCGAATCATTAAAAATTGGTATATTTTATGATCGTAGAATTGATATGGCATTTTTGAAAAGCTTATACCACATGGCAGATTTCAACAGTTACACTTCTGTCTGTATTTTGCTAGCTGGGCGTTTTTAGTCTATCAAATGAACTAACTGGGAGGCTATTCTGTCTCATTGCAGTATGAGAAAAATAAAATCATCTTATCCACAGTTTTTTTTTTACCTGTTCCATTTCCATCAAAGGTCATAATGACAGTGATTAAATTGCCAATTCTTCATGTTTTTACTGTTGCCCACCATATATAAATATGAGAGAAAATGTCATGTGGGAATTTGAGAATATAACAAAAATCTCAAATGTATCATGTGATGAAGGCAGGGGAGTCTTTTCTGATTTGATATTAATCCTATGATCTTTGGCCTTGAGATATTTTCTCTTAGAAGTTTTTTTTTAAATGCTTCTTTATATAAATTCAAATCTTTACCTATGATATATTTAGAAAATGTTGATAACATCTTATGTCTTCACCCCAGACATTTCGATTTCAGTCATACATTTAGAGCACGTATGGGGGGGAATTACCAATGACACACCTCTACTATGCACATTTTAAAATCTTATAAGTTTGTGAAAGCAGGGGAGAGAAAAATGTGCGGAATTGGCAAATTGTATTCAAGTACTTATGTCCGTTATGTAAGTCTTCAGGGAGGCCATTTGATTGCTCCCTATTATATTGCTTTTAAAGGATTTTGTGAATAGCACTTTTTTGAAGGTTTTGTAGCTCTCTCCTTTCTTAACACGTGCTCCCTATTTTACAAATTTATGCCAAACTTACTCAAGTATTTTTGTCTTTATAGTTGATGGAACTTCAATTGTAGGCTAATGATCACTGATATTTTTATTTGGATTTTGTGTTAACTCATCATATAAGTTTTTTATTATATGTTAATTATGTCAGTAAAATTGATTTGTAAACCAGCATAGATAATTCCTATGTTGCTCATCAACAAAGAATTCTTACTCTTAGTGTTGGTCCAATTCCATTGACAATTAAATCAATTAAAACAACACAAAATGCCTGAATTGAGATATTTCACTCACCAATCCTTCTCATGAACAAAGAACATGCTATTAACATTCCATACTATTGTAAACCTCTTTGCCATGACACTGCTGTGCTGTATCATGCTCAATAGAAGCTAATTGAATGCTTCTTCTTACTTGAGTGGAATTACTTGTATTCTTGTAGTACGTTGATTTATGTTCTTGCAAAAATCGAAAACAAATGAAAGGACAAACTCACAAATGAGGGAGAACACAAAGTTTATGCGGGCAAAACCTGAATAGGGAGAAAATTACAACAATTGGAAGATTGGCTTCCTCAAATCCACTATTGGCATGCAGTTATGGGTTTGTTGCCTTAATGAGGCCTTTATGGATGTCAATTACAGTCATTATTATCCCAATCCCAGCATAACCTCTGCAATATGGTGAAGTGTACATCTCAACACCAAAACTCCAAATAGCACTTTTTGTATACAACTAGCCGGCCCAAACTCCCAAATTTGCTCATTTTCAACTCAAATGGATATGTAAAAGGCCAAAAACATTTCCTATGCCTACTTTGAAAACAACATGCCCTTTTGAACACTTCCCAGACTTGAGTTGGAAGCCCAAATGATGAGAAATGGACTAAAAATGCCTTCTTTCTGTTGCTTCTGCTTTTATGTTCAAATTGGACAGAACCGCCAGTTTTCTACAGCGAGCAATTAAAAAACTGCTGGCAATTAAGAAACCACCTGTTTTCAGTAATTGGCAACTAGGAAACTGCTGTTTGACAGAAATGAAATAACCACTTAAGTGCTAGATTTGCCCTCTCTAGAAACCATGTCTTTTGCATATGGAATCAAATCAAGTTGCTGTTTTTATGAAAGGAATCTGAATATGTAAGAATATTCAACATTTGATGCCATGACAAGAACTGTGGCCAACCACTCCAAAGAGTCACTGAACTTGAACAACTGTGATTGATGATGAATCAGACCCTTTTTTAGATCAAGGATCTTAAGAAACTATATCAGCCCTAATCAATACAAATTTGTGAACTTTTTTAGTACATGATGGATTACCCTATAAATGTCTAGGTTATGTTAATCATAGTTTTGACGGTTCAACTGGGTTATGTTCATACACTTCGTTTCTTTGGAAATTTCCTCATTCCTTTGTGTAAGCACTTTAAATTTCATATCTCATGCTTTTTTCATAAGAGAGAAGTTATCCAGTAATCTTTGATTTTTGTGACCTTGAAGTTAAAGTATATTTGTCAATGGATTGATCTTGATTCATGCATATGTTATTTTTGGAATTTTACAATATAAAATATGTAAACAATGTAAAATTAACTTTATAGGCTATGATGCTCCCCACTTCATCTATGCTTGGTATTGCACCTTGCTAGTTGATGGGTCTCCTTTTCTGGTTTGCACAGAAAAAGTTCATGCTTGTATATATTCTTATTGTTACCAATCCGTAAAATGTTTCATTGGCTTTTCTTATTGTTTTAGATGTTACACTAATAACAAGAAAGTGTTTGCTTGAGCAAATTGCTTTCGAGTCTCTGATACAACATTTTGATTATGTTTATCCCTTGAGGGATTTTTTTTTTGCTATTATCATATTCTGGAGTGCTTGTCACTGATCAAACTAGAACTTATTTGCTTGAGAAAAGTGCATTACAACTACGTGTTGCCTTTCTTTATCTGTACAGGAAATCTTTTCTCTGTTAATAATATGTTGAAGTAATTGTATTCTTATTGAAAGGCTTCAGAAGAAGAATGTGGGTCCATTGAAATAACTGGTTCAAGACGAAGAAATGAGACATCTGCCACAACCAGAAAATCTGAAAGTCTGGGTAGAAATCCTCCTTGGTTATCCAATAAAGAATTCCTGTCAGCTGTTCCAGGTAATGCAACAACTTGCAACAAAATTTATACAAGCTGAAAATAGTATAATTCAGGTTTTCGGATATTCAAAACTGACATTGCAGATTCTTCTTTTTGAGATATCCCATGTCTAGAAATTGTGAATTATATTTTGAAATAAAAAATGTAAACACCTGATATATAATTATTATAGAATTTCACCACTTACCAACACAAATCTTTGTATTTCTAATCAGCAATTTGCTATGTTTTCTATTCTCGTTTAGATGCGTTTAGAAAACATTGCATTGTGCCATAGACATGAGTTGTTAAAGTGTTATGAACTAAAGTAGAGAGGTGTACACATGAGGAAACATGGAAAGATTATCAGAACATACATGAAGCAGCAAACAATAGATTATTTATTGTAGAGAAACCCTGTGTAGGGAAAACCCCAAAAGAGTAAGGCCTTGCCTTCATTTGCTACTAGCTCTTTTGCAAATTGTAAGCTTACTGCCTTCTTCAGGTCTTCAAGTATGCCAATTGCCATTTCCAGTATCCTAAGTTTGTAACACTACAATTTCTTCGCAACTCGTTCATACCCACAGTTCTTTTGCACTCAACTTCCGCAACGGTCAATTAAGAACTAACTAAATGAAAATCCAATACTTTGGGGATGAATCTTACCAATATATGAAGTAAATCTTAGATCAAGAATCTCACTATCCAAAGAACTGGAAGAGACATTATTTGCCAGCGCTAATCTTTTTGTTTATTAACCTTAGACAAGACTACCATGCCCTCTGCTTGTAGGCAAAGCCACCACTTGTGGCAAAACTGCCAGTTGTTAGTAGAACCATAGCAGCAAAAACTGTTTGGGGAAAGAATCAGTAAATCAAAAGTATAAGATTTTTTTTAAAAATGAATTTAAAAAACTGTATATTACTATTATAATATTTATAATAATATAATATAATATATATCATATTAATATTTTATAATTATATTATATTATTCTAATATTACAATATTATAATATACTAATGTAATAATTATGGTATATATATTATAATTATAATACAATAATGTATTAGTTATATTATTTTAATATATAATAATTTTAATATTATATTATTATTAATACCTCTCCCAACGAGACAGTTTAAAAGGAATGATAATGAATGCACTCGACTTGGAAGCCAATTTTTAATTTTATCCCCTTGCTCCGTAATAGCTTGAACTTTCTGCTTGATTGGCTCAAATAGTCTTTCTGTGCCCCTTTTAGATGGAGGGAGATTCCTTGCCTTTGATTATATTATAGCTGAATATAAATTAACAACATGAAAAAGAAGTCATTCCCATTTGCTACAAAATATAACGACTGATATACCATGTAAAAATGGCAGAAAATTGCAAACGAAAATCGTTAAAAATCCTTACGAAAGTCACGAATAACCCTAACAGAAATTGCAGGAAAATCCTATTGTAAATAACTAAAATCCCTAATGAAAATTAATGGGAATCACAAAAAAACCTAAGTTACCGGATTCGGACCCTGGACCCTGGATTCGGGTCCAGGTTTGATCCGGGTCCGGATCCTCGAGGATTTGCGCTGGATCCGGGCAGGGTCCGGATCTAGACCTGTGGGTCCATCTGGATCTGCAGACCTGCGGGTCTTGATGGACCCACAGGTCCAGATCCAGACCCTGCCTGGATCCAGCGCGGATCCTCGAGGATCCCGCGCGAATCCTTGAGGATCCCATGTGAATCCTCGAGGATCCCGAGGGACCCATGGCCAGGCATGTTAAAAAGTGGGTCAAGCATCATAGATTCATAATTTCATACTATGAAATGATTTAGTTTTAGAGTTATGTATGTTTCTCTTATTTTTTTGTATATATAATGCATATAAATATATATATATCCACACACGAACCCATACAAATCATAATGGGAATTTTTTTTTCACAAATCCACGAACCGGATTCTCGAATCCGAATCCGTCCCCGAACCCAAACCGGCAACTTAGAAAAAAACCCTTGTGAAAATGTCGCCAAAAAATTCTATAGGTAATTGTGGGTAGAAATCCTCATAAATCGCTATTAAAATAAAAAAAGCTGACAGAAATTGAAGAAAATCAATCAAAATTGGCAGTCAAAAAAGTTTTAGGGAGAAATGGCATTTTAACAGGGAAAAAATCGAGAATTTTGCCTATTTATGATTTTTTACAGTTTTCCCGTTTTCCCTGATTTATGTTTCTATGGGTAGAATTTGCCCCTTGTAGGAAAAATCATCATGGCATGGGGAAAATTGCTTTGTAACAACTTTTAACTAACATGATACAAGTGAAATCACCATCCTATCGCATATGGTGATTTTTCAATTGACAAATGAAAAACCATCTTGTTTCTGTTTGTTAACTCGGGTACTGTATCTATTGTTTCAAAACAAAGCTTTTGGATCACAGAAGAACTGTCTTCCATCTCTGCAGAGTCATGTGCAACTTGTATACTTATGTTGACTGGAATTTATTAAATTAGGAATGTCTACTGTGCTTGAAGTGGGAAATTTAGTTGGTTTGAGTAGTAAATGAGAATAGTATTTTAGTTGGGTTAGTTTGCTAACCTTTTTGATCCAATTTGGACAGCTCCCAATTAGGAAGCTTATAGTCTCCAAGAGATCAGGAAAAAATCCTCCACCTTCTCCTTTGAATACAACTTAGATCTATTTGGCAATTTTATTCCCAAAATTATATGCAGATTTCCCGGATCCACTCCGCCTGGTGTTCTTTTTCTGCAAAACGACATTCTTTTTCAACATGCTTAATTTTTAGGAGCAAAGCTTTCAATAGAAGGAAACAAAAGCTGTCTTTTCTCATCTACATGGCAAGTTTCAAAGAGACATAAGTTCACAATAATAATTGAATATTACTTTGTGTATGCAAGTAGGTTTAATCTGAAAGCATTAGTACTCACTTCAAGAATCTGAAATGGACCATGTCTAAGTCAGGTATTACCTTGATTATTGTTTTTCTCAAGTACAAGAATACCTTTTCCCCTACTTGGAAATGGTGCTCAAGTTCTATGTTGATCATGTATTTCTTCTTATTAGATTTAGAGTCAATTAACTTTCTCAAGCTTGGAGGTATATTCAATATTTATCTTGTTGGCAGGAAAGGAGAACAATGTAGACTCAGTCATGCAAATCCTATTGCATCTTACTGCAAGAAGTCTGTGGAGCATGAGATTTGAAAAATAATATCTATGATAGGGATAGGATAGATGGGTCACAACCCCATTCTTTAGGTAAATACATTACCTTGTTGGTAGGAAAGGAGAACAGTCTAGAGTAGTCATGAAAATCCTACCGCATCTTATCGCAAGGAGTTTGCGGGGCATGAGATAAGAAAAAAAGCATTTAGGATAGGGATAGGATAGATGGGTCACGTCCCATCCTCTAGATATAAGTATATCAAAAGATGTAAATGACATAATAATAGTAGATAATGAGTGTGCAACGTAGATAATGTAGAGAAAATATAGAAGAGTATAGAGAAATATATATGATGCATACAAAGATATAAGGATATATGAATGTATCAAATGAATTTGAATTATGCAAATATTTTGGAGTTCTACTTATGATACGTTTTGTGATGTTCTTAATGTTCAATTAACTAGTTAGTCTTTTGTTTGGATCGTATCCCTTCTCCCTTTCTATGAATAGGTCTGAGGTATAAACTACAACACTCAGAAGGTACTTAAGGCTCATAACTTTGGTCTGTGTTCCCCAATTATCTTGCTAACTTTGGTTCTGTTGCCAAGACCCTTGTTAGGTCATATAAATGGACAAACAAGGAAATTTTAAAACTTCAAATTTTAAATCAGATATAGAAGAAATGGAATGGACAGGATATGATGATTTGTGGCACTATCCTCTTGGAGTCTACCTTGTGAGAGGGGGTTCGGCACCAAGGAGATGGAGATTGGGAAAGAGGAGGAATTCCAAAGGGAATCCTTGAAGAGATGTGACCATTAGAAAAGTTATCAGGTAACGACCATGGGAAATAGTATAGAAGTGATATAATCCCAAACCAAATACACCCATGGCTAAAGGAGATACGAGCAATACAAGAGAGATTAAGGAGCACATTGAATTTGTGAGAATGTCCAGCTCAAATAGTGAGGAAAAGAGATAAAGGCAGATGGTGGAAAGAGAGGGAAGGCACAGCAGAAGAATGGAAATTGTTGAGATGATGAGAATTGAGTATGTGAATGAGGGTGCTGCTGAGGGCGCCAAGGGGAGTGTTGCCAAAGAGAGGAAAATAAAACATGGAAGATGATTGGAAGACCCATGAAAAATCAGAATCATGTTGGGAAAAGGCAGGACAAATAATAACCCGTTTAAAGAGGAATGCGAATAACTATGTAGAGTCTAGAAGGTTGTTAGGGAATTGTAGTAGCACAGAGGCTCCAACCCCACCGCAACTCACCAAAAGTCCTAAATTCAGATTGAATTTGTCAAATCTAATAGGAAAGTTGGAAATTCTTAGAAAAAGCATTAGAAAAGATGAACAACGAACAAAACCTGCAGTTTTTATAAAATGATCAGCAAAAAATTTTCAATAGAATTTTTGAAATTTCTAGAAAATGTGCTACCTAGTTTCTCAAAAATCCTAAGTGCCAAAATACCACAAACTTTATTAGAAAAAATCGTCAAAAAATTGCTATTGCAGTCACAATGTTGCAGAAAATTTGTAGGGTGCAGAAAAAAAGCCACGATTTTATCAAAATATTGTTCAAAAAGTTGCTCAAAATTTCTGGAAATCTTGGCAAAACAGTAGCCTCCATAGAAATCCCTAAATAGCCATTGCAGGTCAAAAAATGACATAATTTGGAGAAAAACTCTTGGCAGTGCGTGATTAGCCATACCTGTCACAGAATAGCCTCAATTTTGGTAAAAATAGCAAGATTTCAGGTTTAAGTCCAATCCCACAGGTCTGCAAACCTGTCGGTTGCCTAAGAAGAGTTGTCACACATCAAACCAATGGAAAACAACGCTAAAAATGTTAATATTTGGGTAGCTGCGAGAGATCTCACTCATACCTGTGCGGTGATTATTCTGAAAATTCAGAGTGTTTTTACTTCAGCGTAGGTGAAAGATAGAGTTCGAAGGTTCAAAGGTTATAGTAACCGCGTGGCTCCTAAAGTGTGTGGAAATTCAAAACGGCAACCTACAGTTATTATTACTGCTAAGTTAGCATGACATGGCACCGTATATATATTGAGGTGGCTCATGTTTAATGATAGACGTGATCAAGTTGGCTGTCAATGTATTTGGGTCTTCACATTCTGCAGACAGTTCATGTTATGGTGTAGCCTCCACCGTCCAGCCTCTATGATGTTTCTTACAAGTGTCACTTAGCACCGGGTCAATATGGATATACTGCTCGCATTTTATGAGCTTCAATTTTCCGGTTTGCATAGACAGGTCATCACTGGAGGATTCATTTTTGTTTATTCTTTGTAACTGTTGTCTATTCATGATGGGTAACAACAATGACCTTTTGTATTCAAAAAGGAGAAGCCTATGCGATGCATTTTGGATATTTAGAATAGTGTCTTCAGATATATGAGATATATATATGATTATTCTGTGTATTGAGTGTGACGTTTTTGAGAAAAGCTATGTTATGCTCGTATCTGGGATACAAGTCAGAGTTTTCTGTGTTCAATGTTTTTCGTATATGATCTGAGAACTTAAGACTTATGTGTCGAGTCATTCTCATTGAGTATATTATCTGTGAGACATCAAAGTGATAAATCTCTGTATAAGGCTGATTGTTAGGTTGTTAAGTGTTAACAATCAAAAGCCTGAGATATCTGTATTTGCTTTAGCATTAAATAAAGGGATATATTTTCCGGGTGTGGCTGGGTTTTTCCCTCGAGTAGGAGGGTTTTCCCAGGGTAAATCTGTGTCTGGTTTTCTTGTGCTTTGATGTTAAAGGTTCTGATTATTGTATTATGTTATTCTGGTTCAAAAACTTAACATGGTATCAGAGCTAGGTTTAAGTAAAGATCTTGAACCAGAATTATACAAGCAGCATTTAGGCGACAGGTGAATTCCGTTCCTCACTCTTGCAGATCATTGATATAGTTTCGGTAGTTTTGGAGGCAAATGATCTGTGGCCCGAGCAAGGATTCATATAGTTTGGTCGAAATTATTGAGAAGCAGTGTTTTAATTGGTCCTTGAGGCTGTGATGCATGCTCAATGATCATCAACCAACACTTAGCATTCCACTCCCTATGGGTCATGGAGATCAGAGAAAGATAATATGGAGATAAAAATCTGAAAGGACATTTCAATAATAAAGAGATAAGTATCTTATGTCTATACCATTGAAAAAGTATTTCATGAATCTTTTATGTAGTTATTAATTCTGACATTAGAATAGTGAATCATGTATGTTTTTCTCTTTGAGATAGATTGATTCTATGAACTTCTACTTATCTCTCTAAAAATGCTTCCAGGACAGATCGAGAAGCAACGGGATGATGAGAGACTACATGCAAAGTCATGTAGGCTGTAGAAATGAACATGGGGACACAACTTGCAGCCTTGGGTCTGATTTGGTGTCACTAAAGAGAAAGAAACCTATATAGTTTGTCATTTTGATTTGCTTTTTCGAAGAGGAGGATATGATATTCAGAGGGAGACTCTTCAGATGCAGAGAACATATTTGCACAGTCAATCTGAATTTGACATTGGTAGCCCGAGAATAGGGTGATCCGGGATAAGGTCAAGAGGTTGATGCAAGTGCTTGAAGATTCAGAGGGAGCTTGAGTGGCAAATGGAGAGTGCCACGTTTCTTGTAGAGGATCGGCAAGCTCGTGAAGCAGTGTGAGTGCAAAAGCTTCTTGTTTGGTCAAACATTGGACTCAATTAATGAGTTCTTCTTTGTGAGGGAGAAGTTCGAGGTTCAATCCCTTGTAAATGAGTTCTTCTCTGTGAGGGAGAAGTTCGAGGTGCAATCCCTTGTAATGAGTTCTTCTCTGCGAGAGAAGTTCGAGGTGAAATCCCTTGTTAATGCATTCTTCTCTGCGAGAGAAGTCTGAGGTGAAAGCCCTTGTTCCACCCTCTGGGCGTAGCTATGGTGGATCCACCCTCTGGGAGTAGCCATGGTGGAAGTCATGTGTGAGACTCCATGACTTAATTTTCTGTTTTATGTTTCACCCTCTGGGAGTAGCTATGGTGAATGTTGTTATGCTGAGATAAAAAATTTTATATTGAGAAAATCTGTGATGAGATTTTGTTATGACACTTTTTGATTGCAGCTCCATTGTGCTTGTGAGGTTGAGACAAACTATGACATAAGGATGATCTCTCTCTTGCTAAGAGGGAGTGTTATTGTTTATGTAGCTGCGAGAGATCTCACTCATACCTGTGCGGTGATTATTCTGAAAATTCAGAGTGTTTTTTCTTCAGGAGATGAAAGACAGAGTTGACGGTAATAAGGTTATAGTGACCACATGGCTCCTAAAGTGTGTGGAAATTCAAATCGGCAACCTACAGTTATTATTACTGCTAAGTTAGCATGACATGGCACTGTATATGTATTGAGGTGGCTCATGTTTAATGATTGATGTGGTCAAGTTGGCTGTCGATGTATTTGGGTCTTCACATTCTGCAGACTGTTCATGTAATGGGGTAACCTCCACCGTCTAGCCTCTATGTTTCTTACAAGTGTCACTTAGCATCGGGTCAATATGGAAATGCCGCTCGCGTCTTATGAGCTTCAATTTTCTGGTTCGCATGGACAGGTCATCAGTGGAGGATTCATTTTTGTTTATTCTTTGTAACTGTTGTCTATTCATGATGGGTAACGACAATGACCTTCAAATGGGAGAAGCCTATGCGATGTGTGTTGGATATTTAGAATAGCGTCTTCAGATGTATGAGATATATATATGATTATTTTGTGTATTGAGTGTGATGTTTTTGAGAAAAACTGTGTTATGCTCGTATCTGGGATACAAGTCAGTATTTTCTATGTTCGATATTTTTCGTATATGATCTGAGAACTAAAGACTCATGTGTCGAGTCATTCTCATTGAGTATGTTATCTGTGAGACATCAAAGTGATAAATCTCTGTATAAGGCTGATTTTTAGGCTGTTAAGTGTTAACAATCAAAAGCCTGAAATATCTGTATTTGCTTTAGCATTAAATAAAGGGATATATTTTCTAGGTGTGGCTGGGCCTCCAGTAGGAGGGTTTTCCTAGGGTAAGTATGTGTCTGGTTTTCTTGTGCTTTGATGTTAAAGGTTCTGATTATTGTATTATGTTATTCTGGTTCGAAAACTTAACAAAAAACATTGTGAAATTTCCCAGAAAAGATAGGAAGTTCGTGGTGAAATAACCTAGTCGTGCATCCAAGAAACATAGAAAGCTAATGTGTTTTGTTGAAAATTGGACGCAATTTCCATCCCTAAAAATGACATGATTTTAACCATTAAATGATGTGAACTATAGATGGAAGAAAACCTGTGATTTACAAAACTAAAAGGCCTACAATTTTTATTCAAAATATAGTCCAAAAATTGACTGAAAAAACTTCATGATTTTCAGGTGAAAATTATCCATGAATTTTGTTGAAAAAATTTGTAAAAAGACTCTGTACAAAAGCATACAACTAAATGCCTAAATCCTGTCACTGATCCCAAAGTTCCTTCAAAATCCAAGCTTGGATAACATATTACAAAATTAATGACACATAATGATTCCTAAGATATTCAATATTAACAAAGGAGCAAAACTCTCCTTAAATAAGGGATACAAAGAATATATCAGATAAGGATAAGATCGACAACTATGAAAAGCAGACGACAACTAGCAGAATAAAGAATATTCTTGAAGTCCAACCTAACAACTTAAGTGACCATTAAAATGAAGAATTATTTTAATTTAATAATAACAGTGATCAAGAGAGACGCACAAGAGATGATGGTATAAGTAGTGTCTTTGTTATTATTTTAGCACATGATTAATAAATGGTGGATACGACAATGTTCCAATCTATTTGTATAATATGTCTGCTTGAACTGAGGGTGGCCTTATTTTATGTCAAAGTAGTTTTTAAGATCACTACCAAGTGGGACACCAATTTGGTGTGTGAATGCCTCCGAGGATATTGCTATTTCTATTTACCTTGTATGCCGTTCAATGTGGTGTACACACAGTACTTTCCTCTAGATTAAAAAATGTTACTCTATGAAGTCTAGAAACCTACCTTATATACAAAGGCAAATCTTCATTTAGTGTATGACACCTTGTTGATCCCCAAGTACATAAATGGTGTATCTGTTTTGGTCCATTAAAATTCAATCATCATCAAAATTTGATGAAGGGGGGAGGGGGTTACAATAGCAGTGCATAAATGCTCTAACATACCCCTTTAATCCTTAGTTGTAATATTAAATATCCCCAAATAGGGATAATGGAAAAACCACAATATCTCCACAAATATGGAATAGAAAATGCTTAAATTTTATTTGCAAATAAGACATTCTTTAACAAACTTAGATTATTGATCTTTTTTTTCCTGCCAATTTAAATAAATTCCTGAATATTTCTAAGTTTAGAAAAGTCACAGAAAAACACTAAATCTGCCCAGAATTTTCAGAAATGACTTGCATTGATTTTTCCTTATTTTTCTGAGAAGAATATGATTAGCAATATGCCTACGAGATAGACACAAATACCTTAGAAATGTCTTCAAAATCCTAGCCGCCCTTGCCAAAACCCCATAAAACCAATGCTAGGTTTGACCCACTTGTCCTTTTGGCTGTTAGCTTCAATGATGCTCAGAAACATGCAGACATATTGTTGTAATTTGTCCAAATCTGATCCTGATACTCTGAATCTCACCTCCAAATGGCCCCCAAACCTTGTTGTGCTAGGATATCACTGACCAAAGCCCTTCCACCACACCCTTCTGAATAGGGGGAGCCCATATGTCTCTCCAAAACCAGGGAAACTGAAGGGTTTTAAACCTCAAGCCAAAGATTGCAGCAGCAATAGAGAAAAGACTGATCACATAATGAGCTCCAAAATAACCCTAAAATGTTATATAATGACTCCCAAAAGGATGATTTGACCACAAACATTGATCCATTACCAACTCAATCCAATGCTCCAAATAAAATCCCTAAAAATGAGCCAATAGGATCCTTGAAATCCCACACCCCCTTGACCTATTTGGCACATTTACATATCTCTTAAGTCATTAAATTCAAAAAGGAGGAAAACTTAAAGTTAAGTCTTTAGGCTAAAAGTGGCTTAAGTTGAATAAAAACATGTGCCCAAACTTAAGATAAGAATAGAATAGAATAGAATAGAATACAAGCCAAAGATTTCAACGTTACCGAATAATATGATCTCTATTGCTTACAATTCTCTTTGGCACACCATGAAGTCTGAACACTCGTTCAAAAAACAGACCAGCAACTTGGGGTGCTTTAAACTCAAAAGGCATTGACATAAAGTGAGCATATTTAGGGAGTCTATCCACCACAACAAAAATAAAATCCTTACCATTGATTTTTGGCAGCCTGGTAATGAAATTCAAAAATATTTTTTCCCACTTTTGATTGTGAATAGGAAGTGGGAGAAGCAGCCTTGCCCTATAAGTTTCTATCAGCCTGGTAATGAAATTCAAAAATATTTTTTCCCACTTTTGATTGTGAATAGGAAGTGGATGGAGCAGCTCTACTGGAAAAGAAACTTCGGCTTTGTTCCTTTGGCACTCTGTGCATTTCCTCACATGCTTGAGAACATCATCTTTCATACTTTTCCATGAAAATCTTTCAAGGATGTACTTGTATGTCTTAAAATAGCCCGGATGACCTGTATGCTGATTGTTATGGACAGAAATAAGAATCTTATGTTTTAGCTTACTTTCTGTTACAAAATAGATTCTATCCTTATAATAGATGATGCCATTCAATACTTTATAGTTATACCTTTCATCACTGATTTTACCATCTAGAATCTCATAAGCATGCTGATTTTTTGTATATTCTACTAGTAGATGATTTTTCCAAGAAATTTCTGAAAGTGAGTAAAATGAACGGTTTCTAGGTAATGCATCTCCTACTTATCAACATTATTTTTTCCTTTCAAAAATTCAATATCAAAGTCATATCCTTGAAGTTTACTCACCCTATGTTGTTGTCTATCATTTAATCCATTTTGCTCCATGAAATACTTGAGGCTATCATGATCAGTCCTCAATATAAACTTGTTGCCCACAAGATATTGACTTGAATTGTTCAAGTGCATGCATGATTGCCAAAATTCCCTTGTCATATGTGGCTATTTTCAACCTCATTCAATTTTTGACTCTCATAAGCAATTGGGTGCTTGTCTAGCATCAACATAGGCCCAATACCTATGTTGCATGGGTACTCGTACCCATACCCCTAGTACGCGTACCGGGTACTGGTGCACGTACCCAAGTACCGGGTACTTTGTGGGTACTCAGTGGAGAGCATCATAGCTAAGGACCTTGATTAAGATTTCTGATTTTTGTTTCAGTTTTTTTGTTTACGCATCAGCGTGTTGTTTATCAAGTTTAATTCAGTATGTAAATCAGTTTGAAACTTTGATACAATACTGATTAACAGTAAACTTTATCACTGTTCAAGTCAGAAGTTTAACATTTGCAATATGTCATTGTTATATGATTTATGATCTTCTTGTTCATGTTTAAAGTTTGCCTTCTTTGTTATGCATCTAAACCAAAGTAACGAGAACCGGAATCGTCTCGGAATCGGCAAGGCCGAATCGAATCGCGAATCGCCCATGAATCGGCAAATTTAAAAAACCCTTAAAATGTAGAGATTTTAACAATTTAAAACTTATTTCATGCACCCTTTATTGAATATAACTTAAACACACTATAACATCATCAAATAGAAGCTAACATACATAAACAAGGAACATAAATGATAAATCCATCACATGCGTTACATATTTATGCAGCCTAGAAGCATGAGTTAAGATTGGTATGTCACATAATATCATAAAAACATTTAAACAACAAAAACACTTGTACTCATTAAGGAAGAGAATAACCAGAGTGACTGGATGAAGGTTTGGATCCCCCATCTTATGCCTAAAGTGAACTTCTTCTGGTGGACCCTTATGCATGGAAAGATCCTAACCCAGGATAACCTCACTA
>MU225979.1:612763-626645 GCA_018584345.1 Thuja plicata
ATTATTTGGCGGGGGAGGGTTATTATCTTCATTGTTGTCAGCCATGCCTGATTAAATAATAAACAAATATAAATTTCAAATTGATTTCATATATTATTAACAAAACCAATACAAAACCCCATTTTTAACAAAAAAACTACATTTAACATGAAAATGAAAAAAATCAATATAAAAATAACAAGAATTTACTTACCAGATACGCAGTGGAGTTGAATTTGTTGTTGGAGAAATTAGGTACCCAAAAAAATTGTGTATATGATATTTCTAGCCGTTTTGGAAACCTAAAGCGATGGGAGAAATGAGGAAATTGGCCCGCGGGTTTTTGATTTATGCCACAGGTTTCGGGTACCCAAAAATATTGGGTACCCAATTAGGCTTGTGCTTTGGTGTCAGGTTTGCCCAGGTGTACTGACACCCAGGCCTACTAAAAATTCAACAAGTGCTTTCATGCGCTTTTGGACGAGTGAAAAGTGGATTTTTTTCACATCGCCACTTTTTGGCCCCCCATGATCTTGCACATACCCAATTAAGGGTACATTTCATTCAATTATAGATAGTCATCATTGTAATAACAACTTTAAAGTCACAACTATTGGTGTAATGTTGTCAAAAAAATTGGACATTAAATCAACAAATATGGGTATTAAATCAATAAGTTTGGGTATCAAATCAACAAATCCTATCACAGACATTGGTAGCAGTGCCAAAGAATCACCAAAAGATATGACAATAAAGGAAGGTTGTTATACCATGGCAGAGGAATTCAAAATGAAGGTAATAGGTAGAAACAATTTAGAAGAGGCAAATCACGGGTTTCCAAAGCCAATTATTACCCAACATGTAATAGAAAAAGGAAAGGAAAGGTCCTTTTATAGTCCACGATAATATACTTTTGGGTCTACATACGGTGACAACAATATGGGACTACCTTGTACTCCTTGCGGGAGAAACCCAACCGTGCTACAAATGTGGTTTACATACCCTACCCCCTTGTGGAATGTGAACTTGCGACCTCTCTTTCAAGAGCACAAGTTCTCTACCACTATACCAACTTAGGCTAGAAGAAACCATACATGTGAAAATCCCACCAACGACAGATGCCAAAAAAGAACAGATAGAAAGTGGAGGAAGAAAATCATTAATAGAGAAGAATAATAGACATGCAACAAACCTAATTAGTACAACAAAAATTGAACATGGATCATCAATGGTTACACTACATCCGCTTGGAAAACTTATAAAAGTTATAGAAAAATACAGTTGGGAAACTCCAACAAAGACAATGGGCAACCACACAATCCCTCAAACACAAGGGGAAGACTTAGAAAGAGAGGAAGATTTCTCAGTTTGGGAGGATTTATTTATACTTTTGGAATTCTCAACTAACTCTATATAACTCATACAATAGGGAAATTCAAATACAATGGACTACTAAAGAGAAAGAAGGGAAGAAAATTAGATAAATAAAAAAAAGGACGAAGATGTGCTGAAGAGGGAGAAAACATCAATTAAATCATACACACCAAGTTTTGGATCCAAGGAGGAAATATATCCCTTGAGATAAATGAAGATGCTCACTTAGAATGTTATGGGTTTGAATGCCTCTAACAAAAGGTGTTTGGTAAAGTGCCAGTTAGACATAATTAAGACAAAGGTGGTATTTTTGCAAGAAACAAAAGTAACACTCAGAGAAGAAGAGACTTTCATTAAACGTGGTAAGGGTTGGAATGGGAGCTTCATAGAAGTCATGGGTGTCTCAAGACGATTGGGGATTTTATGGCGCACACACAAGGTATGCATTTCCATACAAAAGTCTACTAAAAAGTGGCAATAAGAAAAAAGTCAAAATGCTGAACTCAAATATGGAGCTAACATCCTTCAACAATATGGACCAATAAAAATAGAAGACAAGAGAAAATTTTGGATTGGTATCAACAATCAAATCCTAATGAATCAAGATAAATGCATAGTATGTGGATATTTCAATGTGATTTTAGATCATAAAGAAAAGATGAGTGGTGTAGGTTGAATTTCTCAATCACAAAATGACTTCTTTGCATATGTGGAGAATAATGGATTAGTAGAAATTGTGTGCCAACAAATGGAACATTTACTTGGAATAATCGTAGAAGTGGTTTAAAAAAATATAGCATAAAGGTTGGATCATTTCCTCATCATTTAATCATGGTTGAACTAGGCAACACTACCCACTTCTCTCATGTCTGGTCCCTATTTTAGAACACTTCCTAATTGAGATAGAAATTTCAGAAGTAGGAGGACAAAAGTCAAAATTTGGGTTTGAAAAAATGTGGTTGTGACACCTTGATTTGATATCCAATCTAAAACAATATTGTGAAAAAACTATCAAAGAGAGAGAAAAAAAAAATGTACATCTTCTATAAGAATCTTAAAAGACTAAAATAAAAAATAATGGAACAAGGAAACCTTCGACAATATCTTGATGAAAAAAAAGAACTGAAGCTGAATTAGCCGCCCTTAGTAAAATTGGTATAAGTGCTGGAATGACACAAAACAAGTAAAACAAAGAAATTTTGTAATGGATGAGCACCAAAAAATCTTAGCAAGAGACCAAAAATATTGGAGATCCATATCAAGAGAAACATGGTTGAAGGAAGGAGATCAAAATAAATTTTTTTCACAACATGGTGAAAGTTAAATAAACCATAAATACAATCACAAAAATAAAGGAGTAGAGCATTTTTAGAATTCACTTTGGGGGAGATGGGGAGACTGATGCTCTAGACAACATACTCTAGAATTGTATCCCCAAATTAATAACAAAAGAGGAAAATGACTTCTTGCTAAGACCAACAACTTAAGATGAAGTAAAAAAATGCAACTTTTGAATTGCATTCACATAAGGCACAAGGTCTTGACAATTTTAATAATATTTTAGAAATGTTGGGATTTTATGGGAAATGAGACATACCATCTAGTAGAAGAATCAAAAAATAAATCCACAAAACTCAAGGATCTCAATAACACAAATATTGTCCTCATACCAAAAAAAAAGTAGAATTCTCAACTTTTTCATATTATAGGCCCATATCTTTATGCAATCACTGTACAAAATAATATCAAAGGTAATGGCTAATTGACTCAACCATTCTTCCATAACTAATATCGCAAGTACAAAGAGAAGTTACATAACAAATGACATAATCAAGTACATGAAGTAATGTATTCTATTTGAAAATCAAGTCTAAAAGGAATGGTATTGAAAGTTAATGTAAGAAAATCTTATGATAAGGTGAAATGGAGGTTTTTATTAATTTTTTTGGAGAAACTTGGTTTTGACAAAAAATGGAATGATTGGATATATAGTCACATATACACCCTACAATACTTATAATTATAAATAGTACCACATGTGGCTTATTCAAAAATGAAAAAGGCGTAAGATAGGAGGACCCATTATCTCCATTCCTCTTTGCTATATTAGTAGATACACTAAGTAGGGAAATTAAGAGGAAAGTAACAATTGCAAAGTGGGAAGATATACAAATAATTTATTATTTCCCATCCTTTAGTCATTAGATGTTTGCAAACAACACTTTACTTTATGGTACCCTAATTATAAAAGAAGTCCAATGCATAAACAACACACTTGCAACATATTTAGATACTTTAGGACAATAAATAAAGTAAATTTAAGTATTTTCTTCGTCAACTCTTCAAAACAAATGCAAAGAAGAATATCCAATGAGCTCATATTCAAAATTGGGCAGCTCTCCTCAATTTATCCAAGCATTCGATTTTTCACTGGAGCAATCAACAAAGATCATTAGAAAGAAACAATAAAGCAATGCACTAATAAAATTGATAGTTTGAAAGGAAGATGGCTCACACTTGCAGGAAGAATAAAAATGATCCAATCACTTGTTTTGATGATACCCATTTATGCTCATCTTTCTTGGAGTTACTAGCCTCAAAAGAACATAAAAACTTATATTCATAGAAAAGGAAATTTGTGTGTAAAGGGCCAAATGAAAAGAGTTGGATTCTACTAATAGTATGTGACAAGGTTATAAAAGATAGAAAAAGTGGATAAAACATCTATGAATTACAACTACGAAATAGATCTCTATGTGCAAAGCTTACATGGAGGACATATCAATAGTCAATTGCACTATGGAGTAGGTTACTACCTACAAAGTATTTGGATTGAGAATAACCAAGAAGAATTTCGACAATAGCTAACTCACCTAGACGATTTTTTATATGGAACTTTATATAATCAAGTGCAGAGATATAATAAAAAACCACCTCACTTGGAAAAATAGAAATGGTGAATGAACATCTTTCTAGCATGACCCATGGAATGGATATTCAACTTTGGATACCATCCCCAAGCTTCTTAACACAATTCCATACACTACTCAAGCTTATGGTGATAAGGTAAGTGATTACTTCATAAACTTTGATCAAGATGATATTCCAAACATAAGTGGAGGGATTTTGATGACACCAAATTGACCATCAGAAACATTCTAAAAAAACTTAGATAAATGAAATATTCTATTAAAAAATGGAAGCGATGAGATAACCTGGTGCACAACCAATTCATGTTCAGGGTATTGAGTAAGAATTGGTTATGAAGTAGCCAAATATGACCAAACTATAGACTCATGACCCAAAGATATATCTTGGGAAGAAAATATATTACCAAAAGCATGGGCATTTGCATGGAAAATGCTACATGAAAGGATCCTCATTGGAGACAAATTACAAAAAATCACGTATATAAGGATGTGGAGGAAATAACAAACCACCTATTGATGAAATGCAAATTAGTTCAAGAGTGTCGGTTGCACTTATGAAATAAATTACAATGGCTTGGGTCTCTACCAAATGATCTAAAGAGTATCTTCAAGGCATAACCTCTAATTTATATAGGGGCTATGTGGGGATGACTTCCCTATTTTCATGAATCTTACTTGTTGAACTAGAAGAGAAGAAGAGTTGCAAGACCTATATCTTCATACAGTTAGTTCGTGAGATCTAGTGTGCTTTTAAGAATGTTTGTTGTTTCTTTGGTGTCAATCACTTTTTAAAAATCTATGGCCATGAAAATGTGAAGGGTTATGTTAATTTAAAAAAAAAAATCATAGTTTTTTCTATTATTAAAGAGATTGCGGGTTTATTTTAGAAACTGCATACATGGCTCAAAATTTTTGAGCCATAACACATTTGGGTTATTTGAAAATTCAAATAACTCGAATGTGTTAGGCATATTTTTGAGTTTTTTTTGGCGAGTGGCCACTTTTTTGTTCACTATCTTGGTGCACATGCTCCCTAAATGAGGAGAGATAGGAGTGAGACAAATAGTTGAGGAGAGAAAGAGGTGGGTAATGAGAAATGTATGGAGAGGTAGAGATATAGACATGGAGGAGCGAAGAAGCCTAGAGAGGAGAGAGAGGGTGGGATAGAGAGGTGGTGGCATAGAAAATGGATACAAAGAATAAGAGAGGGAGACATAATAAGATAGATTGAGGGAAGGAGATATATATGGTGGTAAGGAAGGAGGGGAAAATAGAGAGTGAGAGAGGAATAAAGGGAGGGAGAGACCTAGAGAGGGGAGAGAGAAGAGAGAGGAAGATGGAGAGATAAAGGGAAGTATTAATATGGGTGATACCATCAACCCTATGTGACCTAAACCATATACCATCAATCTTGTACCCTAAAATCCATACTCTCAACCCTATACCTTAAACCCCATATCCTACACCCTACTATATACATCCAATACAAGGAATAAATTGGTGATGAGGTAGAGAGAGGAGGGAGAGATAAGATAAGAGAGAGAAGGAAAAATTGAAAGATATGGCTAAGGAGGGAGGAAGGGAGAGGTAGACAAGGACTGAATGAGTGACCTATAAAGGGGAGAGGTAGAGAGGAAAAAGAGAGAGGATAAAATGAGAGAGATAAGTTCTCAAAGAAATGAAGAGGGGTAATGCGGTAGAAAGAGGTGGAGAGGGTGATAAATAACTATAGAGGATAGAGATATGGAGGTAAGAGAAATAGAATCTAGGGAGAGAGTGATGAGAGATAGAGGTGATAGAGAGTTGTGTAATGAGATAGGGAGAGAGAGGTATGGAGGTAAATATGGAGGGAGGGAGAGACCTAGGGATGGGGAGAGAGAGGGCGGCAGGAAGAGGTAGTGATTGAGAGATTGAAGAGAGTGGAGAGAAATAATAAGAGAGGGAGAGAGAAGAAGAGAGAGGGAGGGAGGAAAGGATAGATATGGGGGTAAGGAGGAAAGGTGAGGTAGAGAGGGAAAGAGGGTGGGAGAGACCTAGAGATGGGAGAGAGAGATCGAATAAAGAAGAGAGGGAGAGATATAGATCTAGAGTTCGGGAGAGATAAAGAGAGTGAGATAGAGAGATAGAGAGAATACTAATGGGAGCATGCTGATTTTTGAAAATTGACTAAGTCAAAAAATATATATGATCTTCTAAAACCTATAATATACATTATAAATCATAGAGAAATAAAAACATTCTTAAAAATCTTGAAAATGTATACGTGAAATATAACTAAGTATAAGAAATTTAAATGTTATATTTTACATATATATTCTTGTTAGGAGGTTGAATTTGACTTGAGTTTGAAACATTGGATAAAAGTGGAAGAGAGAAATAGAAAGCCAATTTTATAATGCAAAACATTTTGCATACACCAAATTTAGTGCTTATCAATGTTGGTGCACACCAAATATGACACACACCAAATCATCTTTCTATGACCAAGCCTAAAGCTTGACATGCCAAGCCTATTAGTGTGTGCCAATTATGGAACATGCAAAACTAATCAATGTGGGCCAAAAGTGAATTGGGAACCTTTTGGTCCCCCATATTGGTGCACATACCCACTCCTAATCCAAAAAAATTACAAAGAATATATAATCATGCCTTGGTGGAATTTTACTCAAACCAATTGCCACCTTAGCCAACCACTTTTGGAAAGTGCCCACTTTCCATTTGTCACATCCAAGGAATTAAAAGGAATTTTTAATTCCTTATTACTCTTCCCTATGTCCTTTAGAGTGTGTAGACAAGGAGTTCCTTTTTAGGCAAATCTTCCTTGTACTCCAACCCATTCCTTCTCCCAACACTTGTACTATCATTCTCTCCAAGGTTCACACTTATCATCCTCCCATGGAAGGTGAAAACCATAACCATTATCCACCCTTGATTATCCATTTCTCCATCATATCCCTCCATCCCATTTGCTTCCACACTTATTTAAAACAAACTCTCATTTCTTCATTCAACCATGTGTCCTTCATAATTCATGCAAGTTCATTCTGTTGGCATTATGATGGATTTTTGAGTTGAGATGTTGAGTTTGAGTTTGTCATTTACGACATCTCCACAACTCTATTAGATTTGGTGAATAGGTTGCAGTTAGTGATTGACAGGATGAATAGGTGAAGCAATTTTTTCTTAGTGTTCTGACCTATTAACAGGAAGACAATAACATGAGGTGTTTTGAGTAGCGATCAAGTTTTCTAGCACATTGGGAGGTGTGATCGGTACTAGAGCTTTATTTTGGTCAGACAAGTTTGAATGTACAACCATAATAATTAACTCAACAACTTGTGAAAGGTAGTATTTTGATGTTGTGTTCAGTTTGAACTAGTTGAGTTACCAATTGGTACCTATTAGTTGAGTTACCAATTGGTACCTATTGATCAGATGGTCAAGGCGGTTAAGTAATTGTCTATGTTTTGTAATAAATGTTTGTATTTTATTTTTGGCCGTGTATGTTAGGTTTTATTGACACAATTTTTCATGAGTTAGGTCAAGTTATGGGCTGACTTGCAGATTGTTATTAAATTTTTAATCAAGTTAAGAACAACTATATAAAGAAAATCTAAATCATGTGATTTAGGGTTGTTGATCGTGTTGTTGGTTGTTGCAATCAGAGATAGAGGAAGAGTATTGTACCAAGATTTTAGAGATTGAATTGGATCTTACAGGAAATAAGTGCCATTTTGAAATTATTGTTTTGAGTTCATTTCTCAAGGCTAACTCTAATAAGTTAGTAGGTTAAATCCCATAACATGGTGGAATTTAACAGGTTTCTTTTTATAAATTCTTTAACAGGGTAACTTCTGAGAAGGAGTTCTAAATTCTACAACGAGGTAGATCCTAACAGGTCTCATTGTACTTCTAACAAGGTACTAGTCACTCTTAAATGGGTGAGCCCCTAACAGGGTTTTGTAAGCTCCTAACAAGGAAACTCTTTTACTCTAGTGAAGGGATTTGTGGGTGTCATCCCCACCATGGTTTTCTCCCTCTTACAAGGGTTTCCATGATAAAATTAGTGGTGTTATGTGTTATACTATCTGGATGCTTGTTTTTTTTAATTTTACTGCATAGTTACTCTTACATGTTTCATTGCTTATAAGATGGTTAAAAGAGTTATTAGATTATTGGTTGAATTAGTACATTTCCTGCTTACACTGATTCACCCCACCCTCTCAGTGCTTCTTTATTATAACAATAGGCATCAGAGCCTCATTCCCTTGAAGAATCCTAACAGTTTGGGTGTGATCCTTAAGAGAGACATGGAGTTTTATAGAAGACAACTTGCTGAGGGTGAGGATATGATTGAGAAAATTAAAGACTAGTTGACGATCTCTAGGGATAAAAGACAAGAGTTAGTTGAACAACTAAGTGATAGTCAAGATTTCATTGAACACCTTTCTAAGTAGTTCTGATGAATCTGAGGTAGAAGTTGCGGCCTTGGAAAATTGAAAGCTAGCTAAGGAAAATAAGGACATGCATAAGGTGTTAAACAAACTCAAGTTAGAAAAGAAGAACATGCAAAGGGAGTTGGAAAAATTCTTAATGAGAATAGGTGAAGAGTTAGAAGAAAGGAAAGCTGCAAATGAAGCTAATAAATTTGTAGAGGATTCCCTAAAAGCCAAAGATAAAACCCTAACGACTAAGGTGGATGAGATTTTCAGATCTGAACAAGAAGTTTCTACATTGCATGAAGAATATCAAGAAGTCCTAAGGCTGAATGAAGATCTGAGAAATGAGAATGAAAAGATGAAAGAAGAGTTGAAGGGTGCTAATTATATGTTGGAAAATTTAACAAGAGTTCTACTAAACTTGATGAACAACTCTCAAGACAAATAAGAAATAATGAAAAACAAGGATTATGGTTTTCCAAGTTGGAAGTTGGTGAGACATTTGGTACAAAGAAGACCCATGCAAAAGGAAAGTCTGCACCTAAGGTGAAAAACAAGAAAGTTGGTAAGAGGAAGTATAGACTGGTATGTTTCAATTTCCACAAGGAAGAACATACTACTAATGTTTGTAGGTCTAAACCTAACCCACTTGTTCCTAGGTTTACAAATTCTTTTGGTAGATCTGATGGTTATAATGCTAGAACTAATGCTTTCTAAGGTAATTGTTATCAATGTAACAAGTATGGTCATAAGGCTAATGAATACAGGACTAGAATCAACAATGAAAGGCCACCTATGAACCGGGGAAGACCTTACCAAAGGGAGAGGAAATGTAATGCTACCTATTATATTTTTCATAATTTTGGACACACAATAGTGAATTGCATGATGAGAATTGGTAGAGGCAATGCTAGACCATAGAGACAAACTGATATGAAATTTTTTTATTATCATAATATTGGACATCTTGCTAGGGCTTACAAAGAAAAGATGAATAACACTGGAGGTCAACCAATGAATAGGCTTGGTAATGAAAAAAACAAGAAGATTGTAGATATTGAAGAAACTAGGAAGCAAATGAAGGAAACACGGGTAAAGAAAGGTGAATCAAAGTCTTCTGAATTGACAGAAAACTCCACAACATCAGGTAGTGTGGAGACTTCTTCATCTAACTAAGTCAAATCTATTGGCTTAGGGGTAGAAAATCAAGTAAGATCTATAATGTATCCCCTAAGTTGAGTGTGTAGTAAGACTTATCAACATATTTAGATGCCTAATGATTTAATGTAAGAATCTGATGAAGTATATTGCATTATATATGACTATATGTGAGCGCATAATGGTTTTGTTTGAGATAGTGACTCTTTATGTTTCTAACCATTGTGATTGGTTAGGGGTACTATTTGAGTGTTTGCATTTATTGCTTGGAAATGAGACATTATAAGGGTAAAAAGTGAAGTTCATTTTGTCACTTTGCATTCTACGAGCTAAGCAGTGCACTTGCGAGCATTTCCTAAGTGATTTATAAGTGATTTGAAGTGGTTGTGAATTGAAGGCTATGATTTCGTGCTTGAAGTGAAGCGGTGTTTGAAGAACCCTAGCGAAAAACTAAAGTGGTATCTTTCTATGTTGTGGTGGTTTTGTTCTATGTTGATCATTGTTATCTTTATGCACACCCCTGTATTGATTGAGATTACTGAGGAGCTGAGGATAGTATTCAAATTGCATCCACTGAAGGTGGTAGAAAATGATCCCACTGGTGCCTTGTCCTTGATTTCTCATGGCGTTTTATTGACTGAGGATGTAAGATTGTTCATTCATTACAAGATTGAATATATTGGTTACAATGCTATTTTTAATGTATTTACTGAATTGTGTGATGACACTAGTTTGAAGAATGAGCACACGCATTTAACAAATAAGGGTTTCACATATGTTGCTGACCTACCTGATGAATTTGAATCCAATTGGATAAGATATATATTGAGTTTAGTTCATGATCATTTCTTATGGCTGGACATACCGTATAATATTATGAAAGAGATTATTCATGGGGTGATAGGGTTGTGTGCGACTGATGATGTACCTATTTTGAGAAGGATTCCTGCTAGTGAGGTCACTCTCCTAACAAAGTCAAAACAAGATCAACGTGCTATGAAGAACAATGATATTGAAGATATTGAGGTAAAGTTTTCTTCGATGGTGATCGGTTACAAGGTTATCAATAGATCCAATTGAACAGTGTGTTTGGTGGTGGTATTCATGATGCATATCATATGGTGAAGGAGAATGCGTGATACGACCTATGTGAGGTCACGAGAAGTCAGTTCTTTGTGAACATGGAGAGAATCAAGAAGGACAAGAAACAATCATTCAAGTATGGTTCCCTATTGGTATGTATATTCTTCTACTTGAAAAATCATTTCCCTGCCACTAGTACATATGAGGCCTAATTCTGATGGCTATCTTTCAGATATTCAATACCTATCTATTAGTTATTTGACAGATGATGTTGTCAAAGTTATTTTGTCAGAAATTTCTATGAAAATAGTAACCATTTCATTTGCAATGGATCTTCCCATCAGAAATGACCACTAAAATTCTTTTTTCTATTAGAAATTTTTGATGGTATACCCATCGAAAGTATAGTATTCCCAATGATTATCCAATTCAATTCCGACAGTAAGCCCATAGGTAGTAATTCATTAGCGTCGAACATTTGCGTCGAAACTTTAGAATCACCGACGGTTGTCTAGTAAAATTTTTGACATTTTTTCCGTCGGCAGTATGGTATCTCCATTGAAACTATATGATTTTCGATGGGTAACAAATATTTCTTTCGACGGTATTATAGTTGGCTTTATAGCATCACCATAAAAAATGGGCATTGGAATATTAGAATGTTTGATGGTTTTCCATCATCATTTTTGACGGTTCTTCCGTTGGTAGTATAGCGTTCCCGTCGCATGTTGGCATCAAACTGTAGAATGTCCAACAAATAAGCATCATTATTTATGATGGTAATTTTGTCGGTAGTATAGCATTCCCGTTGAAAATTGGCATTGGAAGAAGATTGTTAGTGTTGAAATTCTGATAGACATGCTAAAGTATGCTGAAAAGGGTATTAGAAACCATAGAGATTTTGTCTAGTGCTTTGGAAAATGGGAAAGCCATTACGTCTAGTATAAATTTTGGAGAATTTGGGTGTTGGTTGTTGCTTGTGAGCCCAAAACTTGTTGAGACCTCATTAACCCACCTTGTATAGACCTAAGACATCCATCTTGGTCTTTGGGAAGGTGTTTGAGGATTTTGTGAAACATTTTCTATTTGGAGAGTTTGGGGTACCTTGCATTTTCCTTATAAGTCTAACCTAAAATGATTTGATTCCCACCACAATTACCACTCTGCATCACTTATTGTCTCAATCTTCTATTCACTCCATAATTTCAATACGCAATGAGTCGGGTAATGATCCTTTGCAAACACCACCTCATTCCAAGTCAACCCCACATGTGTTGCCAAGTTCAATGTCGAAAACATGAAAAATGCAAACATCCACTACTGCACATCATATTGGTAGATCCCTCTTTTTATCTCTTTTGTTATGTGTTTGTCTCCCTTGAAGTGTTCTTTCTTGCAGGCGTTTCATAGTGATTATCATTTTCTGTAGAAAAAGATACACATGAGGAGGCGCCAGAGCCAACTACTGGTGCTAAAAAACCATCATTTCCTGGATCTTCCCATATTGCTAGTACAGTAACATTGCAGGCGACATTGATGGTGAGTGATGAAGAACTGATTCCCTTAAAGATACAAAAGATTCCAGGTACTTATTTGTCGCTGGAACATTCTGTATCTTTAAGGCGAATCAATTCTTCATTGCTCACCACCAATGTGGCCTACGACATTACCATACTAGAAATACAGGAAGATCCAGGTAATGATGGCATGTTATCACCAGTAGTTTCCTCTAGCGCATCCTCATGTGCATCTACTACCCAACACCCAAATTTTCCAAAATGTCTACTATACCTAATGGCTTTCTTACAACTTTTCCAAATCACTAGACAAACTCTCTATGGTTTTTGATACCCTTTTCAACATACTTTAACATGAATTGAAGAATAATTGACATGACCTGAAGAATAATACATTAATTACCTCTACGATGGATTGATCAATAGAACCTTGCACACTCAATTCTTGTATCTGTTGATGTTTATAGCTTTGATCAAATAAAATGATCTTAATAAACATCATTATGAGATAATATTATTCTATAATTATGCATATTAATATATATATAAATAATAATGATATTATTATATATATATATATCAATATACATAAATGATTAATATGAGATAATTTTATTCTACATTATATGCATATTAATATATATATATAAATAATAATGATATTATTATATATATATATATCAATATGTATATATGTATTATAGTTGATGAAATAATAATATTAAACACAATACTGAATAATTATGTTAAACCTGATTAATATCGGTTACTCCATATATTACCAATGATAATAGTATTAATATAAAATGCCGAGCATTACCATCGTGCATTAAGTGACAGTCATAATATATATTAATACTATCGGTTATGTTTAATAGACTATCACTTATGCGTTGAGTATTAAATCAACGAACAGGCTATAAAATGTTATCACCCATTGAGTTTCGGGTTGAACGATTAATGACTTTGTTTAATGTATTATGAGAACCGATTAATGCTATCGGGTAGTAAGGGACATGACATTATAGAGTCATGTCTCCTCAAGGATACATGTCTCTATAATGGCATGTCTCATACTTACATATATATAGCTTTTAGTTGGTTGACAAGAGATAAGTATATACAGAAAACAATACAAGTCTCATTCATACAATTAGTATAATATTGATATTAATATATTTTTTATTATATTAGTAATAAATATATTCATATATATTTTAATTAAATAGATATTATATATATTGAGATTATATATATATATATATATATATATACTGAATTTTGAAAAGAAAATTAAAAGTCATATATCCTAATCTAAATTTAACATGGTATCAGAGCCAGGTTCCTTCGTCAAAGCCTAAACCACTTGAAGGAAGATCCAATTAGATTGAAGGAAGACCAA
>MU225979.1:632466-656670 GCA_018584345.1 Thuja plicata
TGTTAGAGTAATAAAGTGATTCCACTTATTATTTAAATCATATTGATTTAATTATTAAGTCACTTATTATCTCTATTTCACTTAAGCTAAACTTTAGGCATATATTAACTAATTGTTTTATTAATTATTATTATGCAACCTAGATTTTTCCCCTTTAGGGTTTCCCTTTTAGGGTTTATATCACCTTCATAAGGTTTTATCTCTTTTTATTTTGCATTTTCTCTCTGAATGAATATTTTGTCTTTCAAAACTTTTTGTCTCCAATCTTTTCTTTTGTAACAGGTCATTTTGCATGCAGATGATCTTGGCTTATGAATTCTTTGAATTATAACAAAACTAACATCATCATTGACCCAAGAAATTCTATATGGATTCTTATGAGGCATTCGTTCCAATTGCAATTTCTCAACCATTTCAGTAGAAACCATATTATCGGTTGAACCAAAATCAATAAAAAGAGTGCAAAATTTACCTTTACATCGACACCTTGTTCTAAAGAGGCTCCTTCTTTGAATGGGTTCTTGATCTTGTGAGGTGTTCAAGATAGTCTTTTTTATCATCAAACATTCACCAACTTCTCCAATACACTCATTTTCCTTTGGACTACTACTGACTTCTTCATCTTGAGCATATGCAACCCTCTTAGAGGATGATAATGATGTTGTTGTCTTTTCAAGAATTTTGAAAAAAGGATGGCCATATTCATTGTATTTTTAAAATCTCCTTGAAATTTGATTAGAAACCCTACCAAATTTGTCTCTATTGCTACCAAAACCACCTCTAGAATCATAAAATGATTTCTCTTTACCTTTGTTGGTATCACCAGTGTTCCAATGTACCTTCCTTTTCCAAGGTCACTCCAATATATTTCCATGTCTCTTAATAATTAATACATGTCAAAAAACTCTCGTGACATCCCTCAAACCAATCAAAATACTCCCTTGGTTCAATTCAATCCAAAACTCTAAACTGTCCTAATTGGCACTGTCTTCTGCTAGCCCGATCTGAACGTCTTTTGTGATTTTTTGATAAAAAAATCCAAAATACCTACCAAAAAAATACATGAACTTACTTAAAATGGTTTTGCAGCACTTTTTCCAAGAGGACAAGTCTTGGATCCTTCACAAACTCAATTTACATGGAAATCCTCACTAATGTCTAGGAGGCCTAATTGGAGCACCTAAAGAAGGAAGTACTCCCTAAAGTTTGTTCCTTTCCAACCCAACTATTGGAAAATCTTGGGGCACTTTAAATAAGTCTCCTCCTCCAACCATAGGCTCTGAATCGTTGCCCATAAAAAGTTATGGCGTCTACAACCTATTGGTTACACAAATCTGCCAGTCACATTGAGATGCCCGACTAGGGTTTTAAGCATTTCTCCTTGATATTGCACAAAAATGATCTGAGACCAAATGAAAACTAAAATTAATTCTCATATCTTTCATTTAAACCTAGTTGTAGAAAATTCCCACGGTTACATTGGAAGATATGAGGGTTTGAAGTTGACTAACCTAGTTTTCTTCAAAATAACGACTTCCAGGTGAATGTGACAAGTTTTCTCCCTTATTTCACCAACTTAGGACCTCTAGTTTTATGAAAATGAAAGATAAGGAACATAACCAAGTTTCTATTAGATAATATTTTTCATTTGAATCAGTACAGGGTTGGGCACAACAAAATAAAAGTCAAATACACGGTAAAATACAGTTTTTCATTCAAATTTTGCAATTTCTTCTTACAATTCTCTTCGATGACCTTTCTCTTCGATTGTTGACACAATTTTAACATGTTTCCCACTATTTATAATCGAGTGGAGGTGCTTATGAACATTGGGTAACAAATTTTCAAAAATTTGCAATTAGCAACTTTTGTTGCAACCAAAGTTGTCGACAACTTTTGCAAAACTTGCAAAACTAACTCCTAAGAACTAACCAAGGTTGATTTCAACAATATTTGATGTTAAAAACATCAATTAAACCTCTCATAACACACAAATACCCAATCCATTTCCAATTGACCATAGTTAGCCATAGGATTCATAACTCATCCTAGGTCACTAGGCCTTACAATTAGGACTTATTACAATGCATATGATCTCTTGATCCCTCTTGGAACTTGGCCAATCAAACCTATCTAAAAAATTAAAGGATTTAGGGTTACCATAGAATATGAACTTAGTTTGAGCATCCCTACCACAATACAAAAATGCTATCAATTGGCATTGAAGGTTGAGGAGAAACTCAAGAGGAGACAAGATCAAGGTGGTAGAGGGAGAGGACAAAGAGATTTTGGAAGTAGGGGCAGAGGCATACCTAGGATTGAAGACCTATTGGACCATCTTGGGGGTGCAAAATACTATTCAAAGGTGGACTTGAAGAGTGGGTACCATCAAATCAGAATAAGGACTGGAGAGAGTGGAAGACAACCTTTAAAACTAATGAGGGACTCTATGAGTGGAGAGTGATGCCTTTTGGTTTGTGGAATGATAGCATGATAGAATTAATCTATACAAGTATTAAAGATTTTAGATGGTAAAAAGAAAAAAATATAATAAGAAGATGCTTACTTCTATGTTTCTAGAGTCAGGATGTGTATCATCCAAAGTAATGTCTTCATCATCCTGAAGTTTCACAGGATTGCTGTAGTCTTTCTTAAACCATGGATCTTCATAAATATTTTCTATTGATATCCTCTGCAACCCAAAACAACATTTTATCAGTTCAGAAAACTAAAAAATTAATTAAAAAATGAGTTGCAATTAAAATGTTACATAATGAAATCTAGGGAGAATTTTACAACATACACTCTTTGGTCTAGGATCCAATATCTTGGCAATTAGTCTCCTAGATCCAAAAGAGAACCATGAAGGAAAATAATATTGTGCATTGCAAATCTATGCACCATGAAAACCATAATATTAGAAACCAAGATTTTAGGGGTGTTGATATAGTTGAAGTTTTCTTTCATAAGTTATGGAATTGGCACATACACAACTGATTGACACAACCATGACAAGCTATGGAATTGGCACATACATAGATGATTGGAACAACCAATTGACATATCTGATTAGCATAGCTAATTATCTATTTAGTTGATTGGCATAATTGATATTTTATTTGTTGTGTATGAAGAACATACTGTACATTATGTTGCAAAATTACATCATGTTATGGCTGCATACTGTTATGTATGTATGGGAACATACATTAGCATGACTGATCAACTATTTTTACATTGATTTTATGTAAGTGTGAGTACATATGAGAGCAAATTTTATGTTGCCTAGACATATTCTAGGAGCATAATTTACATTGGTATATTTTATACTTTACATTTTCACATTGGATTATGATATACTTTGGCATGTATGTGGGAATATACTTCCTTTTGTAGCAGAGTCTATATTCATTGTTATTATATATATGTGAGAACACATTTTTTTTGTAATAGAAACTATATTGCATACATGTTTACGTGGATTCATAAGATACGATTTATGTTGGTTATTTTTATGCTTATGTGGATTCATTGGATATGCTTATTCATTCTGGTTACACTTATGCTTATGGCTAAGATGTTCTTATGAATTGGATGAATATCATGGACTTGATATTGTCCTTATAAGTCTAAGAGACTCATGGATCAAGGATCCACACCTGAGTATATGGTGGACATCATGGACTTGATGTTTTGTGGCCATTACTCTGAGCATTTAGTGAAATCATGGATATTCGACCAATGCTCTTGATATCATAGATTTGATATCGGTTGAGCCTCTATGTCTAATTTTTCTTTCAAGGATTTTCAATGTTCCATAAAGTAATATGAACAAGGGAAAAATAAAACTTGGTATGCCAACATAATATGCTCCCTCTTTATTGACAAGACATACCAAACAAAGTAAATAGATCTCAACTCTCCAAATGGATTGACACCGTCCGCTACCAATGAAAGATTGAGATTTCAAGGTTCTTCGATAAAGTGTGGCCACTTTTTCTCTATATCCTTAAATGCCGAACCATCCACATGCATTCAAATAATACCATCTCGACTCCTATTGCATGCATGGTAATCTATAAATTGTGCCAAGCTACTACACCTGAAAAATATTTGCAAACATGGAATACTGGGGATGTAATGAAGAACCTTGTGAGACACCTTTTTTGTTATTTGATCTGTTTGATATCTACTCATATGACATACAAGGCATTTTTTTTCGCAAATTAATGTTCTTTATGATAAATAATATGATCATTCGGACAAGCATCTATTGCTTGATACTCCAATCCAATATATTTCATAGTAGAACATAATTCTCAGTATGAGCAAGGGAGAATATTCAATGGTGGTAACAAAAACTCACCTATCAATCTACGACAAAAAATATAAGTTGTTAATATTAAATTTTTTTATGGTACATATTTCACTCTTTATTGACTATAATGAAATCTATGACATACCTTAGCATACGTGACATTGTTATGTTGGATAAACCATTCATAACCTTCAAGTTCAATAACAAAAATACAATAGAGAGAAGAGTTATTTGGGAGCCTTCGTAAAGGGTTGTGTTTACCTTCTCAAGTAGAGGTATATCATGGATGACATCAATGTCATCCTGATCATCATCATTAGCTGTGCAAGTACCAAATGTGTCATGAATCAATGTATTAGTATGATAATCTTCAAATGTGTTATCTGGCACATGATCGTCATCTTCCATGGGATCATAATCTTCAGCTTCAATATTCGCACCTCCATGATCCTCCACTTCCAAAACCATATTCTCCATATTTGCACCTCCATGGTCCATATCACGTACTTCCCTAGGGAGGTCAACCTATATAAAAATGATGAACACAAATTAACCATGATAATGATCTCATCATCAAGTGTATTTCATATGTATATTAATTGTTAAAAAAATATAATGAAAAACTTACCAATGGATGATAATCAAACCCCCTTCAATGTGACCATTCTCCCTACAATGTCTCTTAGCTATTTTGATTAGCAATCTTCTAGTGTTTAAGCACTTACAAATTTTGTAGGGACAATAACATTTTCCATTGCCTTTTCTTTTGAGGTTAGACCACAATCCTGTGATTGTCTCCCTATTTTTTTCTTCACTTAGATTATCTGACATGATCCTTCTTCACATGAAAAAAAATTAGGTCATGGAAACTTTGGTCTATAACCTTCAGAAACTAATAAAAATGATGCCGAACTATTTTCTTCCACCTCAAACTCAGACCTATTGTGGCAAGAAAGAAAGATATTAAGATAATATACTAGTTTGTAGATCAAAATAAAATATCATATATATTATACATAGAATATATCAGATGTGCATCAGGGGTTAACCAAACTATTGGTTCTTTTCCCAATGCCTTCCAACCCAAATTCCTTCACAAAAGAAAATATTCACCAAATTCCTTAACTTTATATCCTAACTTTAGGTTAATCTTAGTGAAGTATTGTACATTGTGGAGTCGATCCAAGGGGTCATTGATGTCTTGAGGGGCGTACCTGTATTTCAAATGTATTTCAGTGATAGATCCTAGGGGGGATGAAAGACAAACATGACCATGATGGGTCATTTTAATTGTAATAAGACCATATTTGGTCCTTTTATTATGCTTTTAATAATGTTTTGATTGATATGTAAATCCTTTGTAAAAAGATCAATGACGTAAGCCATGATGGCATTTGGAGGCTAGAAGTGCACCTTGGGGGTCACTTGAGGATCCTAGGTGTAGATGAGATTTTTTAAATACTTATAAGGTACAAATGATTGTAAGTTGGCTATTAGAGCCATTTAAAAGTGTCAAAATGCACTAAAAGTACTAAATATGTAAATTTGCACTAAATGTACTATCACGGGCTATTGGCACTACCATAGAGGAAAATGTCAATAACTTGCCTGATTCTACATGGAAATAAATGAAGCCTATACTAAGATGAATTTAACTCCTATCTCCAACCATTACAATGCATTTTTTGGAATTTAATTCATTACAAAGGCCCTATCAACGCTATAACAAAAAAATAATAATGAAAATGTTGAAACAGTCAATATATTATTATTTTTTGATTAAATATATATTATAATATAATAAAAAGAGAACTCATCGAGTATTTACAAAAGTATTAGTAACAGATTACAAAATTACAAAAATTACATCTTCCCTTTTCATACGGAGGGAGTTGAATTATCATGTAACAAAAAATGAACCATACTGATTACAAAATGTTAGAACTATAGACCACTGTTAAATAACCTCTATCTAGGGAACCATGTTGCCCATGGCATTTGATGATCTTCCCATTTAAGCTTTAGGTTTTCCTGAAATATATCATTGTATGGATTCGACATATAAGCCTCCCAGGGTAGTGGAGGGCGCACAAAAATGGGTGCCTGATATTGGGATCCAATCCTAGGATCCTGCACAATGGGTATACCAAATGATGTCTGATCCTAAGGTACCTAGCTCAATCTTGTCAAATTATTGTTCCCTTCCTCTTGTTTATCAGCCATAGTGGATGCTACTGAGGTCTTTTCTTATGCAGTCACAACTCCTTTATCTTTCTGCAGCATCTGCCCTATTGTGATATCATAATCAAAGTCCACCCCAGCTTTGGTAGACATCTTACAGGGAATCTTCTCTTTGTCAAGAACATTCCTTACTTCTCTAATGAATTTTAGTGCTTTGTGTTCTTTTACCTGCAAAATCATGGTGACCTACGAGGCAACATTAAATGAAATGAGTCTCCGTAGAGACTCAGTAAGAACTCTACTTCTACTATTACTATTGAAAATATCATCATTCCTAAATTTCCAAATATGCCAGAGAATATGAAAGGAAAGAGTTGACCAGAAAATATTGCATATTTTATCCAATCCCATCAGATTCCCAGAGAAGATATCCAGAATATGAAATTTACTGTTTAGTTCCAGTCCAAATAGGTGCCACACGACTATATAAAAATGACAATCAAAGAAGATATGTAGGATAGATTCAAGTTCAAAACAGAAAGAACAAACATTTGGCTCTCCAGATGATTTGTTAAGCAGCAAACTATGCAGAAGAAAACACCACATGAAAGAAATCCCTTTAATAGGTTTAGTAGGGGTGTGCCATAGTTTCACAAGGTATTTACTCTAGGTAGTACAATCTAGGTTAAGATTCCACTTATCATTCAGCCATTGAGGAAGGTTCTTGATGTGAGCTTACTGATGTTTTGGGCTGTCAAAAATATTGTCGAGTTCCTAAGGCTATCCTTCTCTTTCTCAATAGAAATGGAATTTGAATATAAGGTTTGATAATACAAACAGTAGTAGTAGCAGGATTCTTACCTCTAGTATTGGTTCCATGTCCTGCTCCTGGAAAATGTTTGCCATCGATGATGAACTTCACTTCTGGTGGGATAACAATTTCTTCCCTAAGTCAGGGATAACTTTAAGAAACCCCCTCCAAGGAAAAAGTGTAAAAGCCTGGCGAATCGTACATTAATTTAGGGGCAAAATTTTATTGATGATGGCGAATTTGTTTTCCAAATTAGGAAAATAATATAAAGGCGTAGGCGATTTTTCCCTTGCCGAATGAAAATTCCATAAAATCGTGGAAAATTATAAATTAATGTGGGGGAAAATATATAATATATGAGGCAAATTATTTTCTTGTGAAGGTAAAAAAAAAATATGTACTGGCTATTTATTTTATTGGCTAATCTATCGTTAATTATGGGAAAATCAAATATTTTATTTGGCAATTTTCAAAAGATGGGATTCGTCAATGCGTCATGTGGGCCAACGCCAACTAATATTAAATGTCTTATTTGACACCGTTTGATTATCCTAGAACAATGGCTGAAGTTTAATTTCAGCCCAATTTCGTGAAGGAAACAAAGTTTTCCAAGAAGTCACCCGAGTAATGACACGTAACATTGTAATTAATGCAACGTGCAGTGAATATTGCTTTTATTTGTTGTGAATATAACTGATCACACATTGGACACATAACCTAATTAGGTATTATTAAATGTATTTATTTGAGATCATTTGATCATCCTAGATCAATGGTTGAAATTTAATTTTGGATCAAATTTTGGAAGGAAACTGACTTCTACAGGAAGTCACTAGAATGATGACATGTATCAAGCCTTAAAAAGTGCACCGTAACCATGATCATAGATTACTACTGGTTATTTGTTGATGTGGACGATGGATAGTGCAACTGCAACTTGTAACTCGTAACTCAAAAAGAAATAAATGCCTTGTCAGTGACATTCTTTAACTGCCATCTTTAACTGTAAATAGTACACATGCATTTATGGGAAAGATTTACATTTAGATATGAAAGATTAAGGACATTCGATTTAAATCTCTCACACACATGATACACATAATGCATTTATGGAAATTGCATTAAATACGATTAGAGAAAGAATAATTATTAATTTCTTAGTATTCGTGATCACTACTATCAATCAAGGGGTCGGGGCTATTTAAAGAGAATCTGGTTTCTTTCTTCTTCATTTTGCTTTTGGTAGATTAAGAGTCAGAGCTTCCAGTGGTAGAAATTGTGCCTCTGGTTTTAAGGTTTAGGTTTTTAGGTCTTTAGGCTTTCAAGAATTAAAGATGGATACACCAATCCATTTGAGATGCACATCCCCAGATGACCAGAGGTCCTTTTTGGGAAAATGTCTCGGAAGAAATCCTCACTTCCATTTTTAGGGAGGTTGGTGGCGATGCTTTTATAAATTCTGTTGTGTTGATGTTATTGGGTTGAGAGTTCCTTGAGAATGTCAACATATACCACGTCTACACGGACATTACGTCCCAGTTTTTTGCGTCTCTCCTCGACCTCGGAGGACAGAAGGTGGATATGCTAATGCTGTTAAGGAAGGTTTTTAAAGAGAAATTCTTGAAGGACGATGTCAATGTTGCTATTTTTGTAGATGTAGGGGTGGAGATCCCTTGGCCAAGAGATATACACAAGTTGTTGGTGCCGGGCAGAAATGTGGCCAGAAAACCCTTTCTGTTGAACCTCAATTATGAGCAACTAATGTGACACATGAAATGGGCATGACTTGGGAGGGATTTTTTTTGGAAATGGTTTTACCTTGATGAATTCGATGAGTGGGACTACACATGGCTTGATGAATTCTCAGAGATTATCCTCTCTAGAAAATTCTACTCAGACGAAAGGGAAGATGAAGATCCTTGATTCCCTAGTTTACCCATTCCCGTTACCCTAGTTTTTTTGACAATGGACATGCAAAGTTTCACTTTTTTTTAACCAATAAGAGGTTTCCTAGTAGGTTTCTCTTTTTACCGTACGATGTAAATTTTTGAAAAAAAAATAATAAAATTTTTCCAAGTTTGTTTCAATTTTCTTTTTATGGGTACAAAAAATGATTCTTAGACTTCTTTGTGATTACAATATTTTAATTAGTGTCTTTACCTGTGTATTAGACATTTAAGTATATGCTTAAGCAATGTATTAGTACTTCCATTTTTTAAATCTGAAGACTGAGATTCTAAATTTTTAAAATGATTAAGTTTCTTTATCAGTCCAGAGCAAGTTTCTATTTTTAATTTTCCAATGTGTCATATCAATGTGTGATTATAAGATAGAAATAATTGAATTAAAATCTAAATCTGACTACACTGTAAAACTCAACATTTAATAACATTTATTAAATGAAAAAACTAATAAGCTGAAGTTGTAATTTAAAATGATTAAGTTACACTCACACATTTCCTAGTGACATCAAATGACAAGCCAAAATTCAATGGGACCCGCGATAGTGCGACAGTGCCAGCGACCGTTGGATGAGCACAAAAGGGAAAAGAAACCCCATTTTTGCAAACCTATTCCGAAATAATGTAAATGAACTCAAAATCACAGTCATAGAATAAGTATCACTTACCTTTACCTCAAATTAAAATGCAGCAATGTAGTCGCGACTCGCCAATGCAGTATTGAGTATACAGTTGCACTCAATAGTCTGAAACTTCTGAAACTTCACTACGATCAAATATAGAGATATCATAGAGATATCAGAATGTTTTTATACTAATCCTTCTTCGGAAAATTTGGCGGGAGGTATTAGGTATACAAATATTTGGCGAATCCCGCGTAATTATAACACGTCTTTTGTTATTTCCGAGGTGATTATGGGTCATCCAATACCTTTGCATGATTAATAAAGTTGGCTAAATTACGTCGGTTAGAGACACGCATCCGTAAAATGACAGGTGAATATAGGTCATCGATTTGGGTTCGCTTAGAAATTATAGGTGAATGTTTTAAATTTATGGGGACCAAAATTTATATTCCATTGGCGATAATGTGTAAGAAATGGAATAATTAAATAAAATGATGGGCGATGGGCCCGGGCTTTGGAACCAATATTAATAAATGTTAGGCGATAGGTTCAATCCAATATGTCAAAAATATTTTCCAATTTTGGGGTTGCCGACATGCGACATTCGCCAAATGGTGAAAAATTGCCACTAAAGTTTCCGCTGCCCTAAGTGCATGCTTGATCCCAACTTGATCCTAAATCATGTAAAATGGACATGCTAGGCCTTAATAAAAAAAATAAAATTCATCCAACACTCATGAACGCATATGACACTTATTGAAAATTTGGTTGCAAGAAATGTTACTTGAAACTTTTCTTGCAACTTGACAACTTTTATAAAATTTGAAACTATCACCCTAATGACCCTAATTTCATCATGGATGGTCTATTAAGACCTTATTACCACAAGTTGACCCTAAATTCCACAAGTTGACTTGTAGACTATTCCTCACCTTTTTCTTGTCACAAATGAAATTAGGATAGAATCCTAAAAGGCCTTCAAAGAGTTAAATACAAGGATAAAGGAATGGAGATTTGTCGAGTTGACAACTATGTTGTCAACTTGACAACAATATACTAAATGTAACAATCATTAAACTGACTGCAAGTGGTTTGAAATGGATTTGTAAATATCAATCGATTAGTAGAAGGGTATTTGGGTAGTCTAAGCATGAATGAGAGTAATAAAGGAGTCTTAGATTTCATCTTTTTAGTACTTTTAACATGTCTTTCTTGATCCAACTTAATGACTCAAACATGGAGATTACACCCTATGCCTTACATATACTCACCAAAGGTTTGAAAGGGCTTATACATTCTTAGTATGTTTGTTCCAGACCATGGAACAAGATCTCAGGCTAGGAAAGTTACCCAACTCAAAGTCACCATTCAAAATAGTCACTTTCATTTATCCTACAAAGCCTCAACAAGGGTGTTCCCTACGGTTCTATGTCAATAGGCACTACTAACCTGAAGGTGTTTGACATAGATTTCATGAGCAGGTTCAAAATTAGGATGTCCTACAAATAATTCTTCCAAAATTATGGGAAAAAAGTGTCAATCACTTGATTAGATCGATGGTGACCAAGTTTTTTTTCTCTTCAAAGTATGGATTTTTTTTGTCATAATCTTCTCTACGTGAATTTGCAATCCCTTTTTGACAGATCTAGAATCTGCACATGGGAAATATTTTCTACTCAACAAACTTATGACCATTAGTGGTTTATATTTGAGCCCAAAATGGTTGGACATTTGTGCCTAGCTCCATAGACTATGAGGACATTGTCACCTATTGTCACCTATTAGCATGAATTTGGTTTGTATGCTCGTGAGTGTGTTTGGTTTCCAAATTTGGCCATGGAATAAGTATAATCAATAATTTAGCAAGAGAACAAGGGAAAACCACCAAAGTGGTGCCCAAATGAGTGTGAAATTGTATGAGGATACAATTGTTAACACTATATATAGGCCCCATTGTAGCAAAAGTGTGACCTTGCAATAATACTCTTGGTAAAGCATAAGATAGTATCAAAAGACTTTCACCAAGATATAAAAGAGATCAGATCACACCATTCCCCCATGACATAGAATCTTATTGGTTTGAAATATCAAGATAAAAGGAGCAACATGATTGGCATAGGTTTCACAAACATGGAGCATGCAAGAACAAAGAAGAAATATGGCATGTAGGTCTAGTAAGGATTTTTTACTAGGAGCCATGTTAAAAGTGTATACCTCCATGTTAAAATAGTTTCTTATGTTTTTAGTGTTAGGATAGAATCATAAAAGGCCTTCAAAGAGTTAAATACAATGATAAAGGAATGGAGAGTTGTCAAGTTGACACAACAATATACTAAATGTAATAGTCATTAAACTGACTTCAAGTGGTTTGGCAGGGAGTTGTAACTGTCAACCAATTAATAGAAGGGTATTTGGGTAGTGTGAGCATTAATGAGAGTAAGAGAGGAGTTTGAGGGATTTTGGTAGAGTAATGAAGTTTAAATCAACAAACTTTTAATCCTTGCAAACCATCTATTCTCTACCGTAAGGACACAGTCACTATTTTCATGTTCATAAAATCCCAGTCTATGCAATATTGACTAGGAATGAATTGAAATAGTATTCGTTTAAATTGTTATTCATTTCCATGTAAAGGTTGCATTATTTTATGAAGTTTTGAACAAAGAAAGTCAAGTTTGTATTGACTGTTCCTAGACAGGGTCTTGGTGTGCAATCAACAATTGCTTTGAAGACACCATGAATGTATAAGACTCCCCCACTTACTATGGTTAATGTGAATTTTAGGGAGAGTCTAAAACATGTATGATATGTGCCATATATGTTTAGTTGCAGGGGTATGAAGGGATTTAAGATGATCTTTGATTTAAGAGATATTGTTGATTGAGGGACGTACATGGTGGTTGGACCAATCAAGGTTTGAGTGTTCCACCCAAGGGAGGGCCACTTTTTATGACTTGGTATGTCATGATAGGTTACTTGGATGGTGAAGGATCCATTGGTAGGAGCTGGAAGTGTTTGGAAGTGTCTTGTTGACAAATCCCTAGGCTAGTGCACCTAGGAAGGAGGGTTTGGTGTATCCAATGGAAGGGTATACTAAAATGATACATCATTTGGAGGCTAGGAAAAATAGGTTCCAAACATTTTTTAGTGCAGTATGGTCCTCAAAGGGACTTCAGTTTCTTTCTAGGCCAAGTGTATGGTACATGACAACGTAGCCATTTTTATACCTCCCAATGTAATGATCATCTTTTTATGTTTTGGTTTGTGTAAAATAAGGTCCCAAGGACCATTTTTAAGGTATTTCTAATTAATCCATGTCATGGAAGGTCATGGTTGGTCCAAAATGTAAAACTGTACCAAAATTGTCAATATTTCTATGTGAAAGAAAAAGTTTCCAATGAGGCTTCCATGGAACTTTATGATGTAATAAGGTTAAATTAGCCTATTTTAGGAATATGTAGGTTATTTTATGTTGTTATAAAGTGTTTTTATATTATTTTTTTCACAAAATGCAAGAATTGCAAAAGTTGCACAACAATTGTTGAGCAACTTTTCAAATTTAAAAAGTTGCTTAACAAGGGTCATTTAGTAACAAGTTATTTCCCATGGTACCATAATGAAAAATTTAGTTGGAATCCATTAATAGTACTGAAAACATGTTATATAGGCCTTAGGGACTTGGGGCATGGGTGTTAATGCAATATGAATTTTTTTTGATCAATAAAGCTACATATATATACTAGAATTATGAAATTGTCTACACAATCAACCAAATAATCCAAGTTTAAAACATCTACCGTAGGCCACACAATGATCTAACTTCTTGTTTTAAAAAGTAATTATAGATCTATTGAGAGGAGAAGAAACACATGTTTCCTACTACTACTCCCATTTCAACCAATTCTTACACTAACACGTTCAATCATTTTAATTAATGAAATTAATCTAATGGACATAACTTTTACTTGATATCCTTAATTCCATTAAATACGAATACATTCAAGAGTACCCATTTGTATCATGAATCTCATACATAGTAATCCTCTTAAGTGATTCAATTGAGATTATAATATACTCCATTCTAATCTAACATCCTATCCTACCCCATCTAATATTATTAGATTTACATTAAGCATTGCACATATTAGTATTCTTCTAAAATTCCTTTGCGTTAAAATCTAAAACTTAAAAATAATCTTATAAACTTACATTTATGTTACCTAACAATTCATTTACAATCTACAGTAATCTCATCATCTATATACCATTATAGTCAACCAACTAGTAATATTGTTAGTTTCATACAACTAAAGTAATGCACACATAAAACGTCAAACATAGGTTTCTTAGTACCCGATTACTACATGAATTTATTTCCATAATACTCATCTAGGATCTTAACCATTCACTTGGAATCTAGCAATATGTACATTTAATAATAATTCATTTTATGCCAATTTGAATTCAATCATTAGGATGGAAAAATTGGTTTTAACTCTCTCAATCAGTTTGAGGACAATTTTAAAAGGTGGTTGGTTGATGTTTGGGTCTAAAAGGGACCTATGTTCATTGTAATTACAGAGAGGAATATGGTTTTGTTCGCAGTGATAAGGAGATAGAAATTTTGAATCAATAAAATGTTGTTTTCACTGCCTTTTCTCTGATTTTCTTCCATAAACAGTCACCGTACATGCATTTTCTTCCATATTAACATGTTTATCTTGAAATATTGTTGTTAATTATTGAGTACACACACAACTTGCATCATGGAGATCATGAATCACCTTTGAGGGAGAGTCAATTGAGCATACACCTAGTGGATATAGATCTAGAAGAGGTTCTTAGAAATGTTCAAAATATGACATATATTCTTATTTTTACAACAACAATTCTAATCATAAGGTAGCACCCGTGTCACATGAAGGTAATGATGTTTTTACGAGCAAGAAGATATTGAAGGTCAAGACCCTTCATGTGAAAGGATGATTGTAAGTTCAAAAATTGACATGAAATTTCAAATGCCATGAAAAGTATAGGAAGGAATTTAAGGTTGGAAAGTCAAGATGAAAATCAAATGAAAAGACAAGGTGATTTTAAGAGAAGATGAAAATCTTCAAGTACAAATTCATGAAGAAAGATGAAGGCCAAGACATCAAGTTAAAATTTATTTCAAGTACAAGCAGTTTCAAGAACACTTCAATGACAATATTTCCAAGACAAAGAGGACGGAAAGATGGAGTTCAAACAAGATAAACATGCTATGTTGACACACCTTCATTACCACCATTCTAGTTATTCCAAGTGGAAAGAGAAATGCATTTGATGTATTACACCTGCTGAGTTTTCTCATTGGTCAATCCTTAAAAGGATATGTATTGAAAAAATGTAATTTTTTTATTTGCCAATGGATAGGTGCCTTAATGTAATTGGTTGACATTTAATTCTTGTAAGTGGTAGTTAGGGAAAACCCTAATTAGGGTTGTGTTGGCATAATCTTGGTCCTTTCCAAGTAGTTCATTTGGGAGAGGGCATCTAGGATGGATCACTTGATGCAGTGACAACAAGAGGAGACCATGCCGCTGTAAAAAAAACATTAGATAGTGACCAACATAAATGAAATTGATAATAAGGCATGAAGAACCATGACATGTTTAGAAGCATTAAAACCACAGTAAGTTTGGAAATATTAAAACCTCAAGTATGCCAAGATAGCAAAAGAAAAAATATGGCTCATGTTAAATTATACATAATATCTATAATAAAAAATAGGTTGAAGTTTTACCAATCTGTGCACAAGTCACAACATGTAATGCCCTGCCAGGCAACCTAGGAGAACTAACCTAAACATGCAACTCAGTTAAAAAGATAATTTTTTTACAAACAATAATGATAACAACGCGGAAGCAATACAATGAAATACATGACATACACATAAATACAACTCAACAAAGATAAAAATTTACGAGGGTTCCTTGACGTAGAATTACTTAAGCAAAATAATCTACGAAGAACAACTATAAATAACTAACATAAAAGATCTATAAACTGAATCCATAATAACCATCTCATAATAATATGACGACATAGACAACTGATACCCAAGGTATACATACATGAATCAACATCCACTGCACAAGTCGTAGGGTATGCAATAATACATAAAAATACTATACATCCTTTGAAAGGATGTTAACCAATATACACATATGGTACAAATATACAACTCATGAAACTGAATAAGTCTCTAGAAGAATAAGAAGATAGAACTGCAACAAGGATCATCCAAGCATGAAGAAGAACCATCAGATCTTAATGGTAATAAGAATGTCTACCACCCAACCTTGTGGAACCAAAGGTTCACTCCCATCGTGCTGAGGATATAATATTAGACCCACTCACACGGGTATACCACAAGAAGGAAACAAAAAAGGTATACAAGACATCATAAATAAAAGCATAGGAAGATCCTAGAAGCTCTCTAATACACTATAAAGAATCTACACAATAATAGAGGTAACTGACATACGTAGGATAACCTAAGCTATATATAGGGAAGTGTCATCACATAAGTCTACCCTTGAGTTACCCTAGTAGTCCTTCCTGAAAACTGGCCTCCAAGTGACTCTATGTGGCTCAGTAATCCTTTCATGAAGACAAGGATCCTAACTCCCATCCTAGTCTGTAATAACACGCAACGCATGGGTAGAGACTTAGACATGTTATTAGTTCATTTTAAAACCCCTTTAATGTTTCATGTTTTCACTTATTAAGTAACTTGCCAATGAGTTACCCTAGTAGCCTCTTAGATCCCTAACACCCATTGCAAGCCACTTCCTCTCTATACACTCAGTTAACCTACCTAGGCTCATAACAATACCATGAAGGTATAACATAAATATCAAATTACTTCCTGCCCATATAGGAACACACTAGTTCTCAAATAACCATAACAACTAAAAGTACTCTCACGAGATCATAAAAGACAACTTAGACAAACCAGGTTGGGCAAGGATAATCAAACCAAAACTGACATTACAGAAACATTCACTGACAATCACACAAGACATCATGAAGAATCAAATCCCAAAACCTCTGGTTTTACATCCTAAAAGTCATCTATTCTCAAGAAATACCCAAAATGATAGAATTTCATAACAAAAAAGAATACACAACTCATTTCAATAATCACCCAAAAATTACATCATGGCATGAATAACACATTTCCAAAAAGAACTAATAAAAAAAACTTAGTGATAAATAAATTTATAATAACCATATACAAATTTGTTTATCTTATAAAATTACTAACAAACTCTAATTAATTTCCAAGAAAAAGCACATAAAATCCCTATAACTCAATATCCAAGGAAAATGCACAGTAATACTCCTATAGATTAATTTATAAAAAAATCTGCACATAAATTAATCTATCCAATAATTACTAAAATTTGAATATAATTACAATAAGCATGAAAATACAAATATAATATTATTGTAAATAGATATAAACATTAATATTCTAATATTAATACTATTTAATAATTAATAAAACTATATATATTAATAACATTATAAAGAAAACATTATTAAAAAAATATGATCTTAAACTTTATATTTATTAATTAAAACAAACTTCCATTAACTAAATAAAATAAAAACTAATTTTATTAACAAAACTTAAATTAAACTAATATATATATTACACCTTTAAAAAAATATAACTTACATTATAAACTTTTTAATAAACAAAAAAAAATAAAATAAAATTAAACAACCATAAATAAAGGGGGCCGGGGAGCCGTGGGCCCCCGCGGTTTAAACCCTGCGGGCCGTGGTCCCACGCGGCCCCACTGCCATGGAGTGGGTACTGTGGGCACACTACCTTGGCAGTGGGTTCCGCGCTGTGCGCTGCCGACGAGTGGTGGGGGTGTGGTGACCGCCGTCACCCACTCAACAGATTTTATTTATTTATTTTTCTTTTTTTAACAAAAATAACTTTTTCATTATTATTATTATTATTTTTACATGCATTTTAAATTAAGAACCATCTCAATTTATATTATTTTTTAAAATTTCTTTTTATGATTTAATTATTTCACCAGACTGTATTTTTTTTTTAAAAACAAACTATATATATATATATATATATATATATATATTTCCATTTTTTTATAATTAACAAGAATCATGATCCTATTCTCTTTTAACCAAGGATGTATTATCTAATCAAGATATTTGATTTTTTAAAGAAATAGATCATTAGCTCCTAATAAGGAGTGAGGCATGTTTTTTTTTTAAACCATGAAATTGATAAAAACAAGGCCAAGAACAATAAATTTAATATTAATCTATTCCAAAGAGAGTTTTCTTTTCCTTTAAGCATGCAAATAACTCTATTGATCTGTTTTCCATATAGATCTAGATCTGGGGTTTGGGCAAGAACCTGGTAAGGGCAAAATTTCTACTTTTCAAGGTAAGGAAATTACAGATCTTAGGGTTTCAAGCCAATTTTCTGCAACAATAACAAATTTCTCTCAAAGAAGACATTTTTCATAGATCTGAAACCCTAAGGGAAATATTGAAAACTAAATCATTCCAATTGAAAACCTTGATGCCCAAATTAAATCTAAAGCAAATAAATGAAACCCTTAATCCCAAAACACAGATTTGACACGCAATCAAGAAGGAAAAACCACATAATTAATCCAATGACACATTCTTCAAATTTAAAGCATAAAATTATATAATAACTAACAAGGAAGATTCAAACAAAGGATTCTAGCATTCCAGATGCATAAAAGATAGGGATCTCGAAGCTAGAATTATCAAGATCAAGATCCTACCTTAGTAACTAATGAGAGGAACCAATTCTAATCCAGTGCAATGAAGAATCCAAAATACTCCTAAGCTTTCCACAAATCTCCAATCACCTGATTTCTCCTTCTCCTTGATTGAACAGCCTCCAAAAAGGATTTCAATCCAAAGATATAGAAAACCAGACAATTAGGTTTTCAAAAAGTGAAACCCTAAAAGAATATTAATTCTCTAATTAAAAATTAAAAGAAATTCTTTATTTTTAAATTTCACTTAAAGCAATGCACAACTCAACTTTATAATATAAAAACAAAGTCATAATTGAAAATGCATGAGAATATTTCAATTAAATTAAATCAATTAATCATGCAACTTAAAGCAACACTTAATAATTCAATTTGCACAATTAATTACAATTATTGGATTTAATATTCATTAAATCTTAATTATTTAAATCAAGAATTAATAATTAAATCAATTAACAAATTATAGGCATTTAATTAATAAATAGCCATATATTTAATATATCAATGTTTTAACCTTATTACAAGTGCAATTATTAACATTAATATTTACCATAAATAATCATTAAACAAAACAAGTCAAAAGCATTATTAAATCAACTGAAAAACCATCTAAACAGAAAAACAACTGAAACAGACACATAAGCATACATAGAAAGGCTCACAAATCCACGTCACTTGATGGATTCAAATACTAGGGTAGTCACTCAATTTCTTGTCCATTTCTAGGAAAAAATAAGGGGTTAGGGTGGGATTTAGGCCTGAATACTATCTCTCCTCTCTTACCATTGAGATATTGCGATAGGAAATGCTCACTCCTGCCAATTCAAGGAAGATGTATCCCGATACCTACAAACCTATCATCACAAAGATGAACATATGCATACATATAATATACAAACCAATGGTTGCAACTATTTTATCACGTGGATCTCACTGAAGCAAGTAACTACATCTCTGTCCCATACCATACCAAATATGCCAAAGAAAAAATTAAAACATACAAATGATCCATGTGCATACAAATATAGGGTCAGTATTGTTAGAAAACCATAATCAAAATGACATCATAGCATATACATAACCAACATGAAATAATCATATATCATATGCAAATAGATGATATAATACAACTAAACAATGGATCAATAATATAATGAAAAAAAATACATGAATATCCTCAAAACCAACTGAAATAACCCACACATATGTGAAAATGCCTAAAAGAGTTTGACAACTAAAGCAGAAAGGCAAATTAAGAGGTGGGTATTACATCCTCCTCTCGTAAAACTAGGCTTACTCCTAGAAGCCTACAACAAACATAGAGATATGAATCTCTCAACACAAAGGATCCTACCAAGTCACAAAAGACTCAACGTACGAATCCCATAGGACCCTTCCCAGGTCTCTGATTGGAACACTGGGGATCATTCCCTACTATAGGAATGCAGAAACTAGCTTTTGGTCCTCTATTCACAACCCCACTCATGGTAGCATGATACACAGCTGGAGAGTGAAAAAAGGCTACATATGCTCTGTGAGATCCACCAACATTCCCAACTATAGGTTCATAAGCTACTGGCATCTGTCCTGAGAACTGCGATGCACAATGGGGACAATTGACTGCAATATGTCCAAACTGCCCACATAAAAACAAGCTCCTCTACTAACACCTCCTCTAGCTGAAGGTGTACTAGATTGCTGAACACTACCCCTACTGACATTGTAGTTCACACTCTACACTGGCTGAATTATCCGATTGCGCTTGTTGCGTTGAATATCATGGAAATTCCTAATCCGAGAACCACCATTCTGAGTAGGAGGAATGAATCATCCCTGCTGTTGGGACTGATTACCTTTAGGAAAGGTAGAAGGACCTCTAGAATTCCCAACTCCCTGAGAATTATTACCTCTGTAACTAGAAGTAGGTCCACTAGGCTAAACTCCCAACTGTCCACCATGGCCCAAAGCTAGATTCGCCTTCGTAAGAGTAGCTTTAATGACCGCTTCATTGAGGGTCATAGGCTCAAAGAGCTTAACTCCCCCAATGCTGTGTTCATTGAGCCCCCTAATAAAATGCTGAATCATAAGGGCTGAATGCTGTCCATAACCCGCATACTACTTGAGCTCAAAGAATCGACACTCACACTCTTCCACTCATAAGGTCAACTTCCTTAGGTTATGGAGCTCGTCCGCTCGATGCTGCCTCCACTGATCTGAGAGGAAGCTCTCTCAAAAGTTCTCAAGGAACAACTCCCAAGTAACGGTATCCATGTGGAGCCCTAACTTCTCCTCTTCAATCTCCCACCACACTACTATAAAATCAGAGAGTTACATCACTGAATACCTACGCTTAGTATTTCTACTAAAGGGGTGCATAGAAAAAAATCCTCTCTAAGGCAATAAACCATGTCTATACCTCAGAACCTAATCCTTTCTGATCAAAGGGAGTAGGTCATACTCTCATAAGATCCCTCATATGGTTTTCCGCCACAACATCAGGATCAATTGTGATGGTCCTCCTCAAAGGGCTCCTAGATCTCTCCCTCACCCTCTCCTCTCTATGAGAGTGGTGAGAGGCATCCTGCTCCACTCTTCCCTACTTAGGACCAAGACGATTCAATATTGCCTGCAATAACTGCCTAATGCCTGGCTCTTCAGACCCAGCTCGATGCTCATCCCTCTACTCATCTCTACTATGCTGATAAGAACTGTCTTGACTAAAACTCGTGGAAGGATAGTTATCCCTACCCCTTCCACGACCACCAAATCGGCCTTTACCATGACCTCTAAAATCTCTAGTCTCAGGCATGATTCCTGAAGCAACCAGAGAACCAAACAACAACTCAAAACCAAAACCAAAACCAAATAACCACAAAAGAAAGCAAATAATCACAAAGCAATAGTTTTAAACACATCAGAGTTTTATGTCTATGTTTGTTTCTAGTTTTAGACCAAAATACAACTAATGGGCATACAAATTTCCTAGAGCTCCCAGTGTAGAAATGTGTGCTCTGATACCAAGTGTAATGCCCCACGAGAGAACCTAGGAGAACTAACCTAAAGATGAAATTTAGTTAACAAGATAATTTTTTTAAAAATGTTTACAAACAATCATGATAACAACGCGAAAGAAATACAATAAGATACATGACATAAACATAAATACAACTCAAAAAAGATAACAATTCTCGAGGGTTCCTTGATGTAGAATTACTTAAGAAAAATAATCTACGAAGTGCAACTATAAAGATCTAACATAAAAGATATATCAAGTGAATCCATAATAACCATCTCATAATAATATGACCACATATACAACTGATACCCAAGGTATACATACATGAATCAACATCCACTATACAAGTCATAGGGTATGCAATAATACATAACAATACTATACATCATTTGAAAGGATGTTAGCCAACATACACATATGGTATAAATATACAACTCATGAAACTGAACAAGTCTCCATAAGAGTAAGAAGATAAAACTGTAACAAGGATCATCCAAGCATGAAGAAGAACTGTCGGATCTTAATGGTAATAAGAATCACTACCACATGACCTTGTGGAACCAAAGGTCCACTCCCACCATGTCAAGGAGATAATATCAGGCCCACTCACACGGGTATACAACAAGAAGACAACATCAAAGGTATACAAGACATCATAAAGAAAAGCATAGGAAGATCCTATAGCTCTCTAATACACAATAAGGAATCTACAAAATACCAGAGGTAACCAACACACATAGGATAACCTAAGCTGTATATGTTAATAATAACTAAGAGGGGCGGTGAATCAGTGGCCTTAAAAATTTATCCTTCAAAATTTAACCATTAATCAATAAACCTCAGATTATTTTGTCCCTACAAGATGCATGCCATGAAATACTAATAATGATTTAACTGTTTGTCAGTTTTCCTTGTCTGTCCTTATTCTCCTTGATTACCGATAAGCAGTATAACTATCTACCGAAACTCAGTAAATAAGCAGAGTATATCGATCAACCCAGTGTTAACTATGTCAGATACAAAACAATAAAGAAATGAATCATACACACAACACATGAATTTTTAAGGTGGAAACCCTATTAAGGGAAAAACCACTGGGACCGGTACCCCAAATTTTCACTCTTCTGAAGTGAGCCCTGTTAGGAGCCAACCCTGTTAAAGGTTACAAACACACTCTTAAGTCTGACCTTGTTAGAGGATTTTATACATAGAGGTTGTCACTTAGTATCAGGCATCTATTGCTACCATCCTTGAATCAGCCTCCTTCTTAGACTGTCAATAGGTATCGGGAAAGTCCAATGCTACTTTCATGAATCAACCTTTTTGGCACTCCTTGGGATGTACCTCAATATATAGAAGACTATTAAGTCTTTCTCTGTTAAGAGACTTGATGCTTCAATGGTTAAACTCAAACACTATGACCTGTTCATGATGCAACTTTGAATTGCAGATTTTTAGTTCTATTTAAGTACATTACCTCTGTGATCAATGTATCAATTCAATTCTTTGTGCTCCACACTTTCTTCTCTGTGATGCTGTGCTTCACTGTTCATCGGTGTCTGTAGAATTCTTTAGCTCTCCTTTAGCTTGTTTGATTAGGACTGTATGAAGATATTCTTCATCATTTTCTCTTCAGCATCCACTTTCTATTTACTCCCCTTAATCCATTTTTAAAAATGAATTAAGCTTGTCTCTTATATAGACATGATATTCACTGTTTCTTGATTCTTGATTCTCGATTCTTGGCGTGAAAAACAATCCAGCCAATTTTTTTTTTTTTTTGATCGGTAAAAGGCCGAAGCCCTGAAGAGTTTTTTATTAATATAAATAATTGTTTTACAGTGTGACCCCGCTTGCTACAGGCACTGGTAGGAAAGAGCGGGGTTGAGAAAACCTCCAGCCTTGCCCGGGACCAAAGGTCCTGTCCATATATAAAAATAACGTGGGCATACCCATGACTCATACAAAGATGAGATTTGTTAAATACATAGTTTTCGTAGGCATACCTACGGCTCGATACTTATCAAGATATGATTTTTAAAAAATCAATATCTAAAGGTTATACGTTGATTATTAAACAATGATTAAGCTAGTCATGCTGTTAAGATAAAATGTCTGATCTTCCTGCTTTGTCATGATTAGGACTTGAGTCTTGCTTGGTTAGTCCTGCCTAAAAACCAGACAAACAAACCTCCACATCCAGGGATCAACTAATATCGAAAAAACACATTTTTTAAATCTAAATTCACAGGGCTGATGAATATTAATAAGAAAATTAAATAAAAGGATAAGGAGTAATTAACTCTTTGAGTTGACTATAATCATTATGTATTGGTTATTCATTCTTATTAAGATTCAATAACCTATCAATGTTAGTAACTTATGCATTTTGCATTTTAAGTATTAACCTGCCTCTGTTCTAATCTCCATATTAGATTTGGATACCAACCT
>MU225979.1:674104-691433 GCA_018584345.1 Thuja plicata
AACCTTCATTTCTAAGCACACAAGCTCTGATACCAATTGTTAGTAATAACTGAGAGGGGGGGGGGGTGAATCAGTGGCCTCAAAAATTTATCCTTCAAACTTTAAACATTAATCAATAAACCTCAGATTATTATGTCCCTACAAGATGCATGCCATGAAATACTAATAATGATTTAATTGTCTATCAGTTTTCCTTGTCTGTCCTTATTCTCCTTGATTACCGATAAGAAGTATAACTATTTACCGAAACTCATTAAACACGCAGAGTATACCGATCAACCCAGTGTTAACTATGTCAGATACAAAACAATAAAGAAATGAATCATACACACATATTTAATGTGGAAACCCTGTTAAGGGAAAAACCACTGGGACCGGTACCCTAGATTTTCACTCTTCTGAAGTGAGACCTGTTAGGAGCAAACCTTGTTAAAGGTTACAAACACACTGTTAAGTGTGACCTTTTTAGAGGATTTTATACATAGAGGTTGTCACTTAGTATCGAGCATCTATTGCTACCATCCTTGAATCAGCCTCCTTCTTAGACTGTCAATAGGTATCGAGAAAGTCCAATGCTACTTTCATGAATCAACCTTTTTGGCACTCCTTGGGATGTACCTCAATATATAAAATACTGTTAAGTCCTGCTCTATTAAGAGACTTGATGCTTCAATGGTTAAACTGAAACACTTTGACCTATTCATGATGCAACTTTGAATTGCAGATTTTCAGATCTATTTAAGTACATTACCTCTTTGATCAATGTATCAATTCAATTGTTTGTGCTCCACACTTTCTGCTCTGTGATGTTGTGCTTCACTATTCGTTGGTGTCTACAAAATTATTTAGCTCTCCTTCAGTTTGATTTATCAGGACTGTATGAAGATATTCTTCATCAGTTTCTCTTCAGCATCCTCTTTCTATTCACTCCCCTTAATCCCTTTTTTTAAATGAATTAAGCTTGTCTCTTATATAGACATGATATTCATTGTTTCTTGATTCTTGATTCTTGGCGTGAAAAAGAATCTAGCCAATTTGATTTAAAGCATAACTCCTGATTTATCTCGTAGTTATCTTCTTGCCAACTGTAAAAATCTTCTTTAAATCAATCACTTAACTCAGGTCGAATAAAACAATGAAAAAAACTAGTTAAGTCTATCTTTAGCTCTTGCCAGCTAGATATTTTGTCATTTTCTGAACTCTCTATTCCGTTGGTCAACTTTGCTGTTAGTCGTCAGTGACAATTGACAGTTCTGTCAGTGTGACTCCAGTTAGCTTTGGGATCTCCATCCATCAGGTATCATTGGATTTTTACTCGTCAGGTAACTCTATTTTTAGCTCGTTGGGCATCCTGTGGTTTTGATTCATCGGGCAACATTGTCTTCTTCTCGTCAGGTATCACTGTGACTTTTCTTTTTTGCCTTTATCGATGGTGTGCACTCCGTCAGTGTTGTTTGTCACTTAGTGAATACTTGACTTTTATGCATTGCTGAAAGCATAACCTTTGTTCCATTGATTCTCTAAAGTCTTTGGCATTGTGTACATGACCATAGAGATGATATTAAGTTGACATCAATGACAATACAAACCATTAACTGATTTAATGTCTTGCATTATCTTCAACTTAACATTATCAAATATTCAATCAGTTACATGTCATCAGTATATAGGGAAGTGTCATCACATAAGTCTACCCTTGAGTTACCCTAGTAGTCCTTCTTGGATCCTGGCCTCCAAGTGACTCTATGTGGCTCAGTAATCCTTTTGTGAAGACAATAATCCTAACTCCCATCCTAGTTTGTAATAAAACTCAAGGCATGGGTAGAGACTCAGACATCTTATTATTTCATTTTAAAACCCGTTTAATGTTTCATGTTTTCACTTATGAAGTAACTTTCCAATGAGTTACCCTAGTAGCCTCTTAAATCCCCGACCCCCATTGCAAGCCACTTCCTCTCTATACAATCAGTTAACCTACCTAGGCTCATAACAATATTATGAAGGTATAACATTTAAATATCAAACTGCTTCCTACCCATACAGGAACACACTGGTTCTCAAATAACCATAACAACTGAAAGTACTCTCACGAGATCATAAAAGATAACTTAGACAAACCAGGTTGGGTAAGGATAATCAAACCAAAACCGACATCACAAATATATGCACTGACAATCACACAAGACACCATGAAGAATCAAATCCCAAAACCTCTGGTTTTACATCCTAAAAGTGAGCTATTCCCAACAGACACCCAAAATGATAAAATTTCATAAAAGAAGAGAATACACAACTCATTTCAATAATGACCCAAAAATTACATCATGATATGAAGAACACATTTGCAGAAAGAACTAATAAAAAAAAATTAGTTATAAATAAATTTATAATAACCATATGCAAATTCATTTATCTTATAAAATACTAACAAACTATAATTAATTTCCAAGAAAAAGCACATAAAATCCCTATAACTCAATATCCAAGGAAAATTTACAGTAATACTCCTATAGATTTATTTATAAAAAAAATCTACACATATAAATTAATCTATCCAATAATCACTAAAATTTGAATATAATTATAATAAGCATGAAAATACAAATATAATATTATTGTAAATAGACATTAACACTAATATTCTAATATTAATACTATTTAATAATTAATAAAACTATATATATTAATAACATTATAAAGAAAACATTATAAAAAAGAATATGATAATAAACATTATATTTATTAATTAAAACAAACTTCCATTAACTAAATAAAATAAAAACTAAATTTATTAACAAAATTAAATTTTTTTTTTTTTTTGATCGGTAACAAAATTTAAATTAAACTAATATATAAATTACAACTTTAAATAAAATAACTTATATTATAAAATTTTTAATAAACAAAAAATAAAAATAAAATAAAATAAAACAACCATAAATAAAAGGGGCCGGGGAGCCGTGGGCCCCCGCAGTTTAAACTCTGCGGGCCGTGGTCCCAGGCGGCCCACTACCATTGTAGTGGTACTGTGGGCCCACTGCCTTGGTAGTGGGTTCCCCGCTGCGCGTTGCCCATGGGTGGTGGGGGTGTGGTGGCCGTTGCCACCCACTCAACATATTTTCTTTATTTATTTATTCTTTTTTAACAAAAATAACTTTTTCATTATTATTATTTTTTTAACATGCATTCTAAATTAAGAACCATCTCAATTTGTATTATTTTTTTAAATTTCTTTTTATGATTTAATTATTTCACCAGACTGTATTTTTTTTTTTAAAGAAAACAACCTATATTTTTTTTTCCATTTTTTTATAATTGACAAGAATCACGATCCTATTCTCTTTTAACCAAGGATGTATTATCTAATCAAGATATTTACTTTTTTTTAAAGAAATAGATCATTAGCTCCTAATAAGGAATACAACGTGTTTTTTTAAAAAACCATGAACTTGATAATAACAAGGTCAAGAACAATAAATTTAATATTAATCTATTCGAAAGATATTTTTATTTTCCTTTAAGCATGCAAATAATTCTATTGATCTATTTTCCATGTAGATCTGGATTTGGGGTTTGGGCAAGAATCTATTAAGGGCAAAATTTCTACTTTTCAAGGTAAGGAAATTATAAATCTGAGGGTTTCAAGCCAATTTTTGCAACAATAACAAATTTCTCTCAAAGAAGACATTTTTCACAGATCTGAAACCCTTAGGGCAATATTGAAAACTAAATCATTCTAATTGAAAACCCTGATGCCCAAATTAAATCCAAAGAAAATAAATGAAACCCTTAAGCCCTAAACACAAATTTGACATGCAATCAAGAAGGAAAAACCACATAATTGATCCAATGACACATTTTTCAAATTTAAAGCATAAAATCACATAATAACAAACAAGAAAGATTCAAACAAAGGATCCTAGCATTCCAGATGCATAGAAGATAGGGATCTGGAAGCTAGAATTATCAAGATCAAGATCTTGCCTTAGTAACTGATGAGAGGAACCAATTCTAATCCAAAGAAATGAAGAATCCAGAATACTCCTAAGCTTTCCACAAATCTCCAATCACCTGATTTCTCCTTCTCCCTAATTGAACAACCTCCAAAAAGGCTTTCAATCCAAAGATATAGAAAACTAGGCAATTAGGTTTTCAAAAAGTGAAACCCTAAAGGAATATTAATTATATAATTAAAAGTTAAAAGAAATTCTTTATTTTCAATTTTCACTTAAAGCAATGCACAACTCAACTTTATAATATAAAAACAAAGTCATAATTGATAATGCATGAGAATATTTCAATTAAATTAAATCAATTAATCATGCAACTTAAAGAAACACTTAATAATTCAATTTGCACAATTAATTACAAGTATTGGATTTAATATTCATTAAATCTCAATTATTTAAATCAAGACTTAATAATTAAATCAATTAACAAAATATAGCCATTTAATTAATATTTAATTCTTAAATAGCCATATCTTTAATATATCAATGTTTTAACCTTATTATAGGTGCAATTATTAAAATTAATATTTACCATAAATAATCATTAAACAAAACAAGTCAAAAGCATCATTAAATCAACTGAAAACCATCTAAACAGAAAAACAACTAAAATAGACAAACAATTGAAACAGACTCACAAGCACACATAGAAAGGCTCACGAATCCACGTCACTTGACAAATTCAAATACTAGGGTAGTCAGTTAGATTCTTGTCTATTTCTAGGACAAAATAAGGGTTTAAGGTAGGATTTAGGTATGAATACTATCTCCCCTCTCTTACCATTGAGATATTGTGATATGGAATGCTCACTCCTGCCAATTCAGGGAAGACGTAGCCCGATACTGTGTGTGAAAAATGTGGACAAATAGGAAACACACTTCTATGAATCCTTACACTCAAGATCAATCAATAAAACTCCATAAAAATGCCAGATCTCAAGAAGTGACTCATAGCTTCCTATCATCAATGTGCAAAGGTTTGTAGAGAGGTGGCTCTCATATGAATAGGTCTTGGTATTCGAAAGTACATTGAATGAACAGAAGATTCAAATGGACATGAACATGCAATGTATCTCCAAGTCTTCAAGAAAGCTTCAAATTTGCAAGTATAGTAGTAGGATCAAGTGTGTATGAAAGTTTGATCAATCACAAGAATGCTTCAAGTCCTCAAGGAAATCACATGAAAGCTCCAAAAACATGTAGCATAATGGTGATAATAAAATTGCATGATGATAAATGAAGGAAGGAGGTCTCCTTATATACCAAAGCCAAGAGGCATGATGAAATTGGAGAGAAATTGAAAATTAAATGAAAGGGTGTGACCCACATAAAAGAATGTGCAATTAGCATTTAATTAGTGATGTGGAGTGCAAAACTCCATAAAAATTATAAGATGAGAGGTATTTGAAAATAAAATAATCCCTTTTCTTATAAAGTAAAGTGTGTGACATTTACTTAATTTATTTCTTTTTAAAATAATAAATGTTGCACATAAAATAATGTGGAGAGGGGTTTTATTTAATTAAAAGGGAGCAAATTCCTTTAATTAAATAATGCTAAAAATCAAAGTAATCAATCATTTATTTAAAATTAATTAAATAAATTAATTCCAATTTAATCAAGGAAATTGATGTAAAATAATAATGATTAATTAAATAATTCAAATAAATTGAATAATTCAAATAATTTAATTTGATCAAAGGAAATGATGATGCAAATATTGATTCAAGCTTGAGATAAATTATGAAACCGGGGCACATAGTCAAGATGACCATTTTTGAGTGCTGACAAGAGAAATTAGGATTTAATTAATTCAAAAGAATTAATTACTTTAGCCATGTTTGATTTAATGAATTAAATTTAATCAATTGGTTAACTAAGCAATTAAAATATTAATTCAATTACCTAGTGATTTGATTTATTGATTGCAATTAATTCAAAATAGCTTGGATTTGATTGATTTTTGCTTTGACTTGTGTTGACCATTTTTAGGTGTATACACTCCACTCTCAAGAGTTTTTTGGCAAGGACATAGCCACTCATATGAGCACCAGAAGATCTATAATGTACTTCTCACATCACAAGATTCACCTTATCAACATCTAAACATATAGAAAGGACATCATCATAACCACAATGTAATATAGATTGTCTCAAAGGATGGTGAAATGGAATTAGAAAAGGATAAATTTTGTGTCTTCATTGCATGATAGGATTGGTGGGAGGGTACCATCTTTAAGATAATTATAGATGTCTTGGTACTAGGGAAACAAAGGACCAATGATCTCACACACAATCTTGGTATAAGGGACCTTGAAAGAAATTTATAGAAGCTACTCGACCAATAATTCACTTTTGGGATTGTCTTTTTGTATATCCAATAGAGATCTTATTCTAGCCATTTAATTTGTAGCTCTATTCCCGATTCTTGAGAATGGATCAAATTTGACAGAATAAAAGTATTTATTGAAATCATCTACCTTGCATTTATAGGGCATTAACTTCTCATCCATTGTTTGGTACTCATTGTTGACCTACTTAAAGATAAGTTAAGAGTGTTTTTACACTTGTAACTTCTTCATGTCCCACTGAACAACCATCTTGAGACCTATGATTATGCCTTCACACTTAGTAATTTTATTTGTGCAATGGAAGCCTAACTTTAATTCCTTTGGGGTTAAATCTCCTTGTGGAGAGACAAATAGGACTCCTACACCTGATCCTTGAGAACTGTACAACCTATCAAAATAGAGCATCCAAGGGGATTATTCTGTAACTATGCAAACTTACTCATCTAGGAAATCGATAGTTAGAGGATATGAATCCACTAAGGTTGAATCAACCAAATGGTCTACTATTATATAACCCTTAACTACTTTTTTGTCTACATGCTAGATGTTGAATTCACTTAACAACATAACCTATTTGACAATGTCACCTATGAGGATTTCTCTAGAAAATAGTTACTTCAAAGGATCTATCTTACAAGTGAGCTTAATTATGTGACTTAGCATGTAGTGCCTAGGATTTTGAGAGAAAAATATGACACTCAGAAATGCCTTTTCTATACATCAATAATTTAGTTCATACCTAAGAAAAAGAGAAAATAATGTAGTAAATGGATCATTTCCTTCCTTGTTTATTATGTTGGGTTAGAAGTGTCCCCATTGTTATTGACATAGCATAGACATACAAAAACAAAGGTCTCCCTAGGATAGGTGGCATAAAAAATGATGGACTAGCTAAATACTCCTTATTTTTATCTAAACCCTACTTGTATGGCACATCACATTTCAATGTCATGTCTTTATGTAGGAGATGTGTGAAGGGGTGATATTTATCTATAATTTATAGTATGAATTTGCAGATAGATTGGAGTTTACCTTGAAGACTCCATAATCTCTTTAATATCTTGGGATTGGCCATTTCCATAATTTCTTTTACCTTTGTGGGGTCTACCATAATTTCATGCTTGGATACTATGAATCCCTATGTTTTCCCTGACGTAACACCAAAGATACACTTTTTTGGATTAAGGAACATCTTTTATTTCTCTAGGCACTCAAACATGTATTCAAGGATAGTGGGATGTTATGCTTATATTTTTTATTTTCCTAGTACCTCATCTACATAATACTCCATGATCTTATGAATGAGGTCATGAAAGATAATTTTCATGGAATATTGATAGGTGGTTCTTGAATTCTTGAGACTAAATGGCATGACCTGTTAGGAAAAAGTATCCCATCAAGTACTCGACATTGTCTCATGCCACTCGTCTTAACTTATCTTAATCTGGTTACATCCTTAGAAGCCATCTATGAGAGAAATTATCTCAATCCCTACAGTGAGATCTATGATGATGTAAATATTAGTAAATGGATAGTCATCCTTTACACATGATTTATTTAGGTCCCTAAAGTCAGTGTAGATTTAGATGCCCCCGACGAGCTTGTAAGTAGGTACAATGTTGGAGATCCAATCAGAATAGTTGATTAGAAATATGAAATTAGCTTATAACAACTTATCCAATCCTAATTTAAATAGGTCTATTACCTAAGGTTGCATCTTTCTAAATTTATTCTTAATAGGTTTGATATTTAGATCAACGATGAGATCATGCACTATGAAATTTATATTAAAAATAGGCATATCTACATAAAATCATGAAAAGTTGATGATCAATTTATGAAGGAGATAAGAGTATATTTGATGTTCCTCATAAGATAGGGAGGCCACCACATAAGTAAGGAAAGGATATTATTTGTCTCTCATGCTGATTTCATAGGTATCTTGTATGAGAATAGAATATCTCTCAATATGCTACATGTCCCTGATGGGGAGAGGAGTGTCCGCATCTTTTGACACCTCAAAGGTTTTCACCATGAGATATGTCCTTTCTTTTTACCATTTTAGGATCTAGGAGCACCTTAGAAAGGTTTTCACTAGAAGATCCTTGATTGTTTCTTTCTTTATCACTCTTGCAACTAAGGACATCTTCTTCCCCAAAATATGCTTGGGGATCTATATATCTTGTAGACTGCGCGACTTGAATGTGGCGGATATAAACTCTCTAAGTACAAGTTGTTTTTATTTTTTTCCTAAGTGGGTTTTCCATATGTGTGGGGGTCTACGGGAATCATACCCACTGTAAAATTACCTTGAAATGCATATTCTCATATCCATTTCTGTTGATCTTGAGATAGGAAAATGGTGATGAAATGGAAATATTCTCCTTAGTGGAAGAAACGATTGATTCAAATTCAATCTATGAGGATGACATGATGGATTTTGGGTTATCAATTTTGATCTTGGGACAAGGATGGGAGTGGCATAATGAGGTCTCTATAATGTGGAAGTACTCAATTGGCTAAGGATCTCCATGGATAGTGTGTTCAGTACAGTTAGATGGAAACTTGAGGAATTGGTGGAGGGTGGAAGGGATGACCTCTATAGCATGGATCCATTGGAAACTAAGGAGAATGTTGAATGGAAATTCAAGATAAATAAAATGAAATAACATATTTTGGAGCATCGCACCCACTTGGATGGGAAGAGATATCAAGCCTAAAGAACTTTTTTTGCATTATCATATGCTTTGAATGTAGTTGTTTGATTTTGAAGATCTACTAGAATACACCCCCTTGTTTGACAAAATTTAATGTAAAATGGTTCATAGAAAAACTACTATCTAACAAGACCCTTTTGACCTTTTGTTTATTAACACTAACGTCAATGTGGAGGGAATGAATGTGATTAGAATATGAAGTGATAAAGTTAGATTGAGTGAAGGTTAGGTGATATAGATGATAGGTGATCCATCACAACTTATTACTGCATTGAGTCTATGTCATTTGGGATGTGATTATATTGCAATACTCACTTGAGGATCTCCTAATGGACTAGGGATGATTTGAGGAGGTCCAAAATGGATATTTGTGCCAGATTCTTCCCAAGGTTTTCTAAGATATTGTACTACATTGGTGCTTTAGTGGAAGTGGAAGATAAGGGACTAGGTACAAAAATTTGGTATCTCCTTCTAGTGACTACACATTGTGCATTAAACCCTTTGATAGGAATCATATTGACACGTTCCTCTATGTAGGTGAAATATCAAACAATATTTTTTTAGTTAAATAGGACTTCATTTTTTTTTATATCATCGATTGTGTTCGGATAGCCTGAACTAGAAGTTTGAGGCACATTGGATGTGTTATCTCTCACAAATTTTGGGAAATTAATCCTCATATAATCAAAGGTTTACATTTGGTAATTTTCCCATGGTGTGGTCAATGTCAATACGACCCTTATCAATGAGATTCTAGACAAAGTGTTTAATTTTCATATACTTGATAGTAGAGTGTCCCTTGATGTGATGATAATCATAGTACTTATTATCTTTATACCACATAGGTTTTGGTTTAAACTCATCAAATGGTTTCATTTTTAAGTATACGACCATGTTACTTTGGACCATCCTTTGGAACATCACATCCAAAGGTTCTCCTAAGAGTGTGGAGTGATGTTTCAGATTATTTTGATTTGTTTCTATGAGTAAACCCTAGGAAACTGTGATGACATCTATTTTATTATATTATGTTGGATTTATTTTCTAAGGAGGAATACAATGTGTTTGTTGAGTAGTATGGAAGCAACACTCATTTGGGCATGTTTGGTGTCTATAACACCTTCTCCTATAATATTTTTATTCTGATTCTAGTATTGTGATTTATCATTGTTAGGTTTATCATAACTTTCCTTGTAAATTTTAATGAACCCTTTTCAATCAAAGCTCTCCCAAAAGATGTTCCTTTTAGCATGATGTATTTGAAGGTGTTCACACAATTGAGCCAAATTTTATAATCTAACCCTGGATTAAGATTTTGAATAAATTTGGTGACCAATTGTTTTTCTAGGGGTTTGCATGGGAAACATCTAGTGAGGGCTCTCCATCTTTGGAGATAAACCCTGAAGCTCTCTCCTCCATTTTGTCTAGCTTGACATTTAAGTCAAGCAAGGATATTTTTTGTTCGATATTGTAGTAGAAGTGAGCCATGAATTTCCTAGATAGTTTCACAAATGTGGAGATAGAGCCAAATGGCATTTGGAGGAACCACTCAAAGGATGACCAACTAAGACTCTTTGGTAATATTTGTGAGATGTAATTATCATTGTATTCCACCTCTTGGAATGTCATATAGAACTCTTTGATGTGATTGTGAGGGTCACCTTTTCCTTTGTACTTTTCTAAATTAGTCATTTTAAGATATTTAGGGAAAGGAGCCATAGTTATCAATTTATCAAAGGGATAGGGACAAATCTCTTCAAAAATTTAAGCCTTTTTAGAAATATTCACTTGGAGATAGTTAATATCTTCTTTCATATCTTCCTATTCTTGGTTGAGTCCTAGATGTTAGGGTATTCAAATTCCCAGGATGTAAGAATCGAGATATGATGTACTAGGTTGATATTGTGATGTTTGGTAGGTGATTTGTGGAAAATGAATATTTTTGTGTTGGGGAAGAATTTTTTGGTAGGATGAAAATATTTTGTTGGATGAGCAGAGGTTATTGCCACGAAAATGCATTTTTTTTAATGGAAGGTTGTTGGTAAGTTGATGCATTTTCTTTTTGGGTATTAAAGAATGATTGGTATTATGGTGGAGGCTAACTGTAGGTACAATTATTTTGTTACACACAACTATAAGGATAACTACCCCCAATATAAATAGAATGACAGGTGCATTCATATGGATTGTATGGTGGAGGATTATAAGTAGCAAAACTTGAGGTATTGTAATCATTCTATGTGATATAGGAAGTGAATGACATCTATAGATATCTTTCATACTAAGAAGGTGTGATAGGTTGTGTACTCACTTGTAGTGGAGCTTGTGACATTATTATGGATTGCAGGATAAAGGGTGGTTGCGACACCATGGGGACTTGTACAATGGAGGCTAATTACAACATGTATATGCTCTTTGGGAGAGAGAATGAATTTCAAATGAAGACAATGGTATGTTGCAATATAGGGGTAACAGTGTATGAAGATAAACCCTTGGTAGGCATGCAAAATGAAGTGGACTACATAAAAGATGATATATAGAGTATGTATTTTTTGATATAGGAGGGGTGGTATGAAAGAAGTACTACATGAGGATGATTTCAAAACATGTGGATTAGGATAATGCATAGTGTCAACCACATTATCCAAGGTGTACACTTGGAGAATCATGGGAGTTGATGAGTAAATTATTATGGATGGAATAGGGGATTGCACAATGGGGATCTTTCCTCCTATTCAAGGAGGTAGAAACACTTCTCTTGTGGGAATGGCATGGTCCTCAACTACCTGATAGTGGGTTGTAAAAGTGTCTAAATGGGAGCTGATGAATATGTTGGTTGTTGTGGGTGTTGACTGATGTTCAAAGAATCAAACCTGGGAGGTACAATCATTCCTCGCAAGAGAAAATCAGAAAATATTACATCTATGTGACTCTCTCTGATTTGATCCATCATTTGAAATTTTCTAGGATCATTAAGGAAGACTTCTATAGTACTAGAATGAGGACCCAAAATTTTGGGATGGTCAACCATGACTTCTATTGATTCAAAAATCAACATATTGGAAAGTTCTATGAGTATGCCAAGCTCTATGCTCAAACCTTCCAACTGACTTCACCAAGGAACATGATTAACCAGTGTGTGGTTAATTTCCCATACACTTTAAACTTTGCAAGACCTAGGTGAGTACACGTGTTCACCAACTGATTCTTCGAGTTGATGCTTGTTATAGCATATTCTATCTTCTATCTATATCCTACTTCTAATCTTTGAAAGTTGCATGTATCTTTGAAACAAATTAATTCACTAATTATTTGATTGCTTCTAACTTGATTATCTTCTACTGCTACTTATATTCTACTCCTATTTGATTTTTATTTTATCCATCTTCCTTCTAGTGTTAATTCTCTGATTCCTGTCAAGAACTACTTATTTTCTACTTATCCTACTAAAATCTATTTTGTTTTGAATGTAATTATGTGCAATAGACCAGTGTCTTCTTCTCCTTTGGTCTATAGAGTCACCCTCTTCCAGACCCTACGTATAACTTTGTAAGACAATTTTTAAGATCACTGCTTGGATGAACCTATCAATACTATTTAATTTTTACTTTCCACAATAATCAATCTAGTTTGAATTAACTTTTGTTTGAAAAGACCAATCAAACAAGAAACATAAAGACGTAGTACTCTCAAATATATCTTGTTTATCAAACAACCATGACAATAAATAATTCCTCCGTACAAAGATTTAAGAAAGCTTTCACTTACTTGAAATGAATATCAGAGAGAATTGATCCATAAAGAAATTTCCACAACACCATTAAAGAGAAAATTGTTGAATGTCTTTAATTAATTGATAATGAAAATATATTACAATATGATGATATTTATTCCCCTCAGTCCTAATTTCTTTCTTAGTTACTTTGCCCTAAAAATATTAAGCAACTAAGAATATTTATTCTTAGTTACTTTGCCCTAAAAATATTAAGCAACTAAGAATATTTATTCTTAGTTACTTTTCCCTAAAAATATCAAGTAACTAAGAATATTTAATCACTTGATTAATCTTTAACTTTATTCTTGATTAATCTTTAACTTTATTTGGTGAATAATATTCACACATATGATAAAGGGTTATCATGATGTATGTTATGTCTGAAAATAAAATCATCTTTAGGTTGAAAAATGCCTCCTATGAAAATATTCACCCTCTACGTGAAAATATCCTATATTAGATTCCTTCTTGATAAAACAATCTCTCCCCTTTTTGCCTTATCAAGAGCAATTGTAATTTACCCTTTCTCAGTGTTTTACTCATGTGAAATAGAGTTCACTGAACTCCTTTCACTCATAAGTACATTCCAAAAACCCATCTTTATATAATCTTTCCTGTTTAAGATCATTCTATTATCCACATATTTCTCATATTGGTGAAATTAGCAATCCCGAACATGAATGTGAAACAGATCCATATTATCTACAATAAGACTTGTACCTCAGGGTTAAAAATCTTTATTAATCCAAAATATGAATTTTTTTGTCACATTTTATATTACTGGCAATGCTTTCTTTAAGCTCCATTAGTAAAACTCACTACTCAAGGAAAGCATTCATCACACTAATAAATACTTGCCACTGCAAACAAATTTCACATGTGCCTTAAAATTGTATCCATCTACATTTTTCCTCCTTTGAGTAAAAATCATTAAACATCTTCATAGACCCACATAACAAGAAGCTATGATTGTTACCATCCTCATTCTGAGCAATTTCACCCTAGTTTGATATAAATATATTCTCTCTCCTTGGGTAAAACCACATCTATCCATAGAGATTAGAAATGAGGAAAACCCCCTTGCATCTAAAATATTCTTTAAAGTCTTGCAAATATCCAATCTCCAATGTTTTGACTAGTTGATTGATTTGTTTTCTCCATATATGTATCTCTATGAAATAGTTTGGTACTGGTAATTGTTACCCAAAAAATCACAACATACAAAAGAACAAATACTGATAGGAAAAGATTGAATTTATTAGTAAATTCCAATTGATATTACCTTTCAGGTATTGTAATCTACATTTCATTATTACATTCATTATCAAATGTCACCATTGTACTCTAAGTATTGATCACATTCTAGAATTTCAAATTTATAATTGATCAATTACATTGTACATTCAAAATGAATGTAATATATAGATGTCTTTTCCATGTTTCATATCAATTAAAAGATTACATTTTTAGAATGGAAAAACATGATAAAAGTATGGAGTAGGGGTCCCATGCATTGCCTTGAGGTGTGTTGGTAGTCAGCTGGTTGAACAGTCAAGTCCTAGGTCCCCAAGTCCAGGTCTGCATCTTCATGAGGTCTTTAGGGTTTCACCTGCATCATGAGAGGAAAGAATGGGTTACATCCAGTTGGATCTAAGCAATACATAAGACACAAACAACATACAATTATTTCATCTAATGCTACATATCTATTTGACAAGATCAATGCAACAATGAAATATACATTCACAATAAGTAAAAGATAGTATTAAAGGGACTTGTTTTCTAAACAATGAAACCTTTTACTATGGATGATCATTCTTATGTATGTCATTCTTGTATATCTGAATGAAAGGGACTTAGCATTTCCATCTGAGAAACCTTTTTTAGAATTAGGGCAACCTATTAGTTCAACAAACACAAACAGACCAATCAATATTCATGAGTGAATGCCATCTGAGATAACACTCACACACCAATATTAATTGATTCATTTTTATCTGCTGACCTAACAGGTTGATTGATATGTGTGAAAATAGGTGGATGTGTGACTGAATGCAGGAAGCAAAAAGGAAATGCAGTGAAAGTCACAAGCCCATGCTCGAACTTCACATAAGCTATTACATGCAAGGAAGGTTGTTCACACCTCAAGAGGTTACAGTTCATATGCATAAAGAAGGAAAGATGCAAATACATGAAAGAATACAAGTGATGCTACATGAGACACATGAGAAAAGAAGGATTCTTAATAAACTAGAAAATACAAAATTGGAAGAATGTGAGGTTCACTGTTATCATACAAGTGAGAAACACAAGTGAGGTTGTTACAGAAGTATACCAAATGTAGAAAAGTTGGATTTGCAAAGTAAAAAGATGCATAACAAGAAATGAAAATTATTTGAAAGCTGCAAATAGAGAACAAAGAACAAGGATTTCAATAACAGTAGGTTTGTGTGCTTTCATAAAATGAACATTCACAGAAGATAGTTACATTATGGACAAAACAACAGGGAGTATTCATCATCCAAAGAATTTTGTGATAGTTCATGATCTCAAAAGAGTTCAGTTTCATGCCTCCAAATAAAATTTCAAGAGATGTCTACTTGAAAGTGGACTTTATATGTTATTTCAGACAAATGCATCTTATACTATTGTATTGGAATATAATGTTCATCATACAAGGCAGGGGATACAGTTATGATAATGGAGCATACATATTTAAATTAGGGTTCCTATTATGAGTATAACCCATGGGAGTCATGAGCCCGTGTTTGAACCCCATGGGTATTATCTTGTATACAGTTCACAAGAAACAATGTATTTTTACACTAAAGGGATGAAAAAATATGTTAAACATGTTGTGTTCTTATTTTTAAAGATATGTTCATAGTTTCATCAGTAAAATTGAATACTATCATAATATTATAAGCATACTGGAAAGTGGACTTTATATGTTCTTTCAGACAAAATGATGAAGATAAGTTGAGTCTCGACAGGGGGACATGTTTTGTTCTCATAACAGTGCTGTCATGTATGAAAGTTTTCAATGGAGTGTAGTTGAAACACAAGTTTATATCAAAATTACACATAATCAAGTTCACCATAATGGCCATGTGGGTACATCTTACTTGTTGCTGTTAACATTAATATAACATAGAGAGCAAGAACACAATAGAAAGAAAGCAACAGAGAGTGACTTGGAGTAAAGTTTAAGTTACAAGACAAGAGCTGCATGGCGGAGTGTCAAAATAAGAAAAAAAAATAATGATATTAAAACCTCAAGGTTCTTCCAGACATGTGTAAAAACCCACAAAAAATGGAGTTATTAAAGCTCATTGTTTTTACATTCAAATGTATTAAAACATGCAGAGGTTAAAAGAAATGAGGAAATAACTTATCTGGAAGAGAAGTAACAAAAGAAGCTAAGTCAAAATGTAGACAAGATTCCAAGTGTCATGGTTTACAGCAGAAGAGATGGAGTTCAAGTTTTTAATGCTCAAGCAGTGGTAGCCGTGGTCAAGAATACATCTCCCAACTTCATTCATGCACTGCGAACTGGGGATGACTCTGAAGCTGTGGCTGAGATGCCAAGTTTAAAACCAAATCTCATGGGTGGCTCAATACCTATCAACCATAGCTTAGATTCATTCCAAGCTTGTAGTGGTTTTTCAAACTACCAACAAAACCTAAGTTTGAAGCTTGTATCCAGCACCATGTGTCATGGTATTGAAATCCTCAAAGTCCAAGTTATTCAAAGCATCTGGAGCTCGAGATCTGCAAACTACTCGGCAGGTGTCCCCACACAATGAAAGGCATAGAACTTTACTCACAGTTAACAGAACCCAAATGAAAATAGAAGAAAACCTCAATCCCCAGTGCAGTCAAAGAAGGAATCAACAAAAGGCGCCATGTTTTATGGCAAAATAAACTCAGAGTCATTTTTCCTAAGTAAATCCTGAGAAGACCGACTTTCTTTTCTTAGTTTGAAGCGGATTCAACGCCATTAGTGGTGATTTTCCATAGTTCCAGATTCAACATGGCGGAAGCACAGAAACAAAACCCTAACTATTTTGAAATCAAATGAACAATATGTAATGTATTTTACCAATTTTTAAATCCACTGTCAAGAAGTTAATGCATTTGTCAGTTGACAGTGCATTGACATTCCTGTAGAAATGCCACAACAGTCCTTATTGGTGCCACGATTGCAACATCCATCTTCTTAGTGGGTATAGTCATATCAAATGAGCTATAGTCGAGCATGGAGCTGGAGTTACATTAACTCAGCTATACTGGTGTCAGCTTTGTTGGGAGTTAGGGTTTTTTGAAGGTTGGGTGTCGACTTAGTGACATTAGGTTTTCCTAGTGGTGTTGTTTTATGCACTTAGGGGATTATTCATATATGGTATTTTGTGATAAAGTTGGATTGTTGGATAAAAGATGATAATCTTTAAAACCAACTTTAGGAGAGCATGTTTT
>MU225979.1:704725-734752 GCA_018584345.1 Thuja plicata
CCTGCTGCTCCTGATACTCGCCGGGGTTGGAATTAGCCTCCTGCCACCTCTTCCAAACTTCCCCGCCTGGCTCTTGCTATCTCCCCACCCTGGGCGGAAGAAAAAGAAAAAGAAAAAGAAGATGATGATGGGTGGTCACTTCCCGACCCTCCTGTCAATCCCACTAAGTCGTGGGGACCTGATGATAAAGATCCTCCGCCTTCTGCTACTGCTATTGCTGCCTAAATGGCCTTATGATTTTTTTTGATGAATAGTCTTCGTTTCCAGCTTTTTTCCATGTGAACTCTGTGGGGTGATTTTTATATCCCCCGGCCCCTTTTTTGTGGATATGTAACTTTAATATTTATTAATAGAAAAGGCACTATTCATAAAAAAAAAAAGATAGTATTAAAGGGACTTGTTTTCTAGACAATGAAAACTTTTACTATGGATGATCATTCTTATGTATGTCGTTCTTGTATATCTGAATGAAAGGGACTTAGCATTTCCATCTAAGAAACCTTTTTTAGAATTAGGGCAACCTATTAGTTCAACAAACACAAACAGACCAATCAATATTCATGAGTGAATGCCATCTGAGATAACACTCACACACCAATATTAATTGATTCATTTTTATCTGCTGACCTAACAGGTTGATTGATATGTATGAAAATAGGTGGATGTGTAACTGAATGCAGGAAGAAAAAAGGAAATGCAGTGGAAGTCACAAGCCCGTGCTCAAACTTCACATAAGCTATTAGATGCAAGGAAGGTTGTTCAAACTTCAAGAGGTTACAGTTCGTATGCATAAAGAAGGAAAGATGCAAATACATGAAAGAATACAAGTGATGCTATAGGAGACACATGAGAAAAGAAGGATTCTTAATAAACTGGAAAATACAGAATTGGAAGAATGTGAGGTTCACTATTATCATACAAGTGAGGCTATTACAGAAGTATACCAAATACAGAAAAGTTGGATTTGCAAAGTAAAAAGATGCATAACAAGAAATGACAATTATTTGAAAGCTACAAATAGAGAACAAAGAACAAGGATTTCAATAACAGTAGGTTTGTGTGCTTTCATAAAATAAACATTCACAGAAGACAGTTTGATTATGGATAAAAAAACAGGGAGTATTCATCAACCAAAGAATTTTGTGATAGTTCATGATCTCAAAAGAGTTCAGTTTCATGCCTCCAAATAAAATTTCAAGAGATGTCTACTGGAAAGTGTACTTTATATGTTCTTTCAAACAAATGCATCTTATACTATTGTATTGGAATATAATGTCCATCATATAGTGCAGGGTATATAGTTATGATAATGGAGCATACATGTTTAAATTAGGGTTCCTATTATGAGTATAACCCATGGGAGTCACGAGCTCGTGCTCAAACCCCATGGGTATTATCTTGTTTACAGTTCAAAAGAAATAGTGTATTTTTACACTAAAGGGATGACATAATATGTTGAACATGTTGTGTTCTTATTTTTTAAAGATATGTTCATAGTTTCATCAGTAAAATTGAATATTGTCATAATATTATAAACATACTGGAAAGTGGACTTTTTATGTTCTTTCAGACAAAATGATGAAGATAAGTTGAGTCTTGACAGAGGGACATGTTTTGTTCTCATAACAGTGTTGTCATGTACGAAAGTTTTCAATGGAGTGTAGTTGAAATACAAGTTTATATCAAACTTTCACATAACCAAGTTCACCATAATGGCCATGTGGGTACATCTTACTTGTTGCTGTTAACATTAATATAACAAAGAGAGCAAGAACATGACAGCAAGCAAGCAACAAAGAGTGACTTCGAGTAAAGGTTAAGTTACAAGACAAGAGCTGCATGGTGGATTATCAAAATAAGCAAACAAAACAATGATATTAAAACCTCAAGTTGCTACCAAACATGTGTAAAAACCCACAAAAAATGGAGTTATTAAAGCTCATTGTTTTTACATTCAAATGTATTAAAACATGCAGAGGTTACAAGAAATGAGTAAATAACTTATCTAGAAGAGAAGAAACAAAAGAAGCTGAGTCAAAATGCAGACAAGATGCCAAGTGTCACAGTTTATAGCAGAAGAGATGGAGTTCAAGTTTTTAATGCTCAAGCAGTGGTGGCCACGGTCAAGAATACATCTCCCAACTTCATTCATGCACTGCAAACAAGGGATGACTCTGAAGCTGTGGCTGAGATGCCAATTTTAAAACTGAATCTTATGGGTGGCTTGATACCTCTCAAGCATAGCTTAGATTCATTCCAAGCTTGCAGTGGTTGTTCAAACTACCAACAAATCTCAAGTTTGAAGCTTGTATCCAGCGCCATGTGTCATGGCATTGAAATCCTCAAAGTCCAAGTTATTCAAAGAATCTAGAGCCCGAGCTCTGCAAACTACTCAGCAGGTGTCCCCACACAATGAAAGGCACACAAATTTACTCACAGTTAATAAAACCCAAATGCAAATAGAAGAAAAACTCAATCTCCAACAAAGTCAAAGAAAAAATTAGAAAAAGGCGCCATGTTTTATGGCAAAATAAACTCAGAGTCTTTTTTCCTAAGTAAAGCCCGAGAAGACCGACTTTCTTTTCTCAGTTTGAAGTAGATTCAGCACCATTAGTGGTGATTTTCCATAGTTCCAGATTCAACATGGCGGTAGCACAGAAGAAAAACCCTAAGTGTTTTAAACTCAAATGAAAAATATGTAATGTATTTTACCAATTTTCAAATCCATTGTCAAGAAGTTAATGCATTTGTCAGTTAGTAGTGCATCGACATTCCTCTAGAATTGCCACGACAGTCCTTATTGGTGCCATGATTGCAACATCCATCTTCTCAGTGGGTATAGTCATATCAAATGAGCTGTAGTCGAGCATGGAGCTAGAGTTACATTAACTCAGCTATACTGGTGTCGACTTTGTTGGGAGTTAGGCTTTGTTGAAGGTTGGGTGTCGACTTAGTGGCGTTAGGTTTTCCTAGTGGTGTTGTTTTATGCACTTAGGGGATTATTCATATATGGTATTTTGTGATAAAGTTGGATTGTTGGATAAAAGATGATAATCTTTAAAACCAACTTTAGGAGAGCATGTTTTAAGGCTTATTTTTAGGAGGCTTATTAAAATTTTGTTTGATAATTGGCTATTTTGGAGGGATAAGTATTTTCAAATTTAGGCTTTAAGGGGTTATGTATTGGGCTTTCTAGTGAAGGAAAGGTAGTTGCATATTTGGGACATAGTGCATATAGTGAACTTATTGTTCCTATATTGTTTTGAAGCCAATTTTGTAACCAGATTATTAGTTTTGTGAAAAATAAAGTAGATGCTCTTTGATACACATATTTTTGGAGTTTGATTTTATGATCCTGATTTCATCTTCCTATACAAGTGTTGTTTTACAATTGAAACCTAAAAGAAGTGAATGCTTTCTTATTCCTTCTTAAAGTGATCAGTTTAATTTTAAACCTTGTATGGGAGATGTATGTTGTTAATCTTTTGAACTATTTGTGATTCAATCACAATAGTGAAATCTATTAACCTATATGTTGAATAGAGATTTGAAGAGTAGAATTTTTGATTTATGATTTTGAGCTAATGTTTTGTCATTCTAGAAAATTCTGAATCTACTTTGGTGTATCACCACATTTATTTTAGTTTAAAGTTTTTTGTCTACGCTTTTCCTACCAATTTTTCATATCAGGTGCTGATATTTCATATTTTAAAGGAACCGGCCTAGAATCTGGATATTCTTCCTCATTCATAGTCTACCCATAGCTAGAGGAGGTTTCCATTGTCAGATAGAATTGTCATGAAGCCTTAAGGCCTGATTTAGGGTGACAATTGTATACCTGAAAAGTAATCAATAGAAGTCTATAGTGATAAGATTGTGTAGCTCTAGCTAATCGTCTGTATTTTGAATGAATGTCCACACCGGTTGTAACTACAAAATTTTAATAAAAATCTTATGCTTTGATGGAAGACCATAACTTGTTCCAGTGCTTATAATTTTTGCATGCACTGTGGGAATCCTGGCAAAGGATGTGGAAAGTGATTTTACACCTGCTGGTTGTATTTGCTAAAGTTTCTAAACCTTTTTATTTTGAGCATGTCCTGCATTTTTTTCTTGCTATGTGTATCCACAACTACAACTGCAAGCCGTGTTTTCATGAAAATTTCTAAAATCCCTTTAGCTGAAACATTTTGTGTAGATTCTGCAATTTAGGCCTTCCATGCATTTTTAATAATTTATATGTATTGTTTGCTTCCATCTGTTAGGTGCGTCCATCTACCTAGGCAGTCTGCAGCTGTAACATTCCTCAATCTTATTGTTTTGATGGGTGTTCCATATTTTGTTTTGAAAACACAGGCATGCTAGTATGGCTCAATTTCATTTTTGAAGTCCAAGCACATTTACATCACTTTGGCTAGGCAATTTTAAAACCTTGCACACAAATATGTTTTATGCATATTGGATAGTCCACATACTGTGGCTATCAAATTTAGCAATGCTCCTTATTTCTCTTTTTTATGTTTTAATGGATACCCATAGGCCACTTCAAAGCTATATTTCTAGGATTGAGGATACTGGTAAATGGTTGGGGAGTTTGGCTATATGTTGGCAGGTTGCACTTGTAAATTTCTCAAATCTTTCCAAAATTCATATAAAAATGTCCTTCAATCATTCCAAACCACAAGACCACTATTCATGTGCCTCATCCTTTCTTCGACATTTTGAATGCTCGTCCACTATAGTGTTTAATGTTTCCATTTTGATCTACACACATATGCCAACTTCATTCCCTCTGGCACATTTGACACAAACCTTAACTTACTGGGCATAATTTGTTGGATTTTCAGAATAAAATCTGATTTCCTTGAGCCTCTTTTTTGTTGAATTTTTAATTCTCCTATGTTTAATGTTGATAAGTTCAAATTAGATTTCTTTTCTTGTGGACTTTAAGAGATAAGTTCAAATCCAATTTTTTGAAATCTGATTTTGTCTTTGGACAACAATTACTTTATAAAGAAAAGAATGTCTTTATTCTTCCAGAGACATCTAAGAAGAATGCATCAGCAAGTTATTAGTTTTTTTTGTACTGTGCTCTATTTATAACAGAGAACTATTGCAGCAATAGTTATTTGTAATTGTCTTATTGAGAAGTGATTGCTCAAGACATTTTGTGAGAGCTTTGAGAAGCTCAAGATATTTTGTATGCAACCCCCATTGCTGCAAGTTTAGATTGTAGTCTGTAGCTATAGACATAATTTTATTTTATGAGATAGTAGTTTTTAGATTTACTTATTGTAGAAGTTGTTCTTCATTTGAATGGTAGAAGAAGGAAGAATTATATATCTCCATCTTCGTTCTGTGTTTATGCTCTGCCTTGTTTTGGGGTTTCTTAAATTTATTCATTACTGAAACAGAGCATCTCTATGTGAGTTTCTAGAATATAGGTTGAGTCTATATTCTTTACATGGTATCAGATCTGATTGGCCCTCAATCCTTGTGAGTTTGGGAATTTTTTTCTGGGTAATTTTTTTTCTTGCACAAGAGACATGGCTGGTGTTAGGAATAAGGTGTCTCAACCTTGGATAATTCCTATTCTTATTATTATTTTTTTTAAATGTATTTCTTGCAAATAATGTAATTAAGTGTGAGTGTACATGTCTAGTTGGCATGTTGATGTGTCACTCCACTTGATGTGTCAGCATCTTGAATTGTGTGTAAGGAGATCATGGCTGAAACGGTTATGATGGATTCCTTTGACATGTAAGAGCTATTTCTAGAAGATTCAATGATGGGTGAAGACATGAAATGACATGTGGAAACTGATATAGTTGAGTACTATACACTCTTCCACAATTGTGGGGTTAGGGTTCCTATTTTCTCAGAGAATGGTAAAACCCTAATACGGCTATCTTTGGAAGTTGCACTAAAAAGGAAAGCACATGATATAAGCATTTTTTAGGGTTGTAGATAGATATAGGAAAAGAGTGTGTTGTTGGTATGATCGTGTGCTACTGGATTTGTCTTTGAGTGTCGATTGTCTCCTGAAAGAACTTGCATTGCAAGTGTGTTGTAACCATTATGTTGAAGATAATACATTGTGTAGGTTTTGGAGTGCTGGGGTTTTTTACTGAAAGGTTTTCCCCAGGGTAAATCATTGTGTCATTCTCTATTTTTTGTATGCATGGCATATGGCTGAAATATCATTGTTAAAGTAGTTAACGAATCTAAAATTGTAAGGATTTAAAAGAATTTGCACAATACTTTCCTTTAGAGATAAGTGTAGGAAGTTGTTTCAGCACCTGAGTTTCCTTACAGCTGGAGATGTAGGAAAGAGCTGGCAGCAACTACCGTCCTTTAATGGAAAAAATTATGATGTTTTGGAAAAGAAGATGAAGACCGTAATGGTTGAAAATGATTTTTTGGAGCTTGTGGTCAATGGATTTGTGGATGTGACTGACCCAGCTCTGTTTTCTGCCCTCACAAACAATCAAAAGACTCAGTTGAAGGAGTCAAGGATGAAAGATGCAAAATATTTGAACTTGATTGAAACTTCCTTGATAGAGGCAATCTTTCCTAGAATAGCAGCAATTTATTATTCTAAAGAAGCTTGGGATATCCTTCATATTAGTTTTAAAGGGACTGAAAAAGTTCGTGTGGTGAAGCTCCAAATGCTTCGAAGAGAATTTGAGACTTTTCTCATTAAGGAAAATGAATCCATTTCAGATTTCAGCTCAAGACTCTCAAAAACCATGGAGGAGCAAAGAATAGTAGAGAAAATTTTGAGAAGTCTGCCCTCAAAATTTGATACTCTATTTATTGCCACTGAAGAGTAAAAGGATCTCTCAACATTGACTATTGATGAGTTAATGGGTTATTTCCAAACCCATGAGCATCGCATAAATAGATCAGAAAATTCTTCTCAAGAGAAATATTTTAGAGCTCAATCCAATGCAAGAGGTAGGGTGAGAGGAAGAAAAAACTCTGGAAGAGGCTCAAAAGGTAGAGGTTGTGGCAACTCTAGATAAAAAAATGTTGGAGGAGAAATCTCAGAATGAGCAGCCACAAATGAGGGAGCTAGAAGCTCTTAGAATAATTATAGAGGAGGAAATAAGAACAATAGCTCGAACAAGAGCAATATTGAGTGCTATTATTGCCATAAATTTAGGCATTATGCAAGTGAATGCTGGAAGAAGCAAAGTGATCAATCAAAGAAAAGTGCTAATGTGGCTGATGTGAAAGTGGGTGATGGAAACAATCTCACAGCCTTCATCATGTGCAATATTGGTGAAGAAGGCAGCCCCAAAGTCTGGTATTTGGACAACGATTTTAGTAACACATGAGTGGTAATGAAAGTCTTTTTCTATCATTGATAAATCTATAAAGTCTGAAATTAGAATGGGGAACAATGGAATTGTTCTAGTTGTGGGCAAAGGATCTATTATGATCCACACCAAGCAAGGTGTGAAACAAACAATTCAGAATGTTTATTTTTCCCTAGGTATAAAGCATGATTTGATGAGTGTTGGACAACTCATTCAAAATGGATATAAAGTGATGATGGAGAATGACCAATGTGTCATTTATGAGAAGGATAGGAGTAAGAAAATTATTGCAGCAGTCCAAATGAAAAAAAATTGAATGTTTCCATTAAAGGTAGAAATGTGTTTCTCTTCAATTTTTGTAGCTGCATCTCCCAAGAAAGCATGTACATAAATACAACAATCAGCGTTCAAGAGCATGATTAAAGACCCCTCCAAGCTATGAAATTTAAGGTATGGACATTTTGGCTATGCTGGTTTAAGTTTATTGTCCAAGAAAATAATGGTAGATGATTTTCCATGTATAAAAGAGTTCAGTAGCAAGTGTGAGGCTTGCATTTTGGGTAAGCAACATAAGCTGCCCTTTAATTATGGTAACTCTAGAAGGGAAAGAGTGCCATTAGAGCCAGTGCATACTGATTTAGTTGGCCCTATGCAAATCACTTCCATTAGGGGGAGTACTTATTTTATGACCTTCATAGATGATTTTAGTCATAGAACATGGGTAGATTTTATGCAAAATAAATCTAAAGCTTTTGATAAGTTTTTAGAATTTAAAGCCCATGCTGAAAAAGAAAGTGGACACAATCTTAAAGTCCTAAGGTCAGACAGAGGGGGGAATATACCTCCAATATTTTTGTGAAATTTTGCAAGTAGAATGGCATTTAAAGGAGCTAATAGCCAGTTATACTCCACAGAAAAATAGAGTGGCTGAAAGAAAGAATAAGACCATCGTTGAGACGACAAGGAGCATGATGAAAGAAAAAGAACTCCCAATTGAATATTGGGGAGAAGCTATAGAAAAAGCTGTCTATTTGATAAATAGAAGTCCTACAAAGGCAATCCATGACAAGATTATATTGGAAGCATGGGCAACGCATAGATGGACGGTTGAACACTTGAAGAGTGTTTGGGTGTGTAGCATATGCACACGTGCCAAAGGAGAAAAGTAAAAAGTTGGATGACAAGGGTGTGAAGTGTATCTTCGTGGGATATAGTCTTGATTCAAATACATATAGATTGTATAACCCAGTCACCAAAAAGATCATCATTTCAAGAGATGTGGAGTTTATTGAGAATGAGTCATGGGATGGATCGGTGGACACGTCTTTAGGCACTTCAAGTAAAGTGCCTATTATTGCTGAAGATGATGACGTTAATGAACAAAAAGATGATATAAAAATAGATATAGAAGGTTCCAGAAGGCTGCAAATTGGCCATGTAGAGACCAACAACAATAATACTAAGAGTTGTGATTCCACTCTTGCCTCCCTAGTGCCAAGAAAGACGAAGAGTCTAAGGGAGATTTACCAAGATGAAAGGTATGAAAATGAATTTAATGAAAACATCAATTTAGCATTATTTTCTCATAGTGATCTAATTTATTTTGAGGATGCTGGAAAAGAAGAAAAATGGTGTAAGGCCATGGATGAGGAAATATATGCAATTAGAAGAAATGAAACTTGGGAACTAACTAATTTACCTCCTAACAAGATAGTTATTGGAGTTAAATGGGTTTACAAGACCAAGAGGAATGCTGAAGGAAAAATAGATAGGCATAAGGCTCAATTGGTGATCAAGGAGAATAAACAATAGTTTGGTAGAGATTATGATGAAACCTATGCCCTTGTTGCAAGAATGGAAACCGTGTCTGCTATCATAGAAATTGCACTCTAGAACAAATGAAAGGTATATCAAATGGATGTGAAATCTGTCTTCTTGAATGGAGTATTAAAAGAAGAGGTTTATGTGGAGCAGCCACCTAGTTATGAAGTTTCGGGTCATGAAGGTAAAGTGTATAGGCTGAAGAAGGCTCTTTATGGGCTTAAACAAGCTCCACCGACATGGTATAGCAGAATTGACTCATATTTGATGAGAAATGACTTTTTCAATAGCGATGGTGAGCCCACTCCTTACATCAAGGTAGAAAATGGTAATATTTTAATTGTTCTCTTGTATGTTGATGATTTAATCTTTACTGGGGATGATGATTTCCTCATTAATGATTTTAAAGAGGTCATGAAAAGAGAGTTTGAAATGTCACACTTAGGTCTCTTGAGATATTTTCTAGGCATAGAAGTAAAACAAATGCATGATGGCATTTTTATCTCTCAAGAAATATATAATAATGAGATTTTGGAGAGATTTAGAATGCAGAGTAGCAAGCCTACCCCAACACCAACTTTGGTAGGTTTAAAATTAAGGAAGAAGGATTGCAGAAGCAATGTGAATCCGACTTTGTTTAAAAGCTTGGTTGGAAGTTTGATCAATTTAAGAACAACTAGGCCGGATATTATGCATGCAGTAAGTTTGATTTCCAAATTTATGGAAACTCCAAAAGACTCCCATTGGAAAGTGAGAAAGAGAATCCTAAGGTATGTGAATGGTACCAAGGGATATGGTATTTTGTATACTGCAGCAAATGATTCTGGATTGCTTGGTTACACAGATAGTGATTGGGCAGGGAGTTTGGATGATAGGAAGAGAACTTTCAGATATGTCTTTCACATGGGTTCAGGTGTAATCTCATGGACTTCTAAGAAGCAACCCATAGTTTCTCAATCTATAGAAGATGCTAAATATATAGCAGCAAATGTAGTAGCATGTCAAACTATTTGGCTGAGAAGGATCTTGGCAGATTTGAAGAAAGAACAAGAGGATGGAACCACAATATTTTGTGACAATCTTTCCTCAATAGCTTTGTCAAAAAATCTTGTGTTTCATGGGAGAAGCAAACACATTGAAATCAGGTATCATTTTATTAGAGAATTAGTTGAGAATGGTGAAATAAAAATGGAATTTTGCTGGTCAGAGTAGAAACTAGCAGACATTTTCACCAAGCCTTTGGGCATTGCAAGTTTTGAACGCCTAAGGAGAAATCTGGGTGTGGTCATTTTGGATCAAGAATGATCATGTTTTGTCGGCTCAAGACAACAGGGGAGTGTTGGATTTTTAGAATAAAATTTGATTTCCTTGAGCCTCTTTTTTGTTGAATTTTTAATTCTCCTCTATTTAATGCTGATAAGTTCAAATTATATTTCTTTTCTTGTGGGCTTTAAGAGATAAGTTCAAATCACATTTTTTGAAATCTGATTTTGTCTTTGGAAAATAATTATTTTATAAAGAAAAGAAAGTCTTTATTCTTCTAGAGACATCTAAGAAGAATGCAACAACAAGTTTTTAGTTTTTTTTTGTGTGCTTTGTTTATAACAGAGAACTATTGCAGCAACAATTATTTGTAATTGTCTTGTTGAGAAGTGATTGCTCAAGACATTTTGTGCGAGCTCTGAGAAGCTCAAGATATTTCGTATGCAACCCCCATTGCTACAAGTTTAGATTGTTGTCTGTAGTTACAGACATAATTTTATTTTATGAGATAGTAGTTTTCAGATTTACTTATTGTAGAAGTTGTTCTTCATTTGAATGGTAGAAGAAGGAAGACTTATATATCTCCATCTTTGTTCTGTGTTTATGCTCTGCCCTGTTTTGGGGTTTCTTAAATTTATTCATTGCTGAAACAAAGCATCTTTGTGTGAGTTTCTAGAATAAAGATTGAGTCTATATTGAATTAGGGCACCTTGTTTATTTATTTATTTTTCATGATATACCATTGAATTTCAATGTTACTTTTTTTCCCTTTCTTTGATAGCCTTTTTTATATCAAAAATATATTTAGAAGAGAATCTTGGGAGACCCACGATCTTTGAACCCAGAGCTTCTTGATTTTAAATGGAAAATAATTTCAATGTTTTTAATATATTTTCTATCCTTTAACAATGTCAACCTCAGTAATGCGGTGATTGTGAATAACTTGAATGAATTTCCTCTTGTTCTGAAATCGTCTAAGTATTTTAATTCTTTGAGGTGTCAATATTTAGCCAGGTCTTTCTCCAATGTTTTGCCAAAAACATCATTTTGTGGAATATCTACTTAATAAATATTATTTATGCCAAGACAAATAAAAGGGACCCGCCATTAATAGTGATTTGAATAAAATTTCACCTCTTGTGGCAAACATTTTACTTTCCCAAGTAAAATTCAGAGGGTACCCGCTTTGATTACATCATTATCAGCTTTAATGATTCAGGAATAGTTCAACCATAATTAAGAGAGGAAACCATATAATATATCCTTTTAAAAATGTGGCTTTATAATAATATATGTTCCATGCTTTACTTTTAAATTATTCTTAAAAATAATTTAAATATTTCAAACTCCCACGTTGCAAACATTTTTAATACATAGTGTCGAAGTTTTTGAGACCCTCTGAAATTCAAATCATACACATTTTGAACATATCTGGAGCCAAAACGATGAAGTGGATTATTACGAAAATTGTTTTTTTGGCATTTTCAAAATCTCACCACATTGGGTAAGTTGCATTTGAAATCTTCTTCAAAAACTGATCAAACATCTGATAAGTTCTTGAAATTGGCTCTTATAAATTCATCAAGAGTGGAAGATATCCTCTATCAAAAATGGCCTTTTGATGTTTTCTGAAAATTCAACTGGTAACTTTTGCAAGTTGCTTTTGCTTTTAGCCCTGAAAACATACGAAATTGATTGATGGAGATCTGCAATAAGGCACAGAAGTGTATTTTCATATAGAGAATCATAAGCTCCAACTTGTTTGAAAATATAATTATCCTACTGAGAAATATAAATTTCTAAAGTAGGCCTCTCACTAACTTCATTATTCTGCAAAAACTTGCATTTGGTTTTAGCTTGAGAAAAATATCAGACAACTTCTTCGGGCTTTAGGAATTTGCATAGAGACTCATTATAACACAGGGAATTGTGAGGAGCTTTTAATTTAGTGCAGGATTCAAGTGGATGATAAATATCAATGTCCCAAAAAGGCACTTTGACAGTGCTTTAGTAACCAATTAAATAAATTGCAAACGGATTGGGGTTTGAAAACATAGCAAATGAGGTCATGGAAATCTTCAAATTGGTACAGGAGAATTTGATGACACATAAAATTGATAGAAACGAATGGATCGACATAAGGATCAATAGGTATCAAAATATTACGTCTCAAAAAGGGCTACTTGAAATGGTTGTGATATTTAAAACTGCATAATATGTGCACACCCTAGAATTTGTTACTTGACTGAATCATCCAATTTGATTATGGGAAGCTGAATATGGATCAAGATTAAATTATTGGTCAGGTATAGGGAATATGTAGGACTTTTTAGCTTATAGGGAACTATAATTTTGTCAAAAATTAGGGTTCCAAAAATTTCCTCAAGTACTACTTGATTGTTTAGATCCAAATATATAGGGACTCGCTCTAATGCCATGAATGGAGCACTAGGATAGTGATTCTGCAAGGGTTCAGAGAACCCTATAATAAACTACAGAGGTTGATACATTTCATGCTTAGTTTATGAACAAGTTTTGATAGGCATAAATTTTTGGATGAATACTTATGATTATGGGATATGACTCTAATGTAAAGGATTTATTTTGATTTATTTGCATAGTTTGATGATGGTTTTTTTGATGTGATTAGATTAATTGACACTCGGACATGGGTTGAAAATCCTAGTGGATAGAGTGATAGGACTATCACCTAAGATGAACAATATTCTCAAGTGAAAGGAATGTTGATACAAGCTAGACCTCTCAATCAAAGTGGTGTGGTTATAATGATAGGCCAACTCTAGACAAGATAAGTGTAAGAGAAACTAATAGGATAATGATCAATTAATACGTAGGAGTAGACTACTTTGTGATATGAGATAAAGCATAGGTGGGGGATTGTTTTGATTTGGTTTTAATGTTTGGGTTTTATTTAAACCTTGACATTAGAGGATGATTTTTATGAAAGGATTTGAATGAATGAACTCATGAAAATGATTGTAACTTCATGTGGAATGTATGGAAAAAATTATTTCTTGGCACGTGAAGGCTTAGAATTTGCATGGAAATTTATGACCGAAAGATAAAAGGGTTTACTCTTTAGAAAATTAATGGGAAATAGTCCCACCAAAGGACAAAGAAAATCGATTATATGACAAAATTGACCTAGTATTTGATAGTTTAGTTAATGGTTGTAAAATAGAGTTGACATGCTAGACTAGAGGTTACACCCATCGGTATAATCAGTTTAATGATTATAGAAAACCCATCTAAGAACATAGAGATTCAACTTGAAAGAGGATTGATTGTAAGTGTATAGACCCACTAGACTATAGGTTATACCCACTAAAATAACTATGGTGATCCTATCGGCTGACAGGAAAAACCTATCAAAGAGAGTAGGATAGACCCCCTAGTTTAGTAAAATGACCTACTGATCTAGGAGACAAATGCGCTGAAAATTAAGGAAATATGTACCCACTAAACAACATAGCCTACCTATCAATGAACAATGTTGACCCACCATTTAGTGCTAAAAAGTGACTACACTAAGCATATTCATACCTACTCGGGGGTCATGCAATCCCACTAAATAACAAATTGGTCTTGTCAACTGGAAAAGTGGACTTGCTAACTTGATTATAACTTGAATAATAAACTGATAGACTATATTTGGAAAACTATATGTTTAAAATAAGCACAAAAGCAATAGTCTAACTCAAACTGAAAGTGAAGGGCCTAAATTAGCCCAATATGAAGAATATATTCATCGTTCTTCTACAAGAGAATAATTGTAAGCATGTACAACATAGTACTCAATGGGTAATGATACTACTTGATTGGAGATCCTGCAACAATAAAATACCCATCCATAGAAGGTAGCTAGAGGTCTAGTACCTTTATTACTTGCACCACAGGACTAGCTCACTTTTTCTCTTACCTTAAAGATTCTTAAGAGACCTTGTAATAAGGACTTTCCACCTTACTATGGCGGGTACATGGGGATTATCTACAAGGTATGATCTACACACCCTAAATGAGTAGTGCCTCTCTCGATTTCTTTCTGCATGACCTCTTACTGGATGTGACTTTGGCATTTTGTGTATATTAGTGCTTATGTGCAGTGGATGAGATTCCTTGTGATGTCTTGTTTGGCCCAGGATGTTGTCTTGTTGCCATATATGCTTGGTGGAGTTTACAATGTGCTTTGTTGGATATATGATTGCATTGTATGATCATGTTGGAATTGTGAGAGGTTTGTACCTTCATGGTGATCTGATTTATGTTGTTGCAATGATAATTTTTTTATGCCTTATGCCTAGTTCTTTGAACCATTGACCTGTGGTTGGTTGTATACCTAATTTGTGATGCTAGACCTTCTGAGGCTTTTGTTCTAAGTTTTAATTACTCATTTTATTCTTGGTGTTTTGATATGATCTTGATTCTTTTATGATATTGGGTGACTATTCTCATGCTATGATTATATGCATGCCTTGTGAGATGCACTTGGTTCAATATACTCTTGTGTTCATTTTGAGATTATTACTATGGTCATGATGGTACATGAATCATGATGTGATTTGACGGTTTCAGTGATGTCTATGCTAGTGGTTACTTGGTTATGATTATTTACCATGTTTTAATGTTATCTAGATCAAGGATCATTATATTGTGTCATGATGTTATTCTGTGATTTTTTGCATGATGATGTCTAGTATATTTTGCATTCAAAAATATTTGATTGAAATGTTATGATGATTATCATTGACTTTCAGTTATACTGTGTCGTACATGTTGTTGGATATATTAATTGAGGCTTTCACTGATATATGCTCATTTTTCTGCAAATGATTATCTTAATGTTGTATGTTTAAATGCAATGTTTAATTTAAATAAGATTATGTTCACTGCTATGCTCATATAATTGTTCATGCATTATACGTGATGTAATTGTATGAAGTGAGACGAAGTCATAGTTTCTCCTTCGTGAGGTCCACACAATGTCTCATTCTCCTTCGTTGTTTAATATTATGTATGTTTATGTGCTTCGACTATTTATATTGAGTAGATACACTTGATGTTTGTGTGTTTAAGTGAATAGGTACCAAGCACATTCCACCTGATTACAGGTTTTGAGTGTATCTTTATCCCCGGTAGTGGTACAAGAGATAGTATTACCAACCTTCCATATTTGAGCCAATATCATCCATGTATGAGTGGTGTATCCTTAATTGATATAGTACTACCTCTGGTACATGTTGGTAAATCTAGATTTTAGAATGCATATTGTGTTAGACCCATGAGCGTGTCTGTGAATTTAGAATTCTCGCAGTTGTCGCAAAAGAGATTTAATTAAATGTTGATTGATATATTTAAGTGTTGATTATTTATCGTCAACAATTATGCCTTGTGTGTAGTCTTTTATGGGAATTTAATTAATTAATTCCCTGAGCTTTTGGGAGCTAAGTGATTTTAATATTTTATTTGATTTATTTAATTGGAGAAAAAGGACCTTTTGGAAAGTGTCTTTTTATGTTTAGAAAGAAAAGTTTTACTCACTTTTCATGATGGAGTTTTGTGAATTTTTTTCAACCCTCTTGTGGAGAAATTTGACTTTTTCTCATTGGGAGTGACTTGGGTGTCAGATTTTTGTGGGTAGCAGCTTGTTAGATTCGTCCTGCAATTACCCCCCCTTGTATGGAGTCATTTTGGTTTTTGTGTAGTATTGATTTATTTCTCTCCATTTTGGTTTTGTGTCTATTTGAGAGGTAGGACTTTTTGTATTTAATTTATTTGTCTATCTTTTTGATTATTTCTTTCTTGTGTTGCAATAGCATGATGTATATCTACGTTTTTCATACTTTTATGATTGTATTTGATTCTCGTTTGGGCTTGTATGAGTGTGGGTTTTCTATTGTAAAATTTCCACCGCGAGGTTGTCTGTTTTCTCCCATAAAATTAGATTTTATATTTAATTGGATTTTTGGTCTGGTTGAGCCTTAAGGGAAAATGCGTTTTAAATTTATAACTAGATTTTTAGTTTGATTTTTGGCCACTTCATGGTCACACCATTTTATGTGTCATCTAGGTGTTATCTGCCACCATGTTTGTCATGATTGAGTTATGGTATTTTGTAGTAATCCATGTTTTTTATAGGACTGTGGAGCTGAAATGGATTGAGGACATTCTAGGCAATTACTATTGCGATCCAAACTCACCTACTTCATGTTTAAAATGTTGATTTTGTACTCTGCCTGATTTTGCCAGAATTTGGGATTTTGGTGTATTTTATGATTTGTCAACTTCCCTTGCGTTCTCATGGGATGTATGTTGGGTTCCATTGAAATATGATAGCTTGGTATAGTGGTCAATTAAGCAGTTTGGCATTTGAGTCTTTACTGTAATTTACTCAGTTCCTTGTTATGATTATTTTGGGAGTTGAGTTATCCTCCTGTTATTTTTTTATTGTTGTTTCTTTTGTCCTTGTGATGGCACACACCATGCTTGAGGTTGAGCTCACATGCGACATGTGGATGTAGGGTGTTGAGACCCCATCTAGGCATGTAGTTGAGCTATGCTCCTATACCAAGGTCCAAGTGACCTATGCTCTTGGTTTGAGACCAATAGAGCTTATCATGGTCCATCCTAGTTGTATGGATTTGAGAGTCTTCTGTCTCATTGTGCATGTTTTCATTTTGCATTATGCCTCATTGTAGAACGAGATGGTTTATTGTATGGGTAGAGGGGTGGAGTGGCTTCTTATGTGGATCCCAGCCTGTATGTGGCTAGTATAGGCCACGTGAAGAAGTTCTTAATAAGAGATAAAATAAAAAACTAAATTGGGATAAAAACACATTAAAAAGAGTAATTGACTACTTGGCCACCCAAGGGTGTTGATAAAAGGTAATTCAATGCCTAGTCGTCCGAATACGTTGATACAAGGCACCGTATCTAGCCACCCAAAGGTGTTGATCGATGATACATGCCATGTTAGAGTAATTATGTTTTTACACTTATTAATTAGATCACATCGGTTTAATTAATTAAGTTGTTTATTACTCTGTTTATGTAAGCTATCTCTTCGGTGCATTATAATTAATATTTATATTAATTATTAATGTGCAACCTAGTTTTTCCCTTTTAGGGCTTCATTCACCTTTATAGGCCGAACTTGTAATTATTTGTTCATTATCTTGGAATATAATTTTTCTCTCCATTCTTGAGTATTTCTAAGCTCTACTTTTTGTCTCTTCGGCTTCTCTCTTGTAACAGGTCATTTTCATGCAGGTGTTCTTGGCAAACTGTGGATTTATCTATCTCAAATCCTACATGGTATCAGAGCCACACTGCTACTGCCTGGTCTGGTGTTTTAGAAGCTGTGATTCAAGGGTGAAAACCATAAATTTTCTAGGGTTTCTTCTTCAATCTGGAAGAGACACTTTTTCTGAAGCATTTTGAGCGAAAATGGATGCCACCATCGTGCTCAAAGGACCTGGGAGATCAATTTTTCATATAAAGTTTGCCATATTTGGCCATAGTAGCCTCTGGGAAATTTTTTTTCTCTTTGAGGCCGTACGACACATTTTTCGAGGCAAAAAAATAAAAAAAACCCATTTTAGGGCCTTTTTTGTGTGCAAGTAGGACATGTTGCCTGACAGCCGCCTCAACCAGTGTGCTACCAGCCGACTGCCTGACAACCGCCGTAGGTGCAATGCCACCCGACCGCCACCATAGCGCCACTGGGAAGCCACTGCTGCTCCGCCGCCACCCGATCATGCCACTAGCGCTTGGCTCCATTGCCCACGAGCCGCCACAGCCTATGATGTCAGCATTTTGACTGCTGGCGTCATTTTTTGGCCAAATTTTTTGATTTTTCTGGCAGCTTTCATTTTTTCAGCGACCAGATTTTTTTTCGATGAGACAGCCAAGTGACGTGCATACGACCGTACAATTTTTTCCCAGGGAAGTGCGATAGTCATTTGACCATCAAATTTTTTCCCAGGACTAGTTTTTTCCAGAGAACTCAATTTTAGAGGTGTTGTTGGTTTTTTGGCCGTAACTTTTGCATATAGTATCATTTTTTGGAAAATGAAATATCATCAGAAAGCTCTTTCGAGCTAGAGATCATCATGCTGGTTTCGTTTGCAAAATCAAGCATTTGAGCTCTTGATTTTGGCGTCAAAGTAGAGGCTTCAGTTTCCTGTTTCTCTGCATATGGCATCCAGGTTTTCTCCTTGTTTTTTTGTATGCCTTCTATAGTTATTTCTTTGGTGTACAAGGGATATAATTATACATTATGGGGGGGGTGCATTTTACTTTCTGTAATTCACTTCAGAAAGACCCTTCTTCTTCCATCTTCTTGTCTCAATGTCGGACCCCTCTGTGGCCCGGCTGACACCACATAACTATCACACCTGGAAAGCACACATGACCAGGCTGCTTATGTCATGTGGCTTATGATCATGTCTAGATGAGAACCAACCTATTCTGCAGTGCCCTTTTGAGGTTCTTTAGCACATAAAAAAAATGGATGAAGCCATGGGCTTAATTGCACTGAACATCTCAGATAGTCTCCTATTTCATCTAGATGAGTTGAACACTCCTTGGGCTATTTGGGGCAAGTTTGCAGATTTTTTTGGAACAATGAATGAGTTCCAGGCACTACAACTTGATGTAGAGTTGACTTATTTCACTCCTATCAGCTTTCCCACTATTGAGGACTTCTTGATGAAGTTCAAGTCTCTGCGTTTAGTTTTGCAGGGATGTGGGAGAAACAAGATAGATGATGAGTGTATCTTCCTGATACTCTCAAATTTGGGAGGATAGTATCAGATCTTTTCTTCCATTTTTTACTCCACCATGGATACTTTGGGTTCTAGGAACACCATTCCTTCCTTTGAGACCTTCTGTGATAGGTTGACATGGGAAAAGGAAAAGATCTAGTAGATGGATGCTTCTGGCTCTTCAAGCCAAGCATTGGTTTCTCAGTCTTCATAGGGGAAACCAAAACAGAAAGCCAAACCAAAGAAAGATTCAACAGGTAGTGACTATTCCTCCAAACCTACATAGAAAAATGATTCAAAACCTCTATCTCACCCTTCAAAGTGTAAATCTTCTTCAAAGTCTGCTGAGTCTACCTCCAAGACTAAGAAGAAATCAGTAGAAACCTGTAGTTTTTGTGGCAAGGATGGACATCCCATTTCTAGGTGTTGGAAACATTTGGAGGCTTTAGAGGAAGCCATGCATGAGCATCACATTTCTTCTCCTCAGTCCACATCCTCCCCTATAGGGAAAGGTCATGCTCTTACTACATGAGCAACGACTTCTGGGCCCACCTTGATTTTGGATTTCGGTGTCTCTCACCTCATGACTCACACTCAGCAGTTGGTCACCTCACTTGCTCCTTGTGCTACTTTATATATTATTGTTGGGAAATCATCACATCTTTTAGTTGTGGGTTCTGGTTCTATTGCATTATCTAGGGGTTCTCTTCAGGATTATCTTGTGGTCCCTAACATCTCAACGAACCTATTTTCCATCTATCAGATTTGTCACTCTAGCTCTGGTAAGACAATTGAGTTCTCACCACATGATGTGGTTATTCAGGACCTCCATGATTCTGATTTGATTGTGGCTGCTGGGAGTGTCGACTCTGCATCCTACCTTCTAATGGTACAGGTTCATGTCTTATAGTACATTTAGATTTAGTGAGCAAACTTTGGCATGAGTCTTTGGGCCATGTCAATTATAGATATCTTCAGTAGATGAGCACACGGGTACTTGTTCTTGGGCTTCCTGAGATTTCTTGCACTGATGGTGTTTTTCAGGGTTCTATTCTTGGAAAAAAACATAGGGATCCTTTTCCTTAGGGATGAGATACTCGTGCTTTGGCATCACTGGAGTTGATTCATTGACCTCATGTCATTTCCTACTCCTTTTTCTGGTGCCAAATATGTGCTTACTTTCACTGATGACTTCTCCAAGTGCACATGGGTGTACTTTCTTAAGGACAAGTATGATGTCTTTGATTCATTTTGAGTCTTTAAGACATTTGTGGAGAAGCAATCTGGTCTTTCTATTTGGCAGATACACACAGATAATGCGGGGAATATGTGAACCAAGATTTCTGGGATTTTTTCCCTGAACATGGTCTACATCATCAGTTTTCAGTTCCCTACACCCTTCAGTAGAATGGTGTGGCTGAGAGAAAGAACATAACCCTTTAGGAGATGGATAATTATATGATTCAGTCTAGGTCTATGGATTCATCCTTTTGGGTAGAGGCAGTCAATTGTGCCAACTATATTCAGAATCAGATGCCCCACAAGGAAGTTTGACATATGACTCCTGAGGAGGCTTGGTATCATGTCAAGCCTGATGTATCTTTATTTCGAGTTTTTGGTAGTGAAGCATGGGAATTTATTCCAAATGCTCAGAGGAGAGCAATGGAGTGGAAGAACTGACACCTCTTTTTTGTTGGCTACTGTGAGGATTTTAAGGCATACAGGTTGTTTGATCTTTATTCTAGAGAGGTCCTATTCTGACGGGATGTCCAGTTTGATGAGCGCCTTCCTGCAGTAGATACCCTACTTCCAGAGTCTACTTCACTTACCACTACTCCCTCATCTCTTCCACATTCTTTTTAGGATGACAAGGATGATGATCTTGGTGATCCCCATTTACCTCCACCATAGGATCCTCCATAGATTCCTAGATGGGCTCGTGTTACAGTTGAGGCTACATGATCCCTGGAAGGTGACCCTTCATCTTCCCATCGTAGCCGGTCTCATATTGCAGGTTTTAGCCTTCTGAGTCATGCTATTTGTGGTGATCCTCAGACTTTTTCAGCACTGACAGGAAATTCTGAGTGGGATAGTGCTATGAAGGAGGAGTATTCTTCTTTGATGAAGAATCATACTTGGGATCTTTGTTCTCTTCCTAAGGGAAGAAAGTTAATGCAATGCAAGTGGTTGTATCATACTAATTTTTCTACTGATGGTTCTATTGATAAGTACAAGGAACGTCTTGTTGCGAAGGGTTTTTCATAGGTTGAGGGTATTGATTACTCTAAGATATTTGCCCCTATTGCCAAAATGAACTCTATTCGCCTTGTCTTATCCCTTGCAGCTTCTTAGGGATGGCCCATTTTTCAGATGGATGTGAAGAGTGCATTCTTGCATGGTGATCTTACTGAGGAGATTTACATAGAGCAGCCTCAGGGATTTGTGCAGGATTCCTCCTTGGTTTGCAAACTTTGGTGTTCTTTTTATGGTCTCAAACAGGCCCCTTGGGCTTGGTATGAGAAGATGGACTCTTTTCTGCTTTCCACAGGATTCACATGCTACCATTCTGATCCTACAGTCTACATTCAATGTCTTGAGGATGAGGTTTTGATCCTTATGCTATATGTTGACGATCTTCTCATCATAGGTATCTCATCTTCTATGATTCTAGATGTTCAGCGTGCATTGATCGAGCAATTTGAGAAGACTGACCTTGTTACACTACTTTCTTGGTCTGCATATTGTTCAATCCTCTGCTGGGATCTTCATTTACCAATAGAAGTATGCTCTTGACATGCTTTGACGCTTTGACATGCTTTCTTGCAAGCCTTCTCCCACACCTTTTCAGTCAGGTGTTACCTTGTCTACCTCTTGCACTTCACCTTTAGTGGATCCTACATTGTATCGATAATTGGTTGGCAGTTTGTTGTACCTGACACACACTCATCCTAATCTTTCCTTTGCAGTTGGTCTTGTCTCTCAGTTTTCACATGAGCCTCATGAGAGTCATTGGAAATCTGCCAAGTGTATTTTAAGATACATTCAAGGCACTATTTTTATGGCATTCATTAGACATCAGGGGCTCCTCACATTGTTGGCTTCACTGACTCAGAGTGGGCTGGTGATGTTGATGATCGAAAGTCTACTTCTGGCTTTGTTTTCTGTCTTTGCTCTAGTCGTATCACATGGTCATGAAAGAAGTATAATGCTCACACACTTTCATCTACATAGGCTGAGTATAGGGCTGTAGTGCATGCTAGTCAGGAGATTTTATGGATTCAATAGTTGATGACTGAGTTTAGTTTTCCTCTTGATCATCCCACTATTCTGTGGTGTGATAATTAGAGTGCTATTCACATTTCCCACAACCCAGTGGAGCATCAGCGCACTAAACACATTGAGCTTCATATGCATTTCATCCGTCAGAAAATTTAGGATGGTGTTCTCACTTTGGAGTACATTCCCACTGACACACAGGTTGCTGACATCTTCACTAAACCTTTTTCATCTCCGTGCTATCTTTAGTTGCATTCTATGATTGGGGTGATAGAAGTTGTCCTTGGGGGGTCTTCTTGAGGCCTTCCTTCCTTCATGTTTTTTTTCAGAATTTTTGTTCTATCTCTTTTTGGAGAGGGGTTTTTCCCACTGGTTTTTCTCCTTTGTCTCCGCTTTACAAAGATTTTCTTGTATTGGGTACCTGATCAGGCCTTGTTGCTGGGACCCATTTTTCCTGCTTTCATAGCTGTGCTAGGTTAGCTTACCTCCTGAGCTTCGCTTAAGGGGGGGGGTGTTAGAGTAATTATATTTTTACACATTAATTAGATCACATCAGTTTAATTAATTAAGTTGTTTATTACTCTGTTTACTTAAGCTATCTCTTAGGTCATGCATTATAATTAATATTTATATTAATTATTAATGCGCAACCTAGTCTTTCCCTTTTAGGGTTTTGTTCACCTTTATAGGTTGAACTTTTAATTATTTGTTCATTATCTTAGAATATAATTTTTCTCTCCATTCTTGTGTATTTCCAACCTCTGCTTTTTCTCTCTTCGGCTTCTCTCCCGTAATAGGTCATTTGCATGCAGGTGTTCTTGGAAAACTGTGGATTTTTCTATCTCAATTCCTACATGCCAAGCCTGATGATCTATTGATGTTGAGTTGAAGACTCGATGCTAATTGGGCCACCATGCACGAAGTAATGACACTCCTTGATTCTCTACACTATAGTCTTGATAGCTCTAAGTAGTACCCTGGGAATGCAGGGATTATGTGGGTCTTTGGTTATATTTGGATATTGGATCACATGTTGAGTGTTCTCCATGTATGATTGCATTCTACACTTGTGTATATTGCATTGGACCTTTGTATCCTCCTTTTAGATTATACATCTTCTTGGCGTGTGTGAGATCCTTCTTGATGTGTTTTTATCTTTTGTTTGTGGTCAGGTAACTATCTCTACTAGCACGGTGAGGTGAGTCTAAGGGTTCCACATGGTAGGGTGGCGATGCACTTTACCAATGTTGGGGAGTAGTGTACAGGTGACGGCTTCCTCCAATGATAAAGACTTTGAGCATTGAGTGCTCCATACTTTACTTCACTTAACTCATTGTTGTATGTATACTTAATACTCTTGATGGTCATGATCAGTAGAGTATTTTCCTTTATATATATGCACTTGACCTTCATGCACGTTTGGATGCTTATGCTCATAGTATAGTTATTTATCTTGATGTGTTATTGTTTTCAAGTGATTATTAATGCCTTGATTTGTCTATATCCAGTACTCCTCGGTATGGAACAAGCTTGTATCTTATGTCATAGATTGGTATCGGCAAGCCTACTTTATCATAGGACTGAGAAAAACCTCTTAGGTTATTTTTTAAATTTATTTTTATGTTTCTAGGGGTTGTATAGCACATTGAACCTCTGAAATGGTGCATAGACCTCACAAAGAAGGGCATTGAAGGTTCATAATGATGCATAGACCTTTCAAATTAGCACATGGGACTTTTAGAATGGTGCATTGGCTCCCTGTTTAAGTGCATGTAGTTTAGTGCATAGTGGACAATGGGAACTTCTGAGAGGGTCTATAAAAAATATAATTGCATATTTGGATACCCTTTTTTCCCCGAGATGCCTTTCATATATTCACAGTCCAATTTGGGTACCTGGGTGATACATAAAATGTAACATAAGTATAAGTTATGTATTCTTCATTTCTTATACTTTAAGTTACATTTTATGTAATACTTTCAAGATGTTTGAGAGTGGTTTTATATTTGTAGGAGTCATAACATAGATTCAAGATTTTGAGGGATTCTACAATATTTTAGACTTGGTCAAATTTAAGGAATCAACATGTAAATACTTCATCATGATTCTCATGTGGTGACTTGACCATGACTTAGTTGTTCATGCATGCATTATGGATTGTCTTGGAACCTTTCATAGTGCTTGATTTTTCTTCTTGTGCATGATCATTTTAGGATTGTTGATGTACATTGTTTATTGGTTATGCTTTGATTATTGGTTATTATGCACTATGTTATGGATTTTATATCATAATGTTCAAAAAATAATTTGAGTGCATATTTGACCCGTTGTTTCCAAGGGTTCCTTGGTGGGGAATTCCATCTAGTATCAGAGCCCATGTTCATATGTTGGGATCTCTTGGTATATGTTTCCCGCATGGCTGATTTTATTCTTGTGTGAGAGCACATGTGTACTATTGTGAGTGGTGGTAGTTTTTTCTTGGGTTCCCATGTGTGGCATTCTTGAATGTTCTAATAGAACCAACCCAACTAACATATATTGAAGGAAGAGAAGCTCCTAGAAACTTTTCACCTTGTAGGGATGAATGATAACCCTATGCAATAACCTCTTCTAATAAATTTAAGACTATTTTTTTAGTTGTTTCTCTTGGTTTTTGAGTGTATGGTGACCCTTGTGTGGTCTGAGTGCGTGGATGCCTTGGCAACTGTGGTTGGGTTGACCTTTCTATAACATGATATTTTGTATGTTTTTGTGTTTATTCTTGGTTTCTTTAGATTCTTAGTAGCCATGAGTGTCTTGTATGCTTGTGTGACTCTATTGGGTCAGGGTGATTGATTGGTGTCCATGAAAGGCCATGAGTGCCTCTTGTTTGACTCCTTGTGGAGTGTGGTGCACTATATTTTGTGCTTATTGCATTAATATGAAAGTAAATGAAATGATTTATGTTTTATGTATGTTGGCATTTTATTTTTTTGCGTTGAAATGCATTATTCTCAAAGAGCGATGGTTATGCAACATTGTATTCATGAAAAGAAAAATTCATTGGTAATGAAAAGTGAAATTAACATTATATGATAGATCATTTGGGTTAATGACTTATGTCCCCAAATTGCATGATTGCTCAATTTCTTGGGAAATTAATTATTTATTGTTGTGAAGTGTTGTATAGGAATTTCTCCATTCCATGGTATCTTATTTTTTGAGCATTTTTCCTTGTATCATTATAGCTACCTTGCATTGAGTACATTAAGGTTATAGTGGTCGTAGAGATTAACTATCCCTTGTATGGTGTTTGGACTGTTACCATAACCTTGTGAGTCCTATGGTGTTCTATTACATTACAACTTATTATGGTGACTTGTGATGCATGTTATGCATGCTTTGACGTGGGGAGAGCCTATGCGGTTGTTGTCCAACTGTTCCATGTTCTATCATTGTGTATTGACCTTGGTGCGAGAATGTTGAGCAGCCTTGTGAAAGATCAAAGAGTCATGTTTTGACCTTGTTTATGTATCACCTTATGGTTGTAATTACCCTCATGAGTGTTGTGCTCCAGGTGATCCTTCTTCATGCATTTTGTATGTGTATGCGGGTTTTCTTAATCCCTCCTTCTGATTGGAACCTTGCATGTTGTAAATTATTGCATTGCGTGGAAAAGTAAAGGAATTTGAATTGAGAAAGAACATTGTTTCATTTGTTAGTATTTATAGTGATTCATATTATTGGAATCATAAATGACCCACTGTCTGGCATGTTTGGGTATGTTCTCTAATGCTAATAAGACATTGTATTCCTCAGTACCATGTTGCGGTTACTCCATTTGATGTGACTACTAATAGTCATGATGTTTTGTGATTGTGTTTCATGTTTGTTGTTTATTTTCTTTTCTTGGTGGATTATTCCACATGTTGTGTGGGCTAGCATCAAATAGTTTTTTGGTATTTCTTATGCTTGGACTAGTCGCAAAAACTTTCTTGTCTATATATTTGTGATATTTGTCACATTTAATTTATTGTTGAAATGAGCTCATTTTGGGATTTACTGTTGGAATTGATAATTTCCCCCATTTGGGTTTTCTCCTTTTTAAATCTTGGTGACTATTCTAAATGTCTGACATTGTTTCCATGTCTTTTGATTATGTAATTCTATCATGTTCATTACAAACCTCTGATAGTATGTGAAAAGGAGAACATCATAGAGAACATACTCTATTGTGCTTGTGATTAAGTGTAAAGATTTTAATGAAAGTTTCTTTGTATCTAACGTTTGAGAAAATCTTGTTTTCTTATGAAAAGAAGTACAAGTTGTCAATGGTATTTATGCATATTATCACTGTATGATTTAAAATATGCACCAAATTGTAAATCTTCTCGATAAGGATGTTAGTGGATTCATTACACAAGTGACTGGTAGATGTTTACCATATTTATGGTATTGTAAATTGTATCATCTTCATGCAAATTGTTAAGAACAAGCAACTAATTTTGGAAAACCTCATGTTGAGCATTAGTTAAGGTCATGATATAAATGTTATTTCTATCAATGTCAATGTTATCTTGTGTGGTATAGGTTGAGATTGAAATTCTTACATTTGGACTCTAGTGTGTTTTCTTCTGGTGATGTTGGTTTCTCCTTTGCTTGTGTTCTTGAGGGCTTGAATGTTTCCCTTCTTAGCATTATATGTTTTGGATTATTGGGTATGACTTAGTCCACCTATAAGGTAATCTTGGTTATGGGTCGGGTCTTGATGACCATGTCTTGCCTATGTGATTTCCTCTATTGTAATGGATGTGGAGGTTCTTGATACACCCCTATTTTTAATTGTTGTCATCTTGGGGCCACTTTTGTTGTGGGTTCCCTAACCTCCTTGTTTGGTTGGCGTATCACAGGGATAGAGAGAGTGTCTCCCTTCCCATTCTTTGGCACTCCCTTGGTCATGTCTTTATATGATTATATATATTTTATTATCGTAGTTATGTTATCCCTCTTTTCAAAAGTCCATGTTGGTGATCGGTTTTCTAGAGGATTGTTGGTAGTGTATTATTCCTAGCATTAGGCTAGAAGGACATGGTCGTTATGGACGTATCTTACCATCATGAGATTTTTGGTTATGGGTTTGAGAAAAGGATGATACTCTCCATTTGGATTAGTTGTCACCTTGTAGAAGGTAAGACTAGGGTCTTGTTGAGTTGAATGAACTCGATTTCCAGCTATAGTTGATTTATAGTGTCAAAGAAATCATATTGCTCCTACACTTGGTGTTTAGTCAGCATTTGTTTATCCCTTCATGTGGAAGGAGTGTTATGTTGAGCCTCCATAGTGTGAGTGCTCTTGGTTGTTTGAGGCAACCTTTTATGTTTTTACCTCTTGGTACCCTAAGTTGGATGTAGTATCCCTTAGAGAAGTGCATTTTTGTAGTAAATTATCACCCTTTTTGGATTTTAAGTTAGTAAGTGAGACTCTAATTAGATTAAAGTATGCTTCACATGAGCATGGTGTTTATTTTAAGTCTTTTGGGATAATCTTTTCCCCTCAATATTTTATTGTTGGCTTGATATTTAAGGTGCCTTGGTCTTAGAGAAGACCCTGGTGGGAATTATTTTGTGGTTAGATGCCTCATGATGAGGTAGAGAACCATGTGTTCTATGCCTCTTTTGGGTAGAGATCATTGCTAGATGCATCTTTCCTAGCACATGTTGAGTTACATTTTGTAGGAATTGAGAGTTGTGGATCCTATTTTCAGTGTGTGTTGGTCCTTTTAGCAGTTGTGAGACTGGCTGGTAAGGAATTGGTGTGGATTAGCTAGACGTGTGGATAATTTGTATGACTATTATGTGTTTGGATAGGTTTTAGATGTCATACTTGGTGCATTTTTTGGGTTTGACTTGTAGGCGTCCATGAGTAAGATTAGTATTTGGGGAGGATGATGTAGTGTCTCTCTAGATTTCTTTCTGCATGACCTCCTAATGGATGTGATTTTGGCATTTTTGTGTGTTAGTTCTACTGTATAGTGGATGAGATTCCTCGCAATGCCTTGTTTGGCCCAGGATGTTGTCTTGTTTCCATATATGCTTGGTGGAGTTCACCATATGCTTGGTTAGATATATTATTGTACTGTATGATCATGTTGGAACCATGAGACATTTGTACCTTGAGGGTGATCTGATTTATGTTGTTGCATTTGAAAAATAATTATGCCTTATGCCTAGTTGTGTTAACCATTGACCTGTGGTTGGTTGTATACTTGATCCGTAATGCTAGACTTTATTAGGATTTTGTTCTGAGTTTTGATTACTCATTGTGCTCTTGGTGTTTTGAACCAAGCTCAATTCTGTTATGAGATTGGGTGATTGTTCTCATGCTATGATTGTATGCTAGCATTATGAGATGTACTTGGTTCAATTTACTCTTTTGTTCATTCGAAGATTATTACTGTGGTCATGATGGTACATGAATCATGATGTGATTTAACATTTTCACTGATGTATGTGTCAGTGGTTACCTAGTTGAGGGATTTTTTTAGTGGTGATTCTTTGCCAATTGGCGACTATGTCCCGTCGGGCATATAGAATTTGGCAAAAAAATCTGTAGTGTACTATTTGACCGGTTCGCCCAGATTTTATAAAAAACATGTTAATTGGTCGGGTTGTTCGCCACTATTTGCATGTAATTTCACTATGGTAGTGGGGTTATTCGCCCATTTATCTATTGTATATTTACTATTATTCGCCATGGATTAAGGAAGGGATATTTATCAAGGATCGCCATTCGCCAAAGTCCCATTATCCCAAGTTAAAATTTTATTTGCACTAGGACCCAATTCGCCATGCATCATAATTCACCATGTCCCAAATTCCCGCCCTATTCGCTTAGTCAATTACTTGGAATTACGCGGGGTTCACCAAATATTAGTTTTTATCATATGCAAATGTCATCCCCTTTGCCAAAATTTGAAATAAGCATTTGTATATAAGGATAGTTTCAAGAGATTTAGGAGTACAAAAAATCAGTTGATTCTGAGCTAACAATTGCGATCGGTAGTGAACAGGAAAGACTACGAGTCCTTAGTATCTTATAATTATTCAAGTAAAATTTTATTGCAGCCTTAATTTGGTTGAGATTTCACAGTCAAAGTTAAATAGGAAGAGGTCTATTGAAGTTGAAGAATTTGGAGATATCCAAGAGAGGCCAACGAAATGCAGAAAAATATCTTCATACTTTTGCTGGGGTAGACACAATGGTCATGGTGTTGGTCAAAGTGAGGAAGGTACATCATTAGAAGAACCTGTACAACTTTGAGGTTATCAAATTACACAGGAGTCTATTCAAAAAACTAGGGAACCTAAAGTTGTGGAACCTGATATCTCTCATGAAGATGACCTTGAAGATGAATTTCAAGTAAATAACTAGTACCAGGATGAATCAATCAAATTTGGTGATGATGATGTTTCAATTAACAGTAACACTAAAGGGAGAGGAAAATCAAAAGAAAAAATAGATCGTCAATGGGAGATGTCCAGGAGATTTAAATTTGATTGGGCAGCAAAGTATCCATTCATTGA
>MU225979.1:752088-797482 GCA_018584345.1 Thuja plicata
TTATATTTTTTGGGAGGGGGGGGGGGGTTCTTAAAGTTATCCCTGACCTAGTTATGATAATTTACCATGTTTTAATGTTATCTGGATCGAGGATCATTATGTTATATCATAATGTTGTTATTCTGTATTTTTTGCATGATGATATATAGTGTATTTTGTATTAAAAAATATTGGATTAAAATTTTATGATGATTATCATTTACTTTTGGTTATATTGTGTCATATATGTTGTTGGGTATTTTAATTGAGCCTTTCACTGATATATGCTCATTGTGTCACAAATGATTGTTTTAATGTTTTATGTTTAAATGCAATGTTTAATTTAAATTAGATGATCTTCATTGCTATGCTCATGTAATTATTCATGTATTATACCTGATGTGATTGTACAAAGTGAGATGAAGTCATATTTACCCCTTCGTTAGGTCCACATTATGTCTCATTCTCCTTTGTTGTTTGATATTATGAAGTCATATGGTTCACATGCTTCATCTATTTATACTATGAGCAAGTAAACTTGATATTCACTAGTACATTTGAGTCCTTTTTTTGACGGCTATGCGTCACAATTCCGACACTACCCGATCGATAAAGTGACACAGCTCGGTGTTGCAGTTTTGGTGTCGGAATCATCGACGGCTGGTATGTCCATTGTTATTGCGACAATATTGACCGTTGCAATATGCATCGACTACAATGGATAAAATTCCATCGTTATACATTATGAGTGTCACAATTATGATAGGTATGTGGCAGATATGCTGTACAGACGACGTCCAATTGTCAGATTATTCTAACATCTAGACGTCGCATGTAGTGCTTTGGTGTTGGTCATTCTCTGAATACCATCACAATTGCGATGGTATGCTATATATATATATATATATATATATTTGTCTTGTATGGAGTGAGACCTTAAAATATTGAGCTTGTCTTTGTTTTGATAATAGTTTAACATTATCTACTTAACAGGGCCAACCGCGTGAAGGTGGAAGCTCATCTGGCCCCTCCTAGGAGCCTCTTATGACCCTTTACAAAACTTTAAGATCTCTAAGATGTATTCTTAGGGATTGTAAAGGGTCATAAAGGGTCATAAGGGGTCTTGGGACCCCTATAAATTGTAGTGGGTTGGGTAAAATTTTTAACATGACTAGTGACATTAGCATGACATGTCCTCTTGTACCACATGGGATGGGGGGACACTAGACCTCATGACCTCATGCTTTACCATAAGAAGCTCTCACCAATCAAGCTAGGCCACCAGATCGGTGTCAAGAGACTCTCGTTAACCCCAATAACAAAGATTTAATCCCTAAAGACATGAACCAAGATCCTAAAGATTTTGAACTAATTTTGGATGTGAAATACAACTTGGAAGGCACGTAAAGTATTTTTTAGGTGTCAGAAGTCATAAGTTTAGGGAGAAATGAAGTAGTTAAAGCTTCTTTGCAAAACTGCCAGTTTCAGACAAGTGACATTTCATACTCACTAGCTAGATATTTCATATGAACCACTTTATTTTCAAATAATTAATTCATATTATTTCAGATGAATCTAATTGGTTTTTTAAATTTTATGATATTTCTTTCAGGATTCAACTGTGTAGCTTTTGAGTCAAACTCCTTGACCCATGTTTTATGAGTAGTGATTCACAAGAACCCATCTCTCATGAGAATGAATGGAACACTACTCATGAGAGATGGGTTCTTGTGAACCACTACTCATGAAACATAGGTCAATGAGTATGACTCAAAAACTGCATAGTTGAATCCTGACAGCAATATCACAATTTGACTTGTTCTGGAAAATATCTCCTACTTTTTAAATTTTGTTATCAATAAAACAATTTGTTAAATTGAACAATGGATTAGATGTTGATCGACTGTTAAAGCTTGGGAATTATAATCACAATGTAGAACATAAAAATAGTTGAGATGTTCATTTACTTATCTTTGGTTAAAGCTGATGAAATATATTCCCAAATTTACAGAAGGTAACAATGGGTAGATGGTTGTTTGCAAATGTTTATTTATAGCTTAAGAATTATGTTCCCAACTATATAAAATAAACATTAAAAAAATGAATCGCTATCTCTTTTGCGATGAGCCATATGGAGCCAAACTTGTGACATTGTAAATTGTTTCCATCTCAGTTATTAATTTCAAATTCTGATGACGCTTTGGACTATGATGCTATTGTATTTTATTGAAATTTTTGAATCCCAGTTTACTAACTTCATATTGCAATAGATGCATTCCCAAGTTAACAAAGTCTCTTCGTGATCCATGTGAGCTTGTAAGGAGGCAGACATTCATACTCTTTGCAAGGTTATTGCAGGTATGCTATTGTGCAGGAAAGACATTGTGCAACTTTCCAATTAAGTAAAAAATAAAAGAATGCAATCTTAATGAGAACCATTATATACCTTTGAGTTGCATTGATTTAGTAAAAAGAGACCTTAAAAATTAGATTCATTCTTTTAACTCTTATGTCATTTTTGTACATGTTTTACAGTTTGTAATGTGTATTGTTACAGAGGGATTATGTTAAGTGGAAGGGGGTCCTATTTTACCAATTCTTCTTGGCTCTTGTTGATGAATCAGAAAAGATCTGATGGTTGGCAGATTATCTTTTTGGGAGAATTTTGAAAAGTGAGAATTTTACAAAAAGAATAATGGGAAATTGTAACTTTTCTCTAGCAAATGCTTGATTGCTTAAAAGTGTCTGCAGAATACTTATAAATAAATCTGTATTGCAGCGAAGGCACCACTTCTGGCATATAATAGTTTTGTTGAGACTATCTTTATATTGAATGATTGTCATGCACATGCTGGTCACAATGAGACACTTCAGACCTCAGATAGTGATTGCCGTTTGTTTTCTTTAAGGTAATCTATGGCTTCTTATTAAAATAGAACACTATATGGAACATGTGATTAAAATGCTTTATTGCAAGATATTTAGTGATTAGCTAAAGTTCACATAGTTTGTTTTTATTCACAGAGGTAGCAATGAATCAATATCCTCAAAACACATGCACATCTATATTTCCTTACTAAAACAGATGGCACCTGAGCATCTATTGGAAAATTCAAAAAAACTCTATACATAAATTCTTGCTGTTGCAGTTGATAGTTTGCTTAATCTTGATGATGATGATGCACAGTGTGTACTTCAGGTATGCTTATGAGGTTTGGAACTGTATGCACTGTTGTTTGTCACTGTTGGATTTTATCTGCTAAAAATCATTGATTTCAGGATGCACTACAAATACTAGCATGCAAAGAGATGTGCATTCAAGCTAACCGATTAGGTGGAGGGGATAAGAATATGGAACTAGAAGAAGAAAGTGGAGCAACGACTTTTGCTGCAGTAAAAGGGTGAGTTGTTACATAGATAGTGAAGAAAAATTTAATACAGAATGCCATTCCAATCTTCATAGAGCTCAAGAGGTATGCAATAAGTAATATTTTATTCTTAAACCTTTAGCTTTCTTGCTATAAACAACCATTCATCAATTTATGTTTTGAGATTCTATCTGATAAAAATAAGGTTGTTTCCAGGTTTCTTGAGAGCAAGAATAGTTATTTGATAGGCTTCTTGATGGATTGCTTAAACATGATATTAAAAGAGTACAAGAATGAAATAGATGAAATACTTATAGCAGACAAGCAACTTCAGAAAGAACTCCTATATGATATTCAAAAGTATGAATCCACCAAAACCAAATTCGAAGGGGTAGAAATAGTGTCAACTATGCAAGATTATGTACCCCATAATGTGTAGAGCGTAACAAATAAAAATATTCAAAGGAGTAATAATGCAGATTCAAAATTGCCTCCCAAGGCTTCTGCTTTTTTCACGACTTGCAATGGAAATGGAAACGGAAAAGAAAATATTGACGTCCATGGTGCTACTATAGGCAAGGCATCTGCAATGAAGAGGAAAACATTTCTCTCTCTAGGAATGGAAAAATATTTAGTTGGCTGAGTCAAATGGTTGGATTAGGCTTCTGGGTCTAATTAAGGGATGCCTTAAATGTGTTAAGGTCAAATATTAAAGCTGTGCTTCCCCTAATAAAATTCCTATATCAATAAATCAGAAGATTGATTCTACATTGGCAAATATTGCTGCTCTCCTAACTATCTCAGGAATTTTATGACATTATTTTTCCTTTTTTGCACTCTTCTCCATATCTTAATGAACACCATGTTACCACTATCATGAAAGCTAGGGTTGGTTCTGTAGAAATTATTGCAGGCCTGTCTAGTCTCACATATTTTTAAGACCAGTCTCATATATTTTCAAGAACACAAATGTTTGAAATCAAGTCAAAGGAGGCAAATATTTAGTGACACTGATGACAAGACATCTGGTATCTAGCACGATATCCTGTCCATATTGTATCATGTTTCTAACTGGAATTGTAAACACCTCATGTACTAATACTTATTTAGGAATTATTAACTTCAATCTTCGAGTTTGATATAAGAATGAAAAGAGAAATCCCCTTGGTTACTTTTCCATCTGACAAGAATGACGTAATTATTTTATAGAGAGCATGATTCATAAGTGTTCTTTCTACACGAAGCAGACAGAACATGTTACTTGCTGGAAGCTCTTGTCACCTTTGTTAAAATTCAAAATTAAATTGCCTAGGATTATTTTTTAAAATGATAAATATCAGATCTTAACTAAAGAATTTTAGCAAAACTGAGGTCACCATAAATGTGAATGCTTTAAAGGATAACTTCGTATTAAGCTCAGTAAAATAGCCAAAAAAAAAATGGTTTGAAATAATGGTTGTGACTTCAAGGTAAAACACAATCACTCGGAAAATAGTTGTTTCCAATTTGAAGTTAGCCCTAGAGGATATTGAATGGAATCAAGCTTATTGTGTTTTTGATTTGTCGAATGACAATGAATTGCGACCCATGTTGCCTCATACAGACCTTTCTTACAAATTGTGATCCATTTTCTATTTGTATGTAGATGCATGAGTAATCAACTTATTTCAATAATAATGACACCATAAGTGTATAAAACAATATATAGTGCACAACAACAACAAGCATGTAAGGACAGTAATAACATTGATGATGCCCAAGCTCAAATTCAAAACAATAAGTGTATGGTTTTATTATTGACGTCCCTATTTGATTGGTCGGTGCTCTATTTTTTATATTGCTGCTATTAAAATATAACAAATAAAGCACCGTCCAATCGAATAGAGACATCAGTAATAAAATAATGCCAATCAATGATGCAGACAACTCACAGGCATGGAAAAATCAGTGAGCATCAATATCAACATAAATAAAATGCCTAGATACTCCACATGGTGCCATGATAGTAGACGGGTCATGTGGTTCTCAAACAATAAGCTCATAAACGTCAATGCATGATGCCCTAGCTTGCAGCTCATGAGCCATCAAGACATTTCCTCATGAAATAATCATAAATAGGGAGTACGACATAGTGAATATCAACAACAAAACAAATAAAGATAGATCAAACACTTCACACAATGCCTTGAAGGCAATAGCAACAATTCCCTAGCTCTCAAAGCTTGTAGGTCATCAAGCATTCCAAATGCAAAGATGTAAACAATGCCAGTATTAACATTCATATTGGGCCATTAAATCAACAAATGCCATCAAAATGAAATTGAGTTAATGAGAAAACAAAGCTCGAATGCCTACCTCAATTCATGGCTGCCATATGCCAAGATTCCAAATCAAGCTCGAGCTTCACAACAGAAGAGCCCTCTTCGTGCATGCAACTTGATCTACCACAGTTAGAGAACTCTTCACGCATGCAACTCGATCTACCATAGTTAGGGCACTCTTCTCACATGTAGGTCGATCACAAAAATTAGAAATGAGCCTTTCTTTTTGTTTTTTTTGTTTATAATCATGCGGGTATCAAAATTATGACAGTACCATCGCTATTACGACAACATCGGGGGGCACTTGGAAAAAACACAAAAATCCCACACAAATGGTAGTGCCGTCACAAATTGGCATCAAAATTCGACCCCAAATGTTGTAGTGATTTGTGTGTTTCAGTGAATAGGTATCAGGCACATTCTAACTAATTACAAGTTTTGAGTGTGTCTTTATCCCCAATAGTGGCATAGGAGATAGTATCACTGGCCTTTCATATTTGAGTCAATATCATCCCTATACAGGTGGTGTATCCGTAATTGATATGGTATTCCCTCCAGTATGTGTTGGTAAATCCAAATTTAATAATGCATATTGTGTTAGACCTGTGAGCATGTCTGTACATTTAGAGTTCCCCAGTTGTTGTGGAAGAGGTTTAAATAAATGTTGATTGATATATTTAAGCATTGATTATTTATTGTCAAAAATTGTGCCATGGGCGTAGTCTTTTATTTGAATTTAATTAATTAATTCCCTGAGCTTTTTAGAGCTAAGTGATTTTAATATTTTATTTGATTTGTTTAATTGTGAAAAAAAGACTTTTTGGAAAAGGATTTTTAATGTTTTGAAAGTGAAGTTTTACTCACTTTTCATGGTGGAGTTTTGTGAATTTTCTCGAACCCTCTCATGGATAAATTCAACTTTTTCTAGTTGGGAGAAAATCATGATTCAGATTTTTGTGGGTAGCGGCTCATTGGATTTGTGCCACAATTTCTCCCTATTGTATGGATTCATTTTGGTTTTCACAGAGTATCGATTTATTTCTGTCCATTTTAGTTTTGCACCTATTTGAGAGGTAGGGCTTTTTGTATTTAATAGCATGATGTATATCTATATTTTCCATCCTTTTATGATTGCATTTGATGCTCGTTTGGGCTTGTATGGGTATGTAGGTTTTCTATTGTAAAATTTCTCTCGTAAAACTGTTTGTTTTCTCCCACAAAGTTGGATTTTATATTGTATCATATTTTTGGACTAATTGAGCCTTAAGAGAAAATGGGTTTTTATTTCAAAGCTTAATTTTGAGTTTGATTTTTGGGATTTTTTACGGGCGCACTATTTTGCGTGTCATCCAGATGTTATTTGTCGCCATGTTAGGCGTGATTGAGTTACGGGATGTTCTCGTACTTAATATTTGTGATAGAATCATGGATCCAAAATAGATTTGGGACATTTCAGGAAATTACTATCATGACCTGAACTCACCTACTTCATCTTAAAAATGTTGATTTTGTACTTTGTCAAATTTTGCCAGAATTTGAGATTTTGGTGTATTTTGTGATTTGTGAGATTCCCTCATGTTCTCGCAAGATGTATGTTTAATTCCATTGAAATATGAGCTCTTGGAATAGTGTTTGATTGAGGAGTTTTGAATTTGAGCCTTTACTGTATTTTACTCAGTTCTTTACTCTGGGAATTTTGGGAGTTGAGTTATCCTCATGTTATTGCTTTTATTATTATTTATTTTTCCCTTGTGTTGGCACACTCTACTCTTGAGGTTGAGCTCGCATGTGATAAGTTGATTTAGGGTGTTGAGACCCCATCTAGGCATGTAGTTAAGCTATGCTCCTATGTCGAGGCCTGAGTGACATGTGCTCTTGGTTTGAGACCAATAGAGCTTATCATGTTTCATCTTGTTTGTATGGCTTTGAGAATTTTTTGTCACATTGTGCATATTTGCAGTTTCATTTTTCCTCATTGTAGAATGATATGGTTTATTGTATGGGTAGAGGATTGGAGTGGCTTATTACATGGATCCCAACCCATAAGTGGCTAGTATAGGCCACGCGAAGAAGTTCTTAATAAGAGATAATATAATAAACTAAATTGGGCTAAAAACACATTAAAAGGAGTAATTGACTACCTATCCACCTGAGGGTGTTGAGCGAAGGTAAGTCAGTTCTTGGTTGTCCAAGGAAATTGATACAAGGAACCATATCTAGACACTTGAGGGTATTGATTGAAGATACATACTGAGCCTGGTCGTCTACAGATGCTTATTGAAGACTTGATGCTACTTGGGTCACCACAAGCCAAGTAATACCACTCCTACTTGAGTCCCTACACTATAGCCTTGATATCTCTAAGTAGTACCCCGAGTGTGCTAGGATTAGTTGGGTCCTTGCTTGGATTTGGATATTGGATCACATGTTGAGTGTTCTCCATGTATGATTTCATTCTGCACTTGTGTACTACATTGGACCTTTGTATTCTTCTTTGAGATTATGTATCTTCTTTGCATGTGTGAGAGCCTTCTTGACCTATGTGTAGCTTGTGTTTTTGGAAAGGTTACTATCTCCACAAGCATGATGGGATTTTCCAAAGGGTTCCACATGGTAGGGTGGAATTGTAATTTACTACTATTGGTGACCAAAGTATAGGTGATAGATTCCTCTATTGATAGAGACTTTGAGCATTGATTGCTCCATGCTTTGCTTCACCTAGCTCATGGTTTTATGTATAATTATACTCTTGATGGTCATGATCTATAGACTAATTTTATTTATATATATGCACTTGACCTTTATGTATGTTTGGATGCTTATCCTTATAGTGTATTTCTTTATGTTGATGCATTGTTGTTGTCGAGTGAGTATTGTCTCGATTTATGTGTATCTGGTACTCACAATCCAATTTTGGCACATGGGTGATTCATAAAATGTAGAGTTTAGGTATAAGTTATGTATTGTTCCTTTTTTTACACTTTAAGTTACATTTTACATAATACTTTTAGGATGTTTGAGAGTGGTTTTAGATTCACACGAGTCATAATAAAGATTCTAGATTTTGGGAGATTCTGCAATATTTCAGACTTTGTCAAATTTCAAGAATCGACATGTTTCCTTCAGCATGATTCTCATGTGGTGACTTTAAGGTGACTTAGCCATTCATGCTTGAATTAGGGATTGTCTTGGAGTCTTTGGTAGTGATGCAGTCTTCCTCTTGTGGTCAATGGTTTGAGGATCATTGATGTTGTTCATTGTTAATACTTTTCTTATTGGTTATCATGCACTATGTTATGGATGTTATATCATAATGTTCAAAAAGAAATTATTAGTGCATATTTGACCCATTGTTTCCAAGGTTTCCTTGGCAAGGCATTAAAAAATTAATTAATTAATTACAAAGTTTGGCTTCTAAACTATAACAACAACTCTTAGTACACACCTCCAAGAATATTGATGCTTGAACATATAGATATTAAGACCTAGTATCTTCCTGATGCTTTTTCCCAATGTGTCATATTTCACCAGGGAAAAAATGGAAATGGCTACTAGATACATGCTCAGATTGGACTCAATATTTCACTTCTACCCCTCTATATATCTCATTTGAGATTGTGTGCTTGAGGTCAAACCTTAAGGTGATGAATTCCTCAGGTAGGCCTCCTGCTAAATGATAAGAATAGGAATCATTACCTGTTTATCATGCACCCCATTTTTGCAAAGGTAAGGGGAGAGGATATGTGTGCAACAGTTTGGGTCTACCCAATAGTGTTGTGAAAACACACCAAACATGATAGATATATGTTATTTCCCTTAAGAAATTGAACTGTTTTCTAAGCTATCACTTGCACACATTCTTTTCTTTTAAAATTTTGAAAAATTCACCCCTTTCCATGTTCTGATATTTTAAAGTTATCTTTTAGTAGTTTGTGGGGTCTTCTTTAAACAAAAAGTAGATACAGATATGTATTAGTGAGATCTTAAGAAGAATGCATTAGTTGGTTACTGTAAAGGAAGAAAATTTGGTGTATGTTTATATGTTTGATTGATTAGGGGTGTATTTCCTTAACCTTTACATTTAATTTAGTTTTTTGTATGTGATTATTGTGATGTGATTAAGCATATAGGGGGAAGGAAGATAATATGTTCCTCTTTTAACCCAAAATGCACAAATGAAAGATCCAAATTGATTAACCCTAAAGTAGGATCAATGCACAAATGAATCGACCATTCGAAAATGAGAGTAAGGAAGAAGATCTTAAATTCTATTTTATTATTAAGTAGATATGATATATGATAGTAATTGAAAAGGATGAGAGGAAGTACTAACCTTAAATAATTTCAGATCAAAGAATGTTTTTTTCTGAGTTCTTTACTCTATTTCTGGAAAATCTAAAGTATGATCCAGAAAGGAAAAGCAGAGACGAACAAAACCCATAAATATTTTTCTGTTCCAACACATTCTTATGAAAAAGGTTGACCTTGACCCACTAATCTCATCACTGACCCAATAATCTTGACCCTGACCTGCACAGGTCTGACAGAAAATCTATTCACAGATCCTGATAGTCCGTTGAAAAGGGTATCCAAATATGAGTTCAAATCTTCAATCCTAAACCTGTACCTGCAAGAAAAAGAGATTTTTTTTTTGGGGGGGAGGGGTTTGCCTTAGTCAAACCCTGATTTAGGAATTAACCTTGAAATAAATAAATTATAGAATGCTAGCAAGTAGTAGAATTGAATCTAATAATGAAGCTATGATATTGAATAGATATGCAATTGTAATTCAAATGTAGAAAGTATATGAAACCATAAACCTCCATGATTGTATGCTTGGAATCTACCTTGAAGAGAATGAAGGAGTGTTGAGGATGCAAAAGGATCTTGAAGGAAGATCACACCACCATGATGGCTAGATCTAGGATTTGAATGATGAATCTTGAATGCTTGAACCAAATCCCTTCAAAGGCTTGAGAGTTTGAATCCTTGATCTTCAATGGAGGACTTGAATGCTTAAGAGGAAGAATTGAACACATTGAAAGCTTGAGAACATCTAGAAAAATGGATTCTTGAACCTTTTTCTTCTTGAAAAAATCTTGGTTAGAGCTTTTTTTGCACTTAGAAGACTTCTTATTGCTCAATATCGCTTAGAGAAAATGAGAGAGAAAGGCTTCCTTTTATATGAAATTAGGGAACAATCTTCTTAGGAGGAAAAAATAGGATAATTAAATTCCAATTAGACCCATGCCCCTAGAAGATGACCTATATTAAATACAATTTATGATTTTTCACTTCGGAACCCAAAACAGCCGACTTGGAAGTGGGAAAAATAAATTTCTGATGACCTCCAGAAGCTGACAAGTTTCCAATTTTGAAAGGGGGACCCAGGTCAAGGATGAGGTCAAACCTAACCTAGGTCAAGGTCTAGTTTGACCTTGACCTAGGTAAAGGTTGAGGTTGACCTTGACCTAGGTCAAGGTTGAGGTCGACCTTGACCCAGGGGGTTAGAACCCCTAGAAAATGTGCCAGGTGGGATAGAAGGTGCCCGGAGAGGCCCAATCAGGGTCCTAAACAGGCACAGAAGCAAGAGATGATGAAGAAAGGAGGGGATAGTATGATGATGGTAAAAAAAATCCCCTAAGGAGGGATAAACATTCTTATCATGGAAGTTCTTCCATTTTAAGATGATACATTAAGCCCCCACTTTAGCGGAAGTATAGAAATCAAACATGATTTCGGTAAAGTTAGAAGAAATACTTTGGTGGATTGAAAAGAGGTAGAACATCACTAAGTCAAGGAAATGAGCCCCTAGACCAAGGTTTCTAACTCAACATACATCCATAAAAGATATGAAAAATAAAGAGAAATCAATCATAGAAATATACATGACTACATAAGCAAGACAAGAACAACACTATAGATAACATAGCTTCATGATCTAATTCTACTAGCATGAAAGTGAGAAAGAGAGAGAAGGGAAAGTGATTACCTTGCCTAGTAAGATGTACACCTTAATATGAATCACCAAGGAGGGAGAGCCCAAAAGGTTCACCCATAAACTATGCTTGTAATTGTAATTTTTCTTCTGATGACTTTTGAAAATATCCATAGATCCACATTCTTGTATCACTATGAATATAAAATGCGTGTCTTTTTCAGGATTTAGCAGCTTATGTGCATTACCTTCCAAGGATTTAGCATATTTTAAAATTTAAAAGGGTGCGTATCTCTTCAGGATTTAGCAACTTATGTGCGTTACCTTCTGAGGATTTAGCAAGAATAAAATTATAGATGCGTGTCCCTTTAGGATTTAGAAACTTATGTGCGTTACCTTCTGAGGATTTAGCATGCTGAAAAATATAAACTAATGTAAACTATAGTACAAGGGAGACCCTATATATGCCCCCCTCCTTATCATGACTACCCACTAGGCAGGATAAGGAAGAAAAAAGAGGATACCTACTTCACAATGTAAGGAGATATCCAGCTTATCAACAATGTATACCATATTCTTAGCGAAGAGCCTTGACCCTTTCATCCAAGAACATAGATAATCATTAAATGGATATGTCACTTATGGAAAAAGGATCCTCAAAAAGGAAGAGATCTTACCAACAAGACCCTCACCATAGAGGAGTGCTTAGGATAAAATGTCATCTTCTAAAGAAAAGAGGGACCAAAGATTCAATCATCAAGCCCCCTGTAATCAAGAGTAAGAGGAATCTTAGGATGAAGGCATCAAACTCTAACCCAAAGAAAGAGCAAGAGTTTATCAAAAGCATAGTTTGTAAAATAAAGAAGTGGTGATGACATAGGACAATCACCTCTCATATAAGAGGGTATCCATAGTAAAATACATACATATTTATAAGGAAATAATGTTATATGATAAACAAATGCCACTAAGCTAAGGAAAGAAGATCCTTAGATAAAGGAAGAAGGAGAATACCTTGCCCCCTAGGTGTGAAGGCAAGGGATATATCAAATTATATCAATAGATTTCATAGCAAAGAGGTATATTTACAAAAAAATGTCCTAGAAAAGATATCATGAATGATTTTATAGGGATAGAATATAGAAAGAATAACCAATTATACTAAAAAAAAAAGACATGCTAAGAGTAAAATGGATCCTAGAAGACTGGAATAAGATACCTCTTGCCCACCAGTTAAGAACAAGAAGAAAAATGTGATCTAACTTGTAGAAGAATGAGGGGAACACCCTATATCAAAATTATGAAGAAATTGTAATACTGCATGGGAATGAGATATAATTCCCAAGGAAGCTCTTTCTCTAACATATAGCTTGAAATGCACACAATCAGAAAATAAATGTTTATTACTATAATGAAAAGGAAATTTATATTTAGAGAGATCATTTCTTGGAATGGGTTTAAAGATTTCTTTCTTGGAATTCATTAATTGGACATACACTTTCTTAGCCACATCATGAGGAGTATCAGGGTGATCTAAAGAAGGTGTTGGAAGAAGAACATGAAGAGGAGGATGGTGTTTAAGATCCACTACCTTGATTGGAGGAGGTGGGAAACCTATAACATGCATATCTTGTTTAGGAGATGAATGAATCAATTTTTAATGCCTTGTTCATTGATACCAAGCCCTAAACCTTTATAGCCTTGTTTATCCACCATAGTATATCCGGTAGTATACCTATCTTGTAAAGCTTCAATAGGAGGAGATTGATTATGGTGCTCATGAGAAAATGTTGTGTATGGTGGAATAATAGGATTAGAAGAAGTTTCCTTGTTTTTCCCTTTATCATCATCATGGATTGGATAGGGAGGTGAAGTTAAATGAAATAATTCTCGAACATCATCATCATGGATCCTAGCTTGAGCCCCATCATAAGTGTGGGAAGAACTAGGGATTGAAGGTAGAGAAATAGAAATAGGAATATTTGGAATCGCATTAGAATTGATAAGATTAGGGTTAGGAAGATTAGGAGGTGAGGTATCATCTACCCAATTCTTCACATAATCCAAAAGAGTAATAATTCCACTACACAAATCTTTAATGAAAGTTTTGAAAGTAGGAAGAGTAGTATTGGTTAATCTCAAAATAGCATAAGCAAGTGAAATATGAAGATTAAAAAACATTATGAAATGGATGATACTCTCATAGACATCATATGTACTATAAAGAGATGCTAAAAGAAGCATAATAAGAAAAATAGCCATACACCAAAAGGTCTTCATAATGAATGAGATGCAAGAAGTGTTGTTGTGTATTTTATGAATATATATATTTTATGTATTTTAGAATGCAAGAGAATAAAAGAAAACTAATTTAATATGTATGCAAGAGCTAATGTGAGAGGCAAAGCATCTAACACCAACAAGAAAGAGTTGTCTATCGCGTGTTCACCAAAATGTAAAGGAAGAAAATTTGATTGTTTATATGTTTGATTGATTAGTGGTGTATTTCCTTAACCTTTACATTTAATTTAGTTTTGTGTATGTGATTATTGTAATGTGATTAAACATATAGGGGGAAGGAAGATAAGATGTTCCTCTTTTAACCCCAAATGCACAAACGAAAGATCCAAATTGATTAACCCTAAAGTAGGATCAATGTACAAATGAATCGACCATTCAGAAATGAGATTAAGGAAGAAGATCTTAAATTATATTTTATTATTAAGTAGATATGATATATGAATGTAATTGAAAAGGATGAGAGGAAGTACTAACCTTAAAGAATTACAGATCAAAGAATGCTATTTTTTGAGGTCCGTACTCCATTTCTGGAAAATCCAAAGTATGATCCGGAAAGGAAACACAAAGACAAACAAAACCCAGAAATATTTTTCCGTTCCGACACCGTCTTATGAAAAAGGTTGACCTTGACCCACTAATCTCACCACTAACCCAATAATATCGACCCTGACCTGCACAGGTCTGACATAAAATGTGTTTGCATATCCCAATAGTTCGTTGAAATGGGTATCCAAATCTGAGTTCAAATCTTCAATCCTGAACCTGTACCTACAAGAAAAAGAGATTTATTTATTGGGGGGAGGGGTTTGCCTTAGTCAAACCCCGAATTAGGAATTAACCTTGAAATCAATAAAGTATAGAATGCTAGCAAGTACTAGAATTGAATCTAATAATGAAGCTATGATATTGAATAGATATGCAATTGTAATTCAAATGTAGCAAGTATATGAATATCAAAGTTTGGAATCAATAGAAACCATAAAACTCCATGATTTTATACTTGGAATCCACCTTGAAGAGAATGAATGAGTGTTGAGGATGCCAATGAATCTTGAAGGAAGATCACACCACCATGATGGCTAGATCTAGGATTTGAATGATGAATCTTGAATGCTTGAACCAAATCCATTCAAAGGCTTGAGAGCTTGAATCCTTGATCTTCAATGGAGGACTTGAATGCTTAAGAGGAAGACTTGAACACCTTGAAAGCTTCTGAACGTGTAGAACAATGGATTCTTGAACCTTTTTCTTCTTACAAAATCTTGGTTAGAGATTTTTTTGCACTTAGAAGACTTCTTATTGCTCAATATCGCCTAGAGAAAATGAGAGAGAAAGACTTCCTTTTATATGAAATTAGGGCACAATCTTCTAAGGAGGCTGACATAGGAGAATTAAATTCCAATTAGACCCATGCCCTTAGAACATGACCTATATTAAATACAATTAGGATTTGCCGCTTCGGAACCCAAAATAGTTGACCTAGAAGCAAGAAAAATGAATTTCTAATGACCTCTGAAAGCTGACAAGTTTCCAGTTTTGAAAGGGGGACCCAGGTCAAGGTTGAGGTTTACCTTGACCTAGGTCAAGGTCAAGGTTGACCTTGACCTAGGTCAAGGTCAATTTTGACCCTAACCCAGGTCAAGGTCGAGGTCAACCTTGACCCAGGGGTCAGAACTCCTGGAAAATGTGTCAGGTGGGATAGAAGGTGCCCAGAGAGGCCCAATTAGGGTCCTAAATAGACACAGAAGTAGGAGATGATGCAGAAAAGAGGGGACAATATGATGGTGGTAAAAAAAATCCCCTAAGGAGGGCTAAATGTTCTTATCATGAAAGTGCTTCCATTTTAAGAAGATACAGTTACTAAAAAAAGTTACCAAAGCATCAATATGGAAATGGAAATAATTATAACCTACCGATAATCAAAGATACACTGCTAATAGATTGTGAAAAATTGATTATATAACCAACCCACTATTCAATAGAGAAAACCTACCAAACAACAGTACGAACAAATTTATATAAAAAAATGTTGTCTAAAATTAAAATCGTACTATTTAGTCTCATGAATTTGTAAAAATTATATTCACCTACAAATATTACAAACCTGTTACTTGAAAGTACTATCCTTCTGATTAAAATTGCTAACCACTAGTTTACTAACAAACCAGAATATAACACCAAACCACTAGTTAATAAATACAACCCACTAATTTAAATAAAAATGAAAAAATTATGTCTGTAAGGCCATCATATAGGATTTCAAATATGGAAGGTAATATAGCGATAGGGTCAACCCTTCTGGTGGATAGTGTGAACCCATTGTTTAACAATGTGCTCCTCTCATTCAATAGAGTGCTCCCACCAATTTTACAGATACAAATTTTGAACTCTTCTAAATCATTTATACTGAAATGGACGCAATCACACATAAATATGTGCACACCCATCCAACAGTGACCCGTAGATGTAAAAACACTAATACAAAAAATCTAGTTATTTTTGAACTCATGATGTGGGTCCCACTGGGTGTTGCAGAATGTGTGTAGGTAAATATGCTTCCAAAATATACTAAAATGATAAGAAAACAACCCAAAAAGTATAAATCAAAGAAATAATCAATATTAAACAAAGGAAACTAAATAAACACAAAATACAAACCAAAATGATACTCTTCGTGATGAAATGGTGTGTCCTTCGATAATAGATTCGATGTGTGCTCACATTTTTTCATTAAGAAGGTGCTTGATGTGCTCAAAGATGGAAAAATTGCATAAAGTTAATCCAAGATGATAAAAATTTTTATAGTAAAGAAGCACTGAGAGGGGGGTGAATCAGTGTAAGAAGTAAATGTACTAATTCAACCAATAATTTGATAATGCTTTTAACCAACTTGTAAGCAATTAAACATGCAAGAGTAACTATGCAGTAGAAGTAAAACAATTCAAACATACCCATAGTATAATACATAACACCACTAATTTTATCATGTAAACCCTTGTAAGAGGGAGAAAACCATAGTGGGGATGACACCCATGAATCCATTCACTACAATAAAAGAGTTTCCATGTTAGGAGCTTACAATACCCTGCTAGGGGCTCACCCAATAAAGAGTGACTAGTACCTTGTATAAGTACAATGAGACTTGTTAGGATCTACCTCGCTAGAGGATTTAGAAGTCCTTCTCATAATTTACGATGTTAAATTATTTATACAAAATACTTGTTAAGGGATTTAATCTGCTAACCTATTAGAGTTAGCCTTGAGAAATTATCTCAAAACATTGATATGGAAAAGACACTGCTTTCCTGTAAGATCCAATTCAATTTATGAACTCCTGGCATAATACTTTTCCTTTTTCTATGATCACAACAACCAACAACATGATCAACAACCCTAAATCACACTATTTATCTTTCCTTTATATAGTTGTTCTTAAGTCGGTTAAAAATTTAAAAACAATCCACAAGTCGGCCCACAACTTAACCTAACTCATGAAAACATATGACAATAAAACCTAACATGTCGAGTAAAAACCTAATACAAAAATTTATTATAAAATACTGACAATTAATTAACTACCTTGACCATCTGATCAATAGGTACCAATCGGTAACTCAACCAGTTTAAACTGAACACAACACCAAAATACTAACTTTCACAAATTGTTGAGTTAATTGTTGCAATCGTACATCCAAACTTGTCTAACCAAAATAAATCTCTAGTAATGATCGCACCTCCCAATATTCTAGCAAACTTTATCGCTACTCAAAACACTTCATGTTACTGTCTTCCTGTTAACCAGTTAGAACACTTAGAAAAAATTGCTTCACCTATTCATCTTATCGATCGGTAACTGCAACCTATTCACCAAATCTAATAGATTTGTGGAGCTTCCATCAATGACAAACTCAAACTCATCATCTCATCTCCAAAATCCATCATAATACCAACAATCTCCCCCTTTGGCATTGATGGAAAGACATAGTGAAAATTTTCTCTTCAAAAATTCTTCTCATCGATTAGAGAAATAACCATCTACTATACACTTATAATGATCACTCCCTCGACTATATTTTCACCATACCAATCACTCCCCCTTTGATAGCAATGAAAAAGGTTCAAAACTGAACTTCAAAAAAAATCTTACCGATCAGAACCGCTCAAAAACCTCTCTAAAATTTCTTTGGTTGTATCCAATGAACTCTCCCATTATTTTTACAAATGTATTATAACTTCAATATGTTTGTATAATAAAATCTAACTCCTCCATAGCTTCAAGAGTACTCATATCAGGTAACCCAAGTGTTACCTCTACATCTTTAACATTATGTTGCATAACATCAATTGTCGGAATCAGATAGGTCTGAAACTCCACTAATATAGTGATCCTATTGTCTTGTTCTCCTTGCAATATTTTCATCTTGTGATTGATCACCTTCACTTGTGATCCATAGGTGGAATTTGAATGTGCAATAGGATCAAAACTAGAAATTAAAGATTTAAGCTCATGTTGAGCTTCATTCCTCTTTAGATCCAAATCTTGTGTAAATAATGAAAAGTCAGAAACTTTGGCTAACAAATGTCCAACTTCCTTCAAAGTTTCCTTTACCTAATTTACTTGAAATGTAAGTTTTCCTTTGTCTGATGCAATGGTTTACCTCAACTTATCAGTCATCTTTTTCTCATAATCCAACCTAGCCCTAATCATAGCTGCTTCCTCCAAACTTTAAACTTGTTTAGTGATAACACGAACCAAAGTATACATTTGTTTAATTGTAGGAAAATTTGGATCATATACAAATTTAGGTACAAAATCTGACAGAATATCTCGAGCTGACGGTGGTACTTGAGCTTGTTTCTTTTTACTTTTGAGTTTGTCCCTTTTTTCTTTCAACTTTAGTATGTTTGATATTCTCATTAGTTCACTGAGACTCATCTTTGTAACATCAATAGGTCCTTGAATGACCTCAATATCCTCTTTCTTAATATCATCTTCATTTTATTCCTCACAAACATCAATAATCTTTCTCTTCATCTTGGAACTGGAACTCTTAGCGAGATTCATTTTCCTTTTCACTGAGTGTGTTGCTACATCAGCTTCATATTTATTTTCAATGTCACCACTTTGTCCAACTGTGTTGGTTGAAATAGGTATCACCACCTCTATATCTTTATCCTATTGAGGATCTTGTTGTGGTGTATCAAAAGGTAAATCACCTATAATGACTTCAATGACTTGTTCAGTAGAAACAAATTCATCTACTGCCACCTCCTCTTGAGTAGTATTTACGGGTTCATGTTCTTTCAAATTCTTCTTGATGATTTCAATTGTCTCATCATGGACTGTCTGAGACTCACCCACTACTATTCTACATACTCTAGCCCTTGTTTTGAATCCAGGTCTTATTACCTCAATTACAATTTTTACATCTTCAATAAAAAATTTAGGCTTCGAAGGGATTAATGCTTGCTCCATCATTTCTCTATCTTTCTTTAGAGCATGCATCCATCTAGCATTAATCTTCTTATATAGCATTTCAAGTATCATCTTATGTAGTTCACCAGGTCCTCTATAAAACTTATGCAAACTAAATACAATAGAATCTTCAATATTTTGCTTTTCTAGATCTCCAAATTTCTCATAGCATCGGTTTGCTTCACTTATACTGACATATTCCCTTATGTTATCATCAGTAAAGTTTCTCCTAGTATTAGTTTTAACTGATTTCTCAATTTTCATGCCAACTAATTTAGATTTCTTGCCACTAGCCTTCAACTCTTCTTGCTCTTTGTCTGAATCAGTTTTAGGTTCTTCTTCTTCACCAGTAGCTTTCTTTTTTCTTTTTCCCTTTGAATCTTTATAGCCATGTGTAATTCCCTTCTTTCTCCTGTAAGTTCTCTATTCAACCATAGGTATCTCTTCTACTTCCTTTTCCTTTAACACTATGGAACTCCTAGTAGCTTACATGTTTCCTTACCAACTGTAGAAGATACAACCTCTAACTCTTCAATTTCTGCACCAATAGCAGAAGTTCCTGCCTCCTCAATCATAAATTTCTTCCTGATCTTATCCATCATATCTTTTATAATACCACTCAGATTGGCTAAATCATCAACCTTTTTCCTCACTCTTCTTTCTATCATAGGTACCTTCAACTATGAGTGAATTTTAAAATAGGTTTCTTCATAGGTACCAAACCTAGGAGTACTTGCATCAATTAGTTTAGATAATAATTAATTGGCATGAAGTGATACAATATCACCATCTACCTCATAACCCATCAGTAAAGCCCAGGAAGTTATTGGTTGTACCACCTACATCATGTATGTATCAGTATCCACAACAAAAAATCTATCATCTTTATACTTTTCTACAATACGGGTTGGGATACGTTCTCTCTCATGCATATATGTTTTTGAAAATATTTGAAATAACCCCACATAGTACTATTAAAGCCATTTCCTAACATCCTTATACATTCATTAATCTGCACTACTGCGGGTTTATTGGTTGACCATTGAATTTTACCAATGCCACACTAATACATTTGGGCCTCTTTTCCGATGATAATTTTCGGTGGAGGGGCAAATTTTATGAAATTAGTGTTTTTTATTAAATTGTTCCCGACACTGTCACAATTCCAACTGTTTTGGGTACACATTTAAAAAAAAATTCATAGATTATCAAATTCATTTTTATTTTATCGCGTGAAAGTAGTGCCCTAAAGGATGTAGCTCTGCACATGGAAGCCAACCCCATTCCTTGGAAGCTGAATTTCATGAAGCCTTGAATAGTGGTACATACAACACATACTGAGAATTCATAGGTATGTCCTTTTGTATGCAAAAAATTTCTTCTTTCTGTCATGAAATGAAATATTTGCATAGTTTTTGGTCAACTGTGATTTCGCCATGACCTTAATGTTCGAAACCACATATATTTTTTTGCAAATTTTTTTCTTATTTTATAATGTGCATCATCATACAGGAAGAAAAAGGGTTTCTTCTATGCATATTTTATCTCTATCTGCGAACCATAGCCTTTGTATTTTTAAAGATATGTATCATTTTTGGGTTTCAAGGCTATGGTTTGGTATAAGAAACCCTTAGTGAATGATTTTGGAATTGTCACATGTCGTGTAATACCCACCCCTTAGTTTGCCTTTCTGATTCACTTGTCAAACTATTTTAGGCCTTTTCATGTATGTGTGGGTTATTTTAGTTGGTTTTGAGGATATTTATGTATTGCTTTTCATTATATTATTGATCTATTGTTTAATTGTATTATATCATCTATTTGCATATGATTTATGATTATTTCATGTTGGTTATGTATATGTTATGATGTCATTTTGATTATGGTTTTCTAACAATACTGACCCTATATCTGTATGCACATAGATCATTTGTATGTTTAAATTTTATGTTTGGCATATTTGGTATTGTATGGGGCAGAGTCTTAGTTACTTGCCTTGGTGAGATCCACACGATAAACTAGTCTCAACCATTGGTTGTTATATTATATGTATGCATATGTTCGTCTTTGTGATGACAGGTATGCAGGTACCTGTAAGCACTAAAAAATGGTCACCTTGACTATGTGCCCCGGTTTCATAATTTATCTCAAGCTTGAATCAATATTTGCATCATCATTTCCTTTGATCAAATTAAATTATTTGAATTATTTGAATAATTTAATTAATCATTGTTATTTTACATCAATTTCCTTGATTAAATTAGAATTAATTTATTTAATTAATTTTAAATAAATGGTTGATCACTTTGATTTTTGGCATTATTTAATTAAAGGGATTTTCTCCCTTTTAATTAAATAAAACCACTCTCCACATTATTTTATGTGCAACATTTATTATTTTAAAAAGAAATAAATTAAATAAATGTCACACACTTTACTTTATAAGAAAAGGGATTATTTTATCTTGAAATACCTCTCATCTTATAATTTTTATGGAGTTTTACACTCCACATCACTAATTAAATGCTAAATTCACATTCTTTTATGTGGGTCACACCCTTTCATTTAATTTTTCAATTTCCCTCCAATTTCCTCATTCCTCTTGGCTTTGGTATATAAGGAGACCTCCTTCCTTCATTTATCATCGTGCAATTTTATTATCACCGTTATGCTATAGGTTTTTGGAGCTTTCATGCAATTTCCTTGAGGACTTGAAGCATTCTTGTAATTGATCAAACTTTCATACACACTTGGTTCTACTACTATACTTGCAAATTTGAAGCTTTCTTGAAGACTTGGAGATACCTTGCATGTTATTGTCCATTTGAATCTTTGGTTCATTTGATTTACTTGCAAAGACCAAGACCTATGTTCATATGAGAGCCACCTCTCTACAAACCTTTGCACATTGATGATAGGAAGCTATGAGTCGATTCTTGAGATCTGGCATTTTTATGGAGTTTTATTGATTGATCTTGAGTGTAAGGATTCATAGAAGTGTGTTTTCTATTTGTCCACATTTTTCACACACATCTCTCACCCACCACTTTGTGACAAAACATCACTCAACCAATGGGGAATGAGAAAATAAAGCACATGAATCACTGAAAGTCTTTGCTATCTTGGCCACTCAATCTTATAAATCAATCTTGTCCACTCAAAGGGGATACATCACTCAGCCTTAAATTCAACCATACTTTGACCATGGTTACCTTAACTTACCCCTACACATTGGGAAATCCTATAAATAGGAGGCATTTCGTAATGCAAATCACCACTTTAAGTTACCAATTTAATTTATCAAACCATTTTTTATAATAGCAATTAAATATTGTTGAAATGTGCATCCATTATCATTTAGCATTGAGTATTCTTAAGTAGGATCATAATGGAAATTTGAATTTAGCACAGTTCCTCATCAAGATCTTGCATCCTATATTAAATTGTGAATCAATCAGCTTTACATCATTCATCATAGATCATCTCTTTTTTTCTAAGTTGTCACTAGGATCTCTAATGCATCTGAAAGTAATAGTCCTTGGAAATAGAGAGAAATGAGACACTCAATAGGTTTGTCATTTGAATTTTCATAATCGTAATTTATCTTCTAATTGATTTGACTAACTTGTTACTAATGTTTTATTGAGTTTGTGTGTAGATCAAACATACATACTACATTTGGCACCCACCATGGGGCTCAAGCCTCATATTCTAACATCAACTTTCAAGTGTTTTTTCAATTTTGTCATTGGATATCCTCAGAACCAACATAATCTTACACCTGATATAAATATTCTCGCACTTGTTACAAATATTATTGCACCTGGTACAAATATTATCACACCTAGTACAAATAATCTTGCACCTAGTACAAGGATTCTTGGACCTAGTTAGAAGATTCTAGCATCTGGCATGCATAATCTCTCACCTGGTCTATACAATCTCGCACCTGGTCTTTACAATCTTGCACCTGGTCACTAGAAGCTCACACTTTGTTCAAATAAAATCTAATTTTTATGTTGAACTGGTGCTATTCAAACTTTCCTTTTATGCTATTAAAAATTTCCTTTTATGCTATTCAAAATTACATCAAAATTATCAAATTGTATCAAACTAAATTTCCATCTTTAGCCTAAGTAATTTTGATTTCAAATTAAGGTGGATTTGTTTTGGATTATCCTTCACTTTCTTCATTTGGTGTTGAACTAACATTCATGAGAAAACTTGGATATGCTAAGGAGATTGGAATAATCACCGAGGTAAAGTATAACAAAACATCATAAACCTAAAAAATGAGCATATAGCTTCAAACATGGTATGATTCTTGAAAAATTTTCTTTCGTGTACTTTGTTTAAATTATGGCATTTCAAATTTCCAACACATAAATTAAATAGGAAGACCTCGTTGTGCCTGTGAACACAAGTATTTTGTCTTATAGTTTCACCTTTTCACAATGATTGAAACGTTAAGCATACCTAAGTTCCATTAGATAAAGGTCCAAATAAATGAACACCATGCTTATTATGTTTGGAGATTAGGGGTAATAAAGGGGGATATTCTCTCATCCTTCTTGGGGTGATCAAAATCCTAAACCTACCTTGTCTCATTTCAATTCAAATAGTGTATTCATTTTTGAACTATAGTGGGCATGCCTCCCGATATTTTCCTTATCGAGGACGGTGAGAGGGATGACCCAAAGTGGAATACAATCATCTTATCCATGATAATCCAACCCACTATAATCTAAAAAATATTTTATCCTTAATGGGGTCATTAGCGAAGCGTTTTTGCACAATAGCTCTCCTCTATTAATCCTCACAGATTGCACAAAACATTGTTTTCATGATGGTGGGAGACTCTCATAAAGAGAGGTAAAATACAAAATATCCTTTGAACAGAATCCTAAATAAATCCTGGTTAAATAGAGATCTTACCTCATTATCCATTGAAACCAAAATTTTCCTTCGGTAGCTTGTCTGATTTTATTCCTTTGTAACAAGACTTGTGAAAATGTTATAAAAACATAAACCAAATTGTTATAGTTGTTTTAATTAGGCTAAGATTGACTGCTTAAGTGTGGTTTTTAGTTATCTTTTGAGAACACTTTTTGAATTTAGGTTTTTCAAAATAGAAATGGGTTCTTTTAAGAAAATCTATCATTGGTGTTATTCTAAAAAGTTGTTCCTTCATATAATTCCAACCAAATAAAATCAAATAACAAGTAGTGTCCAAACATCCAAATCCTTGATTTTTGAGAAGTTCGTCAACAAGGATTACACCTATCCTTTTCCTAGAACCAACAAGACCAGGATCCATCCAAAATCTTTATCATAGAGATAGATCTTTCTCTATTAGGCTTCATCATTATGACACACTTCAAATTTGATCAAAATAAACATTGGAATATTATCCTATCACTTTTTTTATAATGAACATAATCAAGACCTTCAAAGAAAACCCTAACCATTGAGAAAAACTTTGATTCAAGAGTTATTTCAAGAGTTACTTTCAAGCCCAAAACAAGGAAAATATCTTATCACTTTAAAATAATAAAAAACAAGGTCATATTACAAGGTGTAACTTCTCAAGGAGAAATTTCACATCAACACAAAATTCAATCTCTGAATCTAACACATCAATAAAATTCAAACCCAAGAATAGATCAAGATAAAGAAAATTAAGTCAACATGGAGAACTATTGGGATAATCTTCATAACCTTCAGGATAACAATACAAATACTTGTAACACCATCGATCCTAATCATGAGGAGATTACTAAGGAAAAGGTAAGAGAAGCACAACAAAATCCCATGTTCATAAATATGATGGAAAAAGTTCTAGAGAAAGATAAGGAGAGACATTTCATGATTCTAGCTCAACTAGGGGTCAAGTTACCTCATGATTACGACACCTCAAAATTAAAACAAGATGAGGATGAGGTCAACCCATTAGGATTCCTAACTAAAAACATCCAATCACTCCAAATGCAATTGGATAATATAAAAAAAGGGGAAAGCACCAAAGAAATACACAATCGAGGGAATTTGTTCCTTTCCCTTCAATAAAAGTTTAGTTATGATACCTTTCTCCCGTAATGTGGTATTTCTGAAGTATGAAAAAAACATGGGTACAACTGACCCTCAAGACCACATTAGAGAATTTTGGACTTTAAGCATGGAATTCCTACACGAGCCTACATACCTCATGAGGTTATTTCCTATAAGCTTAGGAGGCCACGCTATGGAGTTGTTTTCAAACATACCACTAGGAATCAAAACATTCAAATAATTGGTCTCCAAGTTTATGACTCAATACTCATACAATATTGAACATGAGGTAACTATGCTAGATCTATGCAAAATAAAAAAAAAAGAGAAATGGAGAAACATTCTTAAGTTTCCTACAACATTGGAGAAAGATCTTTGCTAAATAATAAGAGGTATACCTAAAAAGGAAAATATGGATATATTTATCAATAAATTGAATATTCAAATGAATTATTCTCTTTTCTTCATTAAGTATATTGTAATATTTCTTTACTTGAACCAAGACACTAAGCTTAATCACATAATTCAGAATTTTATCTACAAGGTCTTCATTCTCACCAACACCCAAATAATGCTTGGTAACCACCTTAGCTACTGTGTCTCCTTTAGTCCTTATCTTCTTCTTAGACTGATCAGAGTCTGTAGAAGAATCATCGTCATCTTCTTTTCCTCTTTTCTTCTCAGGACCTGTACTCTTTTGCTTTCTTCTCCTCACAGGTTCTGATTGGACTCTTTCAAACTTCAGTCTAGAGGCCTTTGGTGAAGAAGTAGACTTCTTCATAGGAGGTGTAAATGATGTTTTGGTATTTATCCTAGTGTCCCTTGGAAATAAAATAGATGGAGGATGTGATGCTATCTCAACATCAATTGGTTCAACCTAGACTATACTGAGCTTCATTTTCTCCTTTGCTTTCCTCCTCAACTTTGTCATTTTCTCCTTACTAATTCCTTCCAATTTCTACAATGTTATGAACAATTTTCCTTACTTTTTTGACTCTTTCTTTCTCTACCAGTTCACTTCAAAACTTCATATACCTCTCAAAATAAGATATGAACCTTTCTGCCTTTTAATCTAATGGGATCTTAAACATTTCATTAACATACTATTCAATAAGTCCAGGAATTACCTCATACCCCATCGACTGTATCCACATTGTTCTTTATTCCACTGCTTCCATACAACATTGATCTATTTCTACCATAAATAATAATGAATCAACATATTTTTCAACAAGGTCCTTCGGTATCCTCTCTTTTTCTGCATTTTCTTTTGAAACATATAGAAATGACTAGAAATCAATTCATGTACTTCATCCTTCTTCTGTATTTGATGGAAGTTCTAAATTTGAAGTGTTGTAAGGATGTTCTTTTTCCAAGTAATGTTTGAAACTACAGGAAAGTGGCTCATCAGCTAAGAGAACATGGGAACTATCTAATAACCATACTTAAATGTCTGTGACTTATCCTTCTTGATCTTTTCCAAATTCTCCGATAGATGCTTCTTCAAAATCTCACAAATATCAAACTTCATGTTGTCCTTCAACATTGAGGAAGAAATGTGATTGAATTTAGCTGAAATATAATTCAATCTGCTACATTAATATACTTTGTAGCCAAGTATAATTGAGGAAAATTTCACATCTGGTTGAATAATTTCATTTATAGTCATCGCCCTTATATCCCATTTAGATTGAGTTAACCTTTCCAAAATATATTTATTCGACAATTTTAGTTTAGGTGCTTCACTGACGTTAGTGGATCCTATTACCTCATGAATAAGTTCCTTTGTAATCTTGATAGGTTTGTCACCGAGCCAAAAGAACTGATAATGAATTTTGCTAAGCACTATCTTAATCCATTCTGGTTCATCAAATACAACAAAGTCTTTGAATTGTGCTAGGTCAATCTGATTTACCTTTTGAAATTCATCTTTCATTATACCATCAATACACAGTGATTCATACTTCTCATAAATGTCATAATCTCCTAATTCTTCCAACTTATAGTTAATGTATGCACATATATCTTCTACATTCAAAATTCCATGTGGCACATGGGAAAATGCACCTCTAGGATCATCTTCCATAGATTTAGACAGGTGCAATTTGAATTCATGTCATGGTTTCTCAAGCACATTAACTATCTTTAGAGTATCCATGAATTAATTGATGAATTTTACAAGATTTTTCTGAGATAAATAACTTTTTACTTAACACTAGGGTTTACACTCAAAATCAATCAGTAGCTCAAATAACTATCATATCTCCTTCTGCACAGGTTCACTTGATTTCTAGAAATAAAAGTGTTAAATGAAGCCTCAAAATAACTTTTAATCCTTCAATTTTGGTAAAATTTCTTCATTAAATGTCTTCCATACCCCAACCTTCCATAAAGATGACAAAACTAGTGACCGGTAAATATTTTTGTAATCACTGATATGATTATGAAAAATTTTGTGCTCTCAAACATAGATATTCCAAACCGTTCTGCAACTAAGTCTTTCATCACAGTTAATACTACTTTAATTCATCGGGTTTCATAGGCTTTTATGATGAGAACTTCCCATGTTAGGTCTTATAGCCTAATTCCTTGATGATAAAGGATCCACACCAGAATATGGTAAGATTTGAATTGATGAATCAAGCCGTTCTTTCCTTACCCAGGTCTTCTCCATTTCCTTTCAGGTTTCATCAATTAGCATAGGATCCTTTCTCTTCAAGAAATCAAACAATGTTGATTTTATATTATGTTGAGCAGTCATGGCTTGATGAATCGTGACTCATTAATGAGTCATGACTCATCAAGTCGTGATTTCTTGACATTAATGTTTCATTTTTCTATACCCATATCCATAGGTTAATACTTTAGTAATGTTGATTACTATCGACTATCTTTAGTAATATCGATTACTATCGACTATCGTTTGTTGTTTGTGATTAATACCATTGATGACCATTGGTTAATGTGATCAATATTAATAAAGAAGATACTAATCAATATTTTGATAAATCACAATTATATTTGATAATATATATAAGTATATATTAATGTATATGTAATGGTAATTACATATACATTAATATATATTTATGGATCATTTAAAATATAATAAATATATTTATGTATATATTGATATATATGTAATAAGAATTACATATACATTAATATGTATCAATTCAGATACATATAAATATATTAATGTGTATATAATATTAATTACATCTACATTAATATGTGCATATATGTATTTAGATAATTATCTGAACGATGCTATCAATTTCCAACACTCCCTCTTAGCTAGGGAAGATAATTTATCATATTCTACCTTAACTTATAATACCAAATTTTATATATTACCTTAGATTATAATATGAGGAATCACCTTAGATTGTGATACCTAATTTTTCATATCACCTAAGATCGCGATATGAGGAATCACCTCCAACCGTGATACCTAATTTTCATATCACCTCAGATCGTGATATAAGGAATCACCTCAGATCATGATACCTAATTTTCATATCACCTCAGATTGTGATACAAGGATATAGTAATTAAATAAAATTACATTCCCCTTACATATAACCCTATTATGGTATGTGCACTGACATATCAAATGTCTACCATAACGAATCTCCATTTAAAGATTGTCACCTTGTAACATCAAATACAAGTGTTCATTTTCTAATAATCCGTCACTTTTTAGAAATGTACACAGGATGGATTATCCCATAAACATCTTTACTATATTAATACAAATCAAAAATTATATTTCAATCATACCAATATTTTTCCTGAAGTGATCAATTTTCACCTTGGTAAGTTCTTTGGTAAGAATATCCGCAGTTTGATCTCCTGTACTAATATATTTGAAGTGAATTAATTTCCTTTCAACTATATATCAGACATAGTGATAAGGAATCTAAACATGCTTGGATTCGTCATGAAACATGGGATTCATTGATAGCTTGATGCAACTCTGGTTATCACAATGGACAGTAGTTGGTTTTAACAGTTTACCAAATAATCCAACAAGTAGTTTTCTGAGCCATACTGCTTCTCTAGCAGCCATCGAAGATGCAATGTATTCAGCCTCCATGGAAATTTGAGCCACTAAAGATTGCTTTCTGCTAATCCAAGATATTATAGTTGATCCCAAACTGAAACAACATCCTAATGTTCTTTTTTGATCAGTCACACTCCCAGCCCAATCTGAGTCAGTGAATCCATGAAGGTCCAAGTCTGTCTTTTCATATTTAAGTCCATAGTTCAAAGTACCCTAAATATATCTCATTATATGTTTTTTAGCAATGAGATGAATCTCTTTAGGTTCACATATGAACTGCCTTAATGCCTTTCTTGCAAAGAAAATATCTGGTCTAGTATTTACCAAGTACATTAGGGAGCCTATTATCTACCTGTATAGAGTAGGATCTGCTGGAGGATATTCTGTTCCTTCTTCCTTTAACTTATGAAAGTTAGTTTCCATAGGTGATGACATTCATCTATAGTTCAACATATCAAATCTCTTCAATATGTCAAGAGTGTATTTTCCTTGATTAAAGATAATACTATCTGATTTCTACCAGACTTCTAAACCAAGAAAGTAGTGTAATAGACCTAATTATTTCATATCAGATTTATTTGTTAAATCATTCTTGCATCAATGAATAAGGTGATCCTATCCTATAATCAATAAACCATCAACATATAGGATTAATATCAACATGTCATCTTTTCTCTATTTGAAGTAGAGATTTGGGTCAGCATCATTCTTGGAAAAACCCAACTTCATAAGATAGTTATCAATCCTCTCATACCATGCTCTGGGAGCCTATTTAAGTCCATATAAAGATTTGTTTAGCTTACACACATGAGTTTTGGAATTGTGAATCTCAAAACCTCCAGGTTTCTCTAGGTATACTTCTTCTTTAATGGTTCCATTTAGGTAGGAAGTCTTTACATCCATCTGATGCACTTTCCATCCTTTAGTAGCTGCAATGGCTAGGACTATTCAAACTAAAGTATATTGGGCAATAGGAGAAATTTTTTCTTTATAATCAATCCCATCCTTTTGTGAAAAATCTCTAGCTACAAACCTTGCTTTTTACTTCTCTATATTGCCATCTGCAACATGTTTGATCTTGAACAACCACTTCGAAGTGACCATTGATTTCTCTTTGGGTCTGGGCACAATTTCCCATACATTATTCTTTATAATAGACTGATATTCCTTTGTCATGGCATCTTTCCATACTTGCTGCTAAATAGCATCTGGAACATTTGCAGATTCTGATTTGGAGAGAGAATTGGAGAGTTCACTCATTAGGGCTACATAACTTGATAACCTTGTGGGTATTTTACTTTCTCTAAATGTCCTTTAAGGAGATCCATAAGACTTGGCTTCTTCTATTGTCTCAGTGGCCCAGAGAGGTCTCTTTTTGGGATTTACTAATGTTGAGAACTGTTCCTCATTTTCTTCTTCCTCAGAATGCTCCCTTTGAATCTTAGGTGTAAATTCCTCTTCTGGAAAGGCATGTTTTTTTGGTTCTAAAGAATTTCTAGCTCAAGAGAATGTTATGTCTTCCTCAAATATTACATCCCTACTTAGTTCAATCTTATTTTTACCAGGTATATATATTCGGTATGCTTTTGAGGTTTCACTAGATCCTACAAAAATACCTTTCCTTCCAGATGGTTCTAACTTTGTTCTCTTTTCTTTGGGTACATGTATGTATACTGGACAACCAAATATCTGTAAGTTACTGATGTCTAGTTTTACCCCTGAGAAGGTTTCTTCAGGAGTTTTACTATCAATGTGGGAGTGCGGACGTCTGTTTTGAATATATAATGCAGTATTTGATGTTTCTGCCCAAAGAGAAGTGTCAAGGTTTTGATCAAGAAACATTGCTTTGGCGGCTTCAATAATTGTTCTATTTTTCCTTTCAACAACCCCATTCTATTGAGGGTTGTAAGGAACAATGTACCCCCTCTTAGTCCTGACAGTTTTGCAAAATTCCTTAAAAATGTCTGATGTATATTCTTTACCGTTATCTATCCTTAGGGTCTTGATTTTCTTTCCAGAAAAGTTTTTTGTAAGTGATTTAAAGTTTTTGAACATTTTTAGAATCTCCTTAGATTCTTTATGTTTAAGGAAATATATCTAGGTCTTCCTAGATAAATCATCAATAAAGATTACATAGTATTTACACCCTCCTATTGATGGAACAAACATTGGTCCACATAAGTATAAATTAGCTAACTCTAATACATTGTCTGTTTTACTAGAACTATTTTGAAATGCCCCTTTTGTATTTTTACCTAAAGCACAACCTTCGCATGCACCAGGGTGGTATTTTTTAATCTATGGTAATCCAGTGACTATTTTTTCCATGGAAGATAGGGCTTTGTAATTTAAGTGTCCTAGTCTTCTATGCCATATCTCATTTGTGTTAGTGATTTCATTAATTATGACTTGGTTTGTATCTGTACATAATTCATATAGATAGCCTTTCCTTCTACCTATGTTTAGGGATTTCTTGATAGTAGAGTTCTTTTCCCAAGCCTTTACTTTACCATCCATAAAGGTTACTCTATATCCATTGTCTTCAAGTGCAGAGACAGATACTTGGTTCCTCTTGATGCCTGGTACAAATAGTACTCCAGTAAGTTGAATGGAATTACCAGTCTTTAGTTTGATAGTGCATGTCCCAATACCTTTTACTGGATAAGCTGAATCATCTCCAATAGTTACTTCCTCATCGGATTCTTCTACCATAGATTCTAGTAGTTCTCTGAATCCTATCACATGTCTTGAGGAACCACTGTCTATAACCCAGGCACTTTTATTTGAGACTTGGTTTGAAAGTGCAGAGTAGAATACAAACTTCTCATTTTTAGGTTCTTCCTTAGCCTTCTGATTTTTTATTTTGGTGAATGAAGCCTGATGCTTTTTGTATGGACAATTGAATACATAATTTCCATATTTATCACATCTGAAACACTATACCTTTGACATATCTCTTTTATTTTTTTCATTATTATATCTCTTTTTCTTGAATTGTCTTTTCTTTTTCTTGTGGTTATCCACATTTAGTACATGGAGATATTCATCAATGGTTCTATTCTTTAGTCCTTTCTTGTCTAGCCTTGATTCCTCTTGTAGACAATATGTTCTCAGCCGGTCAAATTTTGGAAATTTAGACCTAGCACTTATGCCAGAGACTAATGCCTCCCAAGATTCAGACAAACCATCTAATGCAATCAATGATAATTCCTTACCATCAATTTAATAACCAACTATTGATAATTTATCCCTTAGAGTCGAGACTCTCATGAAGTATGAATTGATTGTCTCACCTTTGTTCATTCTTATGTGATTTATCTCCCTCTTCAAGGCTAATTTCTTGCTTGCATCACTTATTTCATAAATTTTCTCTAGTGCTTTGAACATCTCATATGCTCTTTTGTATTTCATTAAAATTGGAACAATGTGATCTCTAACTCCATCGATGATGATCTTCATTGCTTTATCATTTCCTTCATTCCAAGTTGATATGTCAGGTTCTACTCCTAGTTTTAATTTGTTTTCTTTTATAAAAGATTCGACTTTATTTTTTTTAATATCATTAAGATTATGAATTTCCATGATTGAAAGTTCTCTGCTCCCTCAAGCCTATCGTCGAATCTGATAATGCTTGCCATTGGGAATGTAATGCATTCAATTTTAAAATTTAATTTATCAAGTTTATCAGCCGTTGGGATCCTTCAGAACCATACCTCTGATACCATGTAAAATAATGATAAACTTATAAATGTTAATATTGAATATTAATTTTATTGCTGTTTCATGGAATATTATTATCTTTTATAAGCCACTTCTTATACTTGTTGATTTCTATATTTTTTGTGTCTTCAAGAAATCAAACAATGTTTATTTTATATTATGTTGAGCAGTCATGTCTTGATGAATCATGAATCATTAATGAGTCATGACTCATCAAGTCGTGACTGCTCGACATTAATGTTTCCTTTTTCTATACCAATATCCATCGATTAATACTTTAGTAATGTCGATTACTATCGACTATCATTTGTTGTTTGTGATTAATACCACTGATGACTATCGGTTAAGGTGGTCGATATTAATAAAGCTGATACTAATTAGTATTTTGATAAATCATAATTATATTGGATAATATATATAAGTATATATAATGGTAATTACATATACATTAATATATATTTATGGATCATTTAAAATATAATAAATATATTTATGTATATATTGATGTATATGTAATAACAATTACATATACATTAATATGTATCAATTCAAATATATATGAATATATTAATATGTATATAATATTAATTACATCTACATTAATACACGTATATATGTATTTAGATAATTATCTAAATGATACTATCCATTGTCCATTTCCAACACTTTCCTTTGTCATCAGACTCATTATTCTCTTTTCCTGCATTTTTAGATTTGCAATATCGAGCAATATGTCATTCTTTCTTGTAGTTAAAGCATATTTTTCTGCTTTCATTACTATTTATTCCAATTGATCCATTCACTCTATAATTTGTAGTTATATGACTAGAACTATTACATTTGTAATATACAACACTTGAATTCACATACCTTTGATTTACCGAGTTATTCTTCAATCTACAATTCCTAGCAATATGTCCAAAGTTGTTGCATTTGTAACATGCAGGGTTGCCTCTACTTGTATTAGGTCTAGATATGGATCTACATTCTTCAAATATGTGTCCATATTGCCAACATGTAAAACAATATCCAGAAAAGGTGGTGAATTTCTTTGACATTCCTATTCCCTATGTACAAGCCTATTTCTTGTATAACATCTATCGTTGAATCTTTGTCCATTTTTTATTCTTCAAGGGTGTCTCCTTAGGTTTCTCAGTTTGATTTTCCTTTTCTTCAGTAGTATTACAACATTCTCCTTATTCATACCTGAAGACACACTTATCTCCATGTGGTCTTTGAATTGCAATCTATTCATCAAGCTTCTTAGAGTCGGATCTGAGTTTTCTTTAATTTCTTTGGCATCATCTAGATCTCTTCTCAATATCTCATTAACTCTTTCCAGTTCTTTCTCATTATGTTTATATTCCTCAAGAAAAACTTGCAACTATCCAACTTCATTATTCAACTTGTAGACTTCTTCAGTTTTGTCGTTCAATGATTGCTCAAATTTCTTCTTCGCTTCCATTTCTTTAGTCATTTTGATTTCCATTGCTTCCATCTCATTATTTAGATTATCTATTTCCTTTACAATCAAATAATACTCTTTAGTTTTTTTTTTCTCCAGAAGATGCAGAGTCACTACCTTTTAGTGATAAATGATCCACAAGGTCCTTCCTTTTTCCTCTGGATTGCTTCAATTGTTCCTTCAAATTGACAATTAATTTATCAGCCTCTTTCAACTTTCCCTCTAGATCATGAATGTGAGTATTGGATTTATCCAGATCTTCAAGTGCATTAAAGAGAATCTTCTGAGTTCTGCTAGATGCTTCCATCAGGATCTTCCTCAAGCTGGTAAACTTTCTCCAAGGAATTAGGCTTTGATGCCAATTGTTAGGATTAGGAAGCACCAAAGGGGGGGGGGGGTGAATTGGTGTAGCAGTAACTTTAAACTTAATAAACCAAAGCCACAACTTAATTCCACAACTAACCAAAAGTAAACAGAATAAGATAAATAACATCCATAGATATCATAAATTGCCAATATTTACATCAATATGATTGTTTTCATATCATAACATAAATATCCTTCTATCTTCACATCAAAAACTTGATATTATATACCTGATCATAGCCCCATTACATTAACTTAGTCGACTCTAATATGAGAATATGAAATGTGTATCGCTTCGAATCAAAACACAGACCAAAAATCAATGCTAACCTATACCAATAGAAATTTACCATGCAGTAAGTTGGTCCAAAGAAGATCTTCCATCTAACTGATTAGATCATTGATCCGATAGGATCGTTGATTGATCCAATATGTTACTGACTCACATAAGATAATTCTCTATTAATGTGATACTCAGTGAATCATATCTCCACCAATCAGTATCATAAAAACTTGCGATCATAGTATTAGATATACCATTATGTCTTCTCTTGATCTCCATCTTTGCAACATATGATACCTTGATATCTATCCGTAATGTCTTGATCTCTGAACCTGTATCCTTAACTGTTCTCCATACTTATTTGTTTTCATCACCGAAAATTCAGGTAGGAAAATTATATTACAAGTGACAAATAGTAAATTATATAGGTGCCATCAATGAGAACATAGGTCATGCTTTACCAATTGACTCTTGCCAACAAGTGGGGAATATTTCTTTCTTGTGGTTTTCTAGCATTATATCCACCAAAGTTCGCTGCAACTTTGCGAGATGTTAGGGTAGCCTTTTCTTTTTCTTTACTTATTCCTATTCCATATCTATGACATGTGTTGGTTCTTTATACCCTAGTGTATCCTACATGATGATAAATCAAATTAAGTACTCATGACATGGAAGTTCCCTATTAGGGTTCTCAATCTCAAAGATGAATTTATTTAACCTTCTATTCCTTTGTATAATTTTGCCTCCTCCCATCCCCTTCTCCCTAATCTATTGTAATTAAGGGTGTGCATGTGTGTCTAGTATCTTTTGTCTATCCTAGATGATGTCTCTTACATGTGAGTTTTTGAGCCTTTTTAAAAGTTTCCATTAAATATGTTATCATGAAATAAGCATTTTCATGTAGGCTCTTCTACATATACATTTTTCATTCATCCTTTCATTCATCTATGTCACCCTTAGGTACCTTGAGTATTTCCAATTTTTATTAAGATTGTATCCCATCTCGAGGCTACACATGTGTAGTAGGAGTGCCCTACTTAAATAGTTCAAGGTTATTTTATCACACTTTCATTTGCATGAGGTCATTTCAATGTTATAATTTTGTATTTACTATTGCAACTCATCATTGTTCATTTAATATTAGGTTCATTTTATGAGATTTATTATCATTCTCATTGTTGTTCAATGTCTTTAGTTGCATTGGTTTTAATGTCAGATAAGTGGTTTATGTTCGTTCTTTTCATTATTTGTTGCATTTAGTTGCATCTTGCATAAGATTCATTTCCTTATGCATTCTCATTTAATGGTCACTAAATTATCACTTAGATTCATTATATTGGTATTTATTCTCTCATTAGTTAATTATCATTTCTCTTTCATTTAGACATAATATAGACATGTTAGATTCTATCATTCTGCTTCATTGCATTCATCTGATTAATTCATTTAGATTGTATTATCTTTAGGAGTTCATTAGGTTCATTTTCGCATCTCATCATCAGGTTGGCAATACATCAACATTTAACATGTGCATTATGATTCATAGCATACCATTGTCATACATAATATATTGTCACAAAAAATAAATCCATATAGCATCATATCCATAGGCATCATATCCATAGAATAGCAACATCCATAATAATTTCATACATGTAATCTAATTGATACACATAATCATCTCAATTATGTTTTGCACCATACACATTAATCACATACAATCATAGTCCATACATAAAGAATAATAATAACATGCAATCATACAAAATATATATTTATTCATGCATAACATCCCGCATCACAAACACATTAGAACATATCCTATGCATAAACATCATAAATAATCATATTCCATCATAATCAATGCATCACATACACATAAAACAATCATAATCCACCATCATATGAATAATGTACATGTGAAATGATAAATCATATACAAATAGGCTCCAAAAATTACTCTAATGAGCGTCCATATAGGGATCCTCTAGGACACCACCAGAACTTCCTATTGAATGTGTTAGGGAGTGTTGTTTAGGAATCTCCACACCTGGTGTCATGTCAGGTCTTGTGGGTGTCTCGTCCCCCTATCCCTTATAATTCCATCCTATGGTTCAACCATCTAACCCATTTTCTTCTAAATCTATCACCAATCCCAGTATCAAGCCCCATGTCACTCCCCCAACATCAATCCCCGTGGTGGTCTCATAACCGAGTCTAATTTATGTCAAGAGGAACCTATATAGGATGACTATCCCTCATTCCTCAAAGAGGACCCACTCTGAAAGGATTCCCTACGCCTACTAGATCTCCTCTCCTTCCAGAAGACCCACTTCTTGTGAACTTGGATGATGTCTCTAATGACCTAAGAGGCACATATGTGAGCCTTATCCCTAGTGGTACTTCCTCCTCTCTCTCTCTCTCTCTCTCTCTCTCTCTCTCTCTCTCTCTCTCTCTCTCTCTNCCCCTCTCTCTCTCTCTCTCTCTCTCTCTCTCTCTCTCTCTCTCTCTCTCTCTCTCTCTCTCTCTCTCTCTCTCTCTCTCTCTCTCTCTCTCTCTCTCTCTCTTATTTCATGTATATATTGTCAAGATATTTGATATTGGTTTCAAATCTCTATGAGTTATAATATACATTCTAGGTTTTTTAAGACCATATAATTTTTTATACTAAGTCAAAGTTTAGTAATATAGTTAAGATGGTGTGTGATTAAGATTTGAATATCTAGCTATGTATTAGACAATTAGTGAAAGACAATAATTCATACACAATAAATTGTGATCTTTCGATAATAATATAAGAAATTTTCATAATCATTCAAATTATTTTACATGTAATGATTTCTAGGATATAATTGATAGCATTTTCAAGAAAATTGATCATGTAATTATTTTTCTCTTTTGCTAGCTATTTTCCTATTTCAATGAAAACTTATTATATTTTAGTCTTTCCAACCATTTTTCTATTCAATTTTATAGTGAATGCTAGGTAACTTATCCTAAGCTTAGTAACATGTAGTTTCTTATTTTAAGACATCTTTAGTGATGAATTAAGCCACACTTGACCACATATATAGGGTTTGGAATCTTGAGGCAAATCCCACTCACTAGATAAATTCAATTTACTAGTAGAATGTGGCCATAAAACATATTTCTCACTTCAATCAGTATATTCCAGCATCATCCATAAGAGGGGTCACCACCTAAGATATCTACCAAGCCACTTCTATGCTTGAAACTAACTCCTTATTATTTAAAATATAGTTGCAGGTTGTTGAAATATACTTATTAAAGTATTTATTATAAATAATCTCATATATACACTTGAATTTTCTTATCTCATAGTTCTAGTAGATCATTTGGTAATGCCCCATGAGCTATTGCAGGGTTATTTAAAGTTTTATTACTTGTATAGAAGAGTAATAACATCATGAACATTGTTGAGGCTTTAACTAATCTACTTGTTAGAATTGAGATGTTTTTTTTAAGGTATCTTTGCCTCTTGTGAGAAGAGATCATGCTAAATGAGGATGATTTCAACCCACTTATTGTTTCTATTATTATCACTTGTCTTTTAGTGGGGGCCTTTTTGTCTAGCTAGATCATGGCAAGTTCCCTAGCTATTAACTATTGTCAATTTTATCCTATTTAATATGTTGAAGTGATGACATGTAACTGATTGAATGTTTGAAGATGTTAAGTTGATCACCGAAATGCAGAAGGATAATGCAAGACATTAAATTAGTTAATGGATTGTGTTGTCATTAATGTCAATTTGATATAATATAATCGGTTATAATCAAAGTTTGAAAGAATTCAGAGAATCAAAGAGAGAAAGATTATGCTTTCAGTAATGCATACAAGACAAACATTCATAATGTGACTTCAAACACTGACGACCAGTGGAACCCGACAGACAGAGATCATCGAAAGTCAAGTCACAGTGATGCCTGAGCAAGAACACCAATGAGCATTGCCGACGAGCAGAATCACAAGCATAACCGACGGCCAGAAACATAGTGTAAACCGACAGAGAAGCCCGAGGAGAACTGGAGTGTTGATCGAATCTATCAAAGAGTTAAACACCAAAATTAACTTGAGTTCAGAAATGAAAAAATATCTAGCTGGCAGAGCTAAATATGGACTTAACTGGTAGTTATCTTTGTTTTCATCGATAAGATAAAGCCAGAGATAAGTAAAGGATTTAAAGCTATTTTGTCCAGTTGGCAAGAAGATCTCTACGAGATAAAAAAGAGGTTTCCTTTAAATCTAATTGGCTAAGATTGTGGAACACGCCAAGATCAAGAAAATCAAGAACATAACAACGGTGATATCATGTCTATAAAGAGATAACTTAATTCATTACGAAGAAGGTGGGTGAATGAATGAAAAAAGGATGCTAAAGAGAAACTGATGAAGAGAAACTTCATACAGTCCTGATCAATCAAGCTGAGGAAAGAGCTAAAGTTTTCTGCCGACACGGAGCAACAGAGCACAACATCACCGAGCAGAATCAAAGTGGAGCAAAGGTATAAAAAGGGATATATTGATCAAATTATTTTTATGAGATTACAATAGATCTGAAAATCTGCAAGTATAAGTTGTATATGTGAATAGATCATACTATTTTAGTTTAACCATTGATTCATAAAGTCTCTTAACCGAGCAGGATTTAAAGATCCTTTCTATATTGAGATACATCCACAGGAGTATCAAAAAGTTTGATCATGAAGATAACATGATATGCCAGATACCTATTGACAGGCCAAGTGAGTGTTTGATCAAGGAAGGTATCATAAAGATTCCCTATATCAAGTGACAGACTAAAATTTTAAATCCTCTAACAAGATCACACCTAACAGTGTGTTTGTAACCTTTAACAGGGTTGGCTCTTCACCGAGCTCACTTCAAAAGAGTGAAAATTTTGGGTTACTGGTCCCAAGTGGTTTTCCCCTTAATAGGGTTTCCACGTTAAAAATCCACGTTTCAATATGTTTATGATTCATTACTTTAGTGTTTTGCATTACACATCGCTTGACTAGATTGATCGGTATACGCTAGATAATTTACTGTCTTTCAGTAAATGAACAGACTGCTATTCGGTAAACATACAGTAAGAGGTTTAACAAAGCATTCCAAGCATTAGTTATTTGATAAACATATTTGGAGGCATTCATCTTATAGGACTGAAGATAACTAGAGGCTTATGTGGTACTAAGTTTTTGGGTTGATTATTGGAAATTTTTTAGGCCACTGATTCACCCCCCTTTCAGTTATTACTAACATGAAGATAAAAAATATGATAATGAAATAGATGGTAGTGTGGATGGGATGATCCCCCATTAATACTTTGAACCTTGACGATGCATAAGGAAATCAAAATGATCAAGATGCACCTTCTCTCCTTTTGGTAGTACTCTTATTAATTAGTGGATTTTTACTTTTGTATTGATATTTATATTTTTGGTAGTAGTTTTTTGTGAACTTTTGATGTGTGAAATTTTACACCCACCTTTTTTGTCAATTTGTGCTACAAAACTTTATAAATGATATCATTAACACATTCATTAGACAATCTATTTAGTTTTTTTTTATCCATCTCATGACTATTTATCACTTGTTATTTCCTATATCATTTTCAACTCATAATCATTGTCGTTTGACATTTGCAAATACTTTTAGAGATTCATTTCATATTAATTGTTCTAGAAATTATTTCATTAGCTCGACCACAAAATGTTGTCCCCTTTAAAATTATTTTCTTTAAAATTGCTTATACAAGTCCATCTCTTAGAATGTTGTAATCTTATAATGTGAAATTATTATTTTATTTATAGCGCTTTGTAATAAAATAAATCACATTGGCATCAATTACCAGACCAAATTATTGAATATATGTTTAAAGATTTCCACTATTGCTCTTTACTCAATGATTCTTTTGTTTCAAACTCACAATAATTTGTTATTTACCTTTATAAATGTTCTTAAAAATCCATTTTGTATTTATTGTCCTAGATATTACTTTATTCTTTTTGCTATGTAATAGCTATTAAAATATATTTTAATAAATATCAATTTTTAATTTAATTTTAATTGCTTCATATATTAGGTAATTAAAAGTACTGATAAAATAAACTACTTCTAAGAAACATATTTAATAAAATGCAATCATCATCTTAAAGCAACATCAATTAAACTTCCCTCTGACTAACTTCATGTGTTTAATTGAGGTTGCAAACAATATTGGATTTTGACGATTTTTTTTAGATGTTTCTGTATGCGACTTAACTGCTTAAACCTAAGGTTTCAGCTTGTGGCCAATAACGATGCACTCTACAGGAGACGTTATGTGTGAAAGGGTCAAAAAGTGGTAAAAAAAAGTGTTGGCCAATACTTGACCCCCATTGCACCAATAATCACTCACTCAAATCACAACAAATCACTAGTACTTGTGGACAAATGTCCCAGTAGAGGTTCACAAATCCCATGCAGTGGTGCACAAATGAGCCAATCATGAATCAAAAAAGCTAAAAATGATAAACTATTGGTATATAAATGATCCACTACTGATAACTTTATTGCATAACAATGAATGAATGATTATTAGACCCCAAGCCACTCTCCTTTTCCCCTACTTAAAATCATACATCATTAATAACCCCTCATTATTCCATTCCTACAGCGTTATTCCTATTTTAGCTGATGAAAAAGATGTATTTTGGAAAACCTAGGTACATGGGAATCAAGTCATTTCATACTCAGAGAGCTCATTGATTCCCTTGCAGGTTTTCGAAAATGACAAAAGCACATCTTTAACGCCAGCTCGACCAATATAAAAATAGAGGCTAATCCTAAATTAGGTTACCCTATCATGTCAAAATAATGTTCAAGTTGGTGAGATGCTTGGGTTTAGTGGAATGCAACTGTACTGACATTAAACAAAGCTCTGCTTTTTGCACCATTTACCTGGTGAGCTTGTCAGGTATTGTCAATACGAGGTGGGCCTTCCTTCCTGTGCGAGAATTCATCTTTTATTACCACTCCAAATTTAATTTCATTCATTTGCAGTCATCAATGTATAAACACAATTGAGGAATCCAATCGAGAGAGACATTCGAATCTGTTATTCTTAGTGAGAGAGCGAGATGGTGGAAGTTGCAGGAGAAAAGCCTCATGCATTGCTTGTGCCTTTTCCACTGCAAGGCCATATCAATCCGATGATGCACCTGGCACAGAAGCTCGCGTCTAACGGATTCTTCATCACCTTCGTCAACAATGAGTCCAATTATTACCTCTTGATGGAAGCGAAGAAGAGGATGGAATCGACAGATGCAAATACAGAGGAAATCAGAATGGTATCACTACCCAACAACCTCCCACCCGAAGTGCCGCAGGGCGATGTTCTGAAACTGCTGGACTCGTCGATTCAAACACTCGCATGCTCTCTGCACAAACTCATTCAAGATATCTATGAGAAAGAAGCACATAAGATCACTTGTTTGATTTTTGACCTTGCCATCTTTTTCATCAAGGAAGTAGCCAAGCATTTCGATATTCCGCACGCTATTTTTTTGCCGGTCTCCGTTGCGACAACCGCCACCTGCCATATGGCGTCAAGATTGATCTCCTCAGGGATAATTTCTCCCAAGGGTACATCCTTCTCTCAGCTTCTATGCTTCAAGCTTTATTTTCTCAGATTCTGGATCTGCAAATAATTATTGTGGGAATTCATGGGATCAGGGACTGCACAGGTGGATAAGATGATCAACGTTCTTCCTTCCATGCCGCCCTTGCATTCCACACAGTTTGCGTGGATGCTGGGGACTGAAGATGAAATTCACAAGACGTTCCAATCGACTCTGGCCACGGAGAAATAAGTTTGGGAGGATATCATTCTGTTCAACTCCTCTTACATTCTGGAAGGTGCAGTGATAGAGGAATATCCAGAGAAAGGAGTAGCTGTGTGTCCAATAGGTCCTCTCCTTCTTGCACAAACATGGGGCCATACGAGAGCCGGTGCGTTGTGGGCAGAAGACGTGAAGTGCTTGGATTGGCTGCATAAACAACCTCCAATGTCTATTGTGTACGTGTCATTTGGGAGCTTGGAAATTTTAAACGAGAAGCAATTGCAAGAGCTTGCTCTCAGTCTCGAAGCCACTGGAAGACCTTTTTGTGGGTGTTGCGCTCTGATTTTAAGGCAGCCATTTTTCCTCAGGGATTCGTAGAGCGCGTGGGGGATCGCGGGTGCTTAGTTTCATGGGCTCCACAGCTTTCGGTATTATCGCATCCTTCGATTGCATGTTTTATTACTCACTGTGGATGGAATTCGACATTGAAGAGCATGAGCATGGGCGTGGCCTTGCTGTTTTGGGCTCAGTCGATGGATCAGTTCCTCAACTGCTCTTACATTGTCAATCGCTGGAAAATTGGGTTTGAATTGGCGAGGAACGCTTTGGGCGTGGTTGAAAAGGAGGTGATTCAGGAGGCAGTGGAGAGACTCCTGATTGGGGACGAGGGTGTTGAGATGAAGAAGAGAGTAATAATGCTGAAGGACAGAGTTAGGGCTTCTGTAACAGAAGAGGGCTCTTCCTGCATTAACTATAACCGATTTGTAGAGGCTATGAAATGCAACCTGGAATACAGAGAAATTGTTAGACGGCTCTCTGAAAATAAATAAATTTATTAAACTGCATCGATACCATCAGTCCCGATCAGCATTTGTCACATTTAAAAAAACCCTTTTAACTTTAAAATTCTCAAAGTAGGAATCAATCCTTTTCATGTGAGAGTGACTCTTAAATTTTCCTGGGTAGCGTTGTAACTACACAAATTTTACGAGTTAAAAAAAGGCATTTATATTGAAATTAAGTAAGAGAGATTACATAAAATAAAGAAAACATAAAATTATATAATTGTTGTAATGAGTACATATTGGATCAACTAATGACTCATGAATATACAAATTCTAATAATTAGATATGTACATATGCAGTAATTTTACATATGTTTCATAATTTGCATACATTGTGTTACAAATTTACAATGAGAAGACTTTTATTCTTGTTAGAATTGTAGAATTTGATCCTTGATTTGGTGAAGCTCCATAACCACGTGAAGGTATTTATTATCATGCCCAATTTTTTAAGAGGAGATTATAAGGAAGAAAACATTTAAAAAAACAAACTAATTAATTGTGATGTTAGTATGTGTTGGAGATTTGATTCTGAGCAATTGATTGATTGTATGTTTGTCATTGATGACAACATATAATACACAGTAGTAATTTTGTATGTACTTATCAGAATGACGATGTGAAGACTTGCGTGGATAGATACATGTTGTTGACATGTTTATTATGTTATGTTCATACACGCAGACCCAGATATGATGTTTCAGTAAAGTTATGCAATTCTGTTATTGGCAGTTACAGTTCTGGAAATGTAACAGTTTAGGGCCGACGTATATAATGTGTTTCTTGAGTTGCGCCTATCTTCAAGATATGTGTGTATATTCATGGTTAGTTATGAGTTAACTACATTTGGTTAAATGTGCCTATCATATTACATCAAGATCATGTTGTTTGAGTTGATTTGGTGAAGCCGACTCAGTGAAGCGTCGCGTCTGTTCAGTTTGACTTGCCCGGACTTAATATTGTTTGCGTGCTTAGTTAAGCCAACTAAGGTGTTGTTGAAGTGTTTCTAAGAGCTGACATGACCTTCTAATTTGGAGAAGATACTTATAGTAGTTTGTTTGTGAACACTAAGTGTGAATGATACGAAAAGAGAAGAAAGATGTACAGAGCAGATTATCAGAGTTGGTTCATTCATCAAGAGTCTATGTGAAGAAGAAGTGAAAGATTGTAATACATTGGAACTGATCAAGATAGCAGGTCTACTCTACAGTTCATCATCAGATATAGTGCATATCTTTTATATAGAAGGTTGTAGCCTTCACCATCAAGTAGTGAGCTTTTGGACAGTGAGTCCACCACCCCTAATAGGGTTATTTGTAAAAGAATCCTAACAGGGTCCAACCCTTAACCAGGTCACTATACTTATTGCATTGT